>JARHVA010004397.1:960000-1242500 GCA_037957365.1 Torreya grandis
GGGAGTTATTATACCATTGGCTCTACTAATCTAACACCTACACTCTCCAAATGCCACATGCAAGTACTCAATGACATTCTCCTTGAAACTTGGCCACTAAGCAACTACCTACCAATTGGAATAGGATCCATGGGGATCCTACTAGCTAGTGTCAAAAAGAGAAACCATAACTAATGATTTCTTGACACTAAGATCTATTGAGTTGGCATGGTCTAATAGGTAGCACAAAAAGGGGTCTAGCATAACCCCATACAAAATTGATAGTCCACCTTCAAACTAGTCTTTTGGCACCTTTGTAGCATAAAATTTGGGTCTACTTTGCTGCATCTCTACCTTGAAGTTATTGAATCCCTAAATGATGAACATAATCTATTTGGAAGCACCACCTACTTTGGTCAATGGAGCCTCAAGTATAGACATGTCCATGCTCTCCATTTATTTTCTAAAGGCTTCTAGTCCTTCCTTAGTTCTTCTCACCCCACCATCTAAAATATACCATTATTCACTTACCTTTGTTTGAAAGGCATGAAAGATTCCTTCCAGGTCTTGCTCCTAGGTTTTTAGTTGGGTGCTTAAGGTGTTGACCTATGCCATAACTTGCATGTACTCCATCCTTCACATAATTAAAGAATGCTTCATCAAAGCATCATTTTCCTCTTTCCCCTTTTAAAGGTATGCATTGATGACTGATGCTTGAGTGGTGAAGTTTCAAAATATGGAATCTTCTTCTTCCATACCCTCTTCTATTTTGGTAAAGAGGTCCTCCACTATATTGAGATTTTTGTTTAGCTCTCTTTTAATGGATTCACAGTGGTATTTTTGTTCCTCTAACACTGATTTCATCTTTAGGGAGCATTTACTCTACCAATACACAAAATTTATCAACATATTTAATTTATAAGGTATCCACACCATCAAAAATGGATGTATTTTCTTCTTCAATGCACTCGACTAGCTACTGGAGGTTGAGATTCATTACTTTCAATTCTTCTTCTACCTCATACACTATATATTTCCATTTATTGGCACAAACATCATTGATGATGTTCTTGTGCACTATTATAGAGGCCATCTTAAGGAGGGCATTAGTTGACCTTAGGGGATTCATATCTCTTATATTTATAAGTTGGTAGTCATGCCCCTCTTATGGTTTCTTGGCACTTCAGATTGCCTTCTTTAGTACCTCAAACTAAGGCTCATCCATGTAGAAATCAAGAGCCCAAGAAACTTGATGGTTATTTAGGGTTGTGGTAATTTTTGGGTATATGTAATCCAACATGTAAAAGTCTTCATCTTCGATGAACTCCCTCTACTTTTTTTCCCTATATCTCAGCTTATACTCCTCTTCCTCTACTAGATCCTTTTATTCTCTATTAGTACTAGTTCTTTCTCTAGTTCTTTATTCTTGTTCTTATTCTAATAGGGGTTCTTCATGAGACTTCTCTCCTTTGTCTGCCTCCTCTCTTTCCTTAGTGCTAGTTTTTCCATCTTGTTTTTGGAGGGGTTCTTCCTTAAGCTTTTCCCCCTTGTCCACATATTATTCTTATTATGTCTTTTTTATGCAAACCTCCTCCACACCAACCTTACTTCTACATTTCCCTAATGGGGTATTTACTACCTTCTTGATTTGTTCTTTTGATGTATCAACATCACCCTCTTTATCTTTAGGAACCCTTTCAAAAATAGGCCATGCTTGTTGTGTAGCTTCATTTTCTAGGATGGAGTGGGAGCTAGGTAGTTCTTTGATTGCATTATCCTTTCTAGGTTCTATGCTAGCATCAACCTTTTCCTCTCTATCTTTATTCATTCTAGTCCTTTCTACCTATGCCACCTTCTCTTTTGTTTCTTTCCCCTTGGCCTTTTCTTCTTCAAATTTTTTCTTTTTAACTTTCCTTTTCTTGGATTTCACTTTTTATTTTTTCTCTTCTACCCTTATCTCCTCTACCTCCACTTAATAAATTTTAGATTGGGTCATGACATTGGCCCTAATGGCCTCTTGTTTGTGATGTAATTCTAATGCCACATCAATGTGATCTTGGTCTAAGTCCATGCCCTTCCATTTTCACTTTAAATCTTTTTGAATTAGGTCACATAAGGTTATTTCTTCTTCAAGTACTTCTACCTTACTGCGCTCTTCACCTGTTCCTCCTTCCTTCCTCCCTTTCCTATACCATGCCTTTTATTTATTCCCTTCTCTCTTGTGTTCTTAGGCCTCAACCATAAAAATGGCATATTTCAACATCCCACCCTTAACCATTTCTTCTCTTCTTTCCTCTACCTCCAACACCTTCTGTATAGTGGCATCACTAAGGCCAAGTTTCTTCCACCTTCTCATATTCTTCTCTAATTTAGTTTGAGGTGGCAGGAATGTGGTCCTTTTACTAGAAGAGGAGTCACCCTCATCAAGCATAATGTGTACTCCATTCCCAAATGTTTCTTCTTCCATTTCTTCTTCTATGTTTGATAGGGTTACTATCAACACCATAAAAGGATCTTTTCCCTTCTTCTTCTCTTTGGTGTTAGGGGAAGCCTTTGGAATGAATATCACATGCTTCTTTTTGGGGGCCAAAGTAAAGTTTCCTATTTTGAGGTGATCTTGAGCCTTATTCACTCCTTTATTTCTTCCAAAGTTTCCCTCTTCTTCTTCTTTTGAGACTTCTTATTTTCTACTAGAATCAAAGTTCCTTCATCACCAATTTGGATTATGGGTTCTTCACTCTTCTCAACACTAAGGCCCTTCTTCCATAGATTCATCTTATAGTATAATATATAAATGTGGCCATGTATGGTTGCCTCTTAAAGGGGGTGGATATCTAGGCAATCTAATTCATCCTTGATGGCCTTCTCATTTATGTGATTAAGTTGACACCTCATCCTATGCCTTTCCATATCTAGTTCTTTTATTGGAATGTCTAGCTATTGTGCATTGGGGATCTAACATAGCATGCCCCTAAAGTATCTTACCAAGGTGTAAGGGATATTTATCTACCATGACATATTGACATCAACTAGAAATAAACACACTACATAATAGTGCTCTATTATGATAAAGGTTTTATTTCAAACATATTCTAAGGGAGCCCTTGAGGGATTCACCATTCTACCCCAAAGGCCTCTATATACCTCTTGTACCACCCCATGATGTGATTCTTATATTTGTCACTGTAAGAGGTGGGTTTGTGATGTCTTTGTATTTTTATTCTAAGGATTCATTATGTTCTAGATGGACCCATATGTTGTCCTCATCCCCATCTAGAATTATAATCTCTTCCATGATAATGAGAATGAGAATGGATCCCCACCTAAATGTCCCTTTTGCCCTATATCACTCATGTCCATTCTTCACAAATTCATTGATCATGAATTTGGAAATATTTAAATACATACCCTATGCCTGTTAAGCATGGAATATACTGAGAGGGGGGGTGAATTGATATATTTATCTTATAAAACTTTCCCTTAATAAAGCATTCAAGATATGCAATAAAACTCAAATAATAAACATCACACAAGAAAAAGAGAGAAACTAGATATAACTTGGAAACCCAATGTGGGAAAAACCATGGAGAACAATCTCAAGTATATTTGTGAGAACAAATTCACAGGAGCACCATATCCCTTTGCTGAGTACCAACCTCAGCTAAAATTCATGAGCACCAACCCATAGGAGCTTCAAACCCCTTTGCCGAGTACCAACCCAGCTATCATTCATGAGAACCAACCCACATGAGCATCAACCACTTTGTGTATACCACACACCTATCTCTTAATGTTGCTATATCAACAAATGATATTTCAATACAACATCTCTTTCCTCTCTCTCACCTTTGCTCTTCTTAGCTAGATATAACAAATACAAATCTTATTCAAATTAACCTCACACTTCCACATTACAAATGGCTACTCAAGCCTTTATTTATAGCTTTCCAAATGACCTTTGTCCTTCCCCCTTTGTGACCCTTCAATCCTCATGGAAAATGGCACCAATCTTAGATGACCCTTCATTTTCAAGCATTTTAAAAGTCATGTGGTGACCCTTCATGACCAAAAATGTCTTTCCCACTTTTGTCCTTATCTTTGGTGACTTTTAGTATTCCTTAAAGTGTCCCTTCATGAGAATTTCACCCTTGCTCTTTTGTCTTCACTTGGTGACTCTTGGTATTCCCCAAGATGACGCTTCATGGTAAAATGTGTCCCATCCTTCTTTTGTCTTTACCCCATGGCTCTTTGACTTCTCCATGGGCCCTTCTTTTGTCTCATATGTAACCAAAAATATATTTGTTAATATTAAATAAATATTAACTCATATTAGCCAAGATAAACAATACTAAATGCAATGGGGCATTTATCACTAATAATATTAGACCTTTGACATCAATGACAATATTTCCAACAATCTCCTCCTTTGTCATTGATGGCAACCTCAATCCTGAAACTGCCACATCCTGTCACTTGCACATACTATCATCTGAAAGCATACACTAACTCCCCCTTATTATAGTAACTTGTACCTATTCCTTGTAGCGATTATTTGCACTTGTACTTATACTTTTTATTCTCCCCCTTTGACATCAATGGTAAAGGGCCTACCTAGAGCTAACACTTAGCTCCCCCTCACTTGATGTTGAACCTCAATGGCAGGAAGTAAGGGAAGTTACTCCCAAGTTCTCTCGCAGATACTCAAATGTGTCTTTTGGTAGTGCCTTTGTGAAAATATCTGCAATCTGCTCTATAGTACTAATATATTCCAACTTAACCTATTGATTTGCAACCTGCTCTCTCAAAAAGTGATATCTAATGGGAATATGTTTTGTTCTTGAATGCATTACTATATTTTTTGAAATATTTATAGCACTTGTGTTATCAAAAAAAATGGAAATAGGTTCATCATACTTTACCTTGATATCTTCCAAATTTTGCTTCATCCAAAGCACTTGAGTATAACACAATACTACTGCAATATATTTTGCTTCAGCTATAGAAAGTGATATTGAGTTTTGCTTCTTGCTTAGCCATGATACTAAGCTATCACCAAGGAAGAAAGCTCCTCCACTTGTATTCTTTCTATCATCTAAGCACCTTGCCCAATCTAAATCTGTATAAGCAACTAAAGTGAAATCTTTACTTTTGGGATACCATAATCCATAATCCAATGTCCCTTTGATATATCTAAATATTCTTTTCACCAACTGAACATGACTATCTCTTGGAGATGACTGATATCTTGCAACCATACCTACTACATGCATGATGTCTGGTCTCGATGCTATCAAATAGAAAAGACTACCAATCATAGATCTATATAAAGATTGATTTATAACAGGTGAATCTTCATCCTTTCTCACCTTATTTCCTGTACACATAGGTGTGCCAATTGGTACATAATTCTCAAAACCAAATTTCTTCAACATTTCGTTGGCATATTTACTTTGAGATATAATAATTCTTTTATTTGATTGTAATATTTGTATTCTTAAGAAAAATGATAATTTTCCAAGCATAGACATCTCAAATTCTTTTTGCATTCTATCAAAAAAATATTTTATCATCTTTTCAATATTTCCTCCAAAAAAGATATCATCAACATAAACCACAACAATCAATTGATTCTCACCTTCTATTTTGATGTAAAGATTACTATCAGCAAATCCTCTCTTGAATCCTTGATCTTGCAGGTACTTATCAAGTCTTGCATACCAAGCTCTAGGAGCTTGTTTTAATCCATACAATGCTTTCTTCAATCTGCATATATGATTACTAATATTCAATAGAATAAACCCCTTAGGCTGCTCAATGTAGACCTCTTCTTCAAGATTCCTATTTAGGAAGGCAGATTTGACATCCATCTAAAATACTTTGAAATTTTTAAATACTGCATATGCAAGAAACATTCTAATAGCCTCTAACCTTGCTACTAGTGTAAACATTTCTTCAAAATCTATTCCCTCAATCTAAGCATATCCCTTACATACTAATCTTGCTTTATTACTGGTTACTTCTCCATTTTCATTCAAATTATTTCTATAAACCCATTTTGTTCCTATCACATTGTGATCTTTTGGTCTAGGCACTAATTCCCAAGTATCATTCTTTTCTATTTGATCTAATTCTTCATCCATAGCCTTAACCCAATGCTCATCATGTCTAGCTTCTAAAAAATTTCTAGGCTGAATTTTAGATAACAAAGAGAAATTAACTTGTTTAGATTCACTTACCATCATTCTTCTGGTGTGAATTCCTTCTTTTATATCCCTGATGATGTCACTTTCATTATTATTTTTTTGAACATATTTGGATGGAGTCTTGGTGCCCTTTTTCTCCTTTTCCTCATCTTCATCTGATTCTTCAAAGCCTTCCTCTTCAATGTTTTTAGGAATGTCTACTGGATCACTGATATTTTGTGTTCCATCTTCTTCTATCCTGACACTTGCACTTTCAACAATTTTTTTGGTTCTTTTGTTATAACATTTATAAGCTTTAATTTTACAAGAATAAATAAGAAATATACCTTCATCTACTATGGATTCAAACTTACCAAGTTTTTCATTGGTTCTCTTTATGAAGCATTTGCTATCGAAAACTTTGAAATAATCAACTATTGTTGGTTTGTCTTTCCATAGCTCATAAGGAGTCTTGTCGCTGTTGACTCTTAATAAAGCTCTATTTTGAATATGCACTACTATACCAACTACCTCTCTCCAATATTTATTTATTATCTTGGATTTATTTAACATTGTCCTCACCATCTCTTGAACTTTTCTATTTTTCCGTTCAACTACTCCATTTTGTTGTGGAGTTCTGGCTGCTGAATATTGTCTCTTTATTCCATGATCTTCACAAAACTCAATAAATTGATCTAACATGAATTCTCCTCCTTGATCTAATCTTAGACACTTAATATTTATATTAGTTTCATTCTCAACTAATCCTTTGAATGCTTTGAATTGTCTAAAAGCTTATGATTTTTCCTTTAAAAACATTATCCAAGTCATACGTGAAAAATCAAAAATAAGAAACATGAAATATTTATCACGTTGAGTACTTTGAGTCCTCATAGGTCCATATAGATCAGTGTGAACAAGCTCTAGCATCTGAGTGGTCGAGTACTCTTTTGTTTTGAGCCACCTTCTAGCCTGCTTCCTATGCTGACAAGGTCCACAAAGCGTGTTAGATGGCTTTGTGATTGTTGGAAGATTTCTGGCTGCTTACTTTTTGAAAATTTTGACAAGATTGTCAAAATTTATGTGCCACATTCTCCTGTGCCATAGCCAAATTTCTTCAATCTAACTCAAACAACATTTTTGACCTTTGATGTTTGATAGCATATATAAGTTATTACCTATTCTTTGAGCATCTGCAATTAATACATCTAAATCTTTTCTTCTAATTTCACAACCTTCTACATAAAAATTTAGTGTGTGCCACTGATCACACATTTGACTTACACTCAAAATATTATTCTTAAGACCTATATATAAAACATTTTCAATTTTAGTTCTACCATTATCTAAACTTAGTGTACCTTTTATGGCAATTTTGATAGTAGTATTGTCCCCAAATTTCACTGTGCCACCATTGATCTTCTTTAGGGTTATGAACTTGCTCTTGTCTTGTGTCATGTGCCTCAAAAATCTGCTATCAATAAACCATGGATTTTCTTCATTTCTTGCATGCAGAGCTGTCTGGACCAACATAGAACCTTTAAATTATTTCTTCTGCCATGTCTGAACCTTTTTCTTGATGAATGGAGCCCAGAAACTTTGGTCCTTCTTGACTGACTCGAACATGCTTCTACAATACCGAGCTATGTGTCTAAAGTTGATACACTTGTAACAAATTATGGTCTCTTCATCAAAGCTTGATAAAGGAGAGAAAGAGTTATAGCTTTTGGTTGACTCTACATGACCTTCCTTTTCTTTATTTTTGAGATTGTTAGCTCTTTTTCTACATTCTAATTTCTTATGACCATATCCATTACAATAAAAATAGTAACCATAAAAATAGGACCAGTTTGAGAATCTCTGACCTGATTGCCTTTTATAGCTTTGTTCTTTCCAACCTTCTTTGTCCTCTGTATTATCCATTCCTTCCCTTCTTGTTTCTTTATTTGTAAGAGCTTCAACATAGCTCTTCTTCTTTTCAAAACTGATACCTGTCTTATCTGATATTGCCTTTTGGCTTTCTAATATCTTATTCAACATATTATTGCTATTCTCAAATTTTGAATCATTGACTACTTTCTCAATCTCTTCTTTTAAAGAGGAAATTTTAGTAACATACCTTTCACATTATTTTCTTGATATTTCCAACCGTGCCATCAGATCTTCAATTATCTCCTTTGACTCCTTGTCATTTTTCTCAATTTGATACTTTAATCTTTGATTTTTCTTTTCAACAATTTTAAACTTTTCTAAGTCACACATGAGTTCTCCTTCCATATTCACTTTGGCTTCATCCTCTTCTTCTTCTTGATCAACTATTCTTTTGCTTGCAGAGGCACCTTTATGTATGGCCATCTTGTGCTTTCCTGATCTACCTTCAAGCTGTAAAACTTTTCAAAAAAGGAACCTGCTCTGATACCAATTATTAAGCACACAATATACTGAGAGGGGGGGTGAATCAGTATATTTATCTTATAAAACTTTCCCTTAATCAAACATTTAAGATATGCAATAAAACTGAAATAATAAATATCACACAAGAAAGAGAGAGACACCAAATATAACATGGAAACCCAATGTGGGAAAAACCATGGAGAACAATCTCATGTATACTCATGAGAACAAATTCACAGGAGCACCATACCCCTTTACCAAGTACCAACCTCAACTACAATTTGTGAGCACCAACCCACAAGATCTTCAAACCCCTTTTCCAAGCACCAACCCAGCTATCATTTGTGAGCACCAACCCACATAAGCATCAACCACTTTGTGTATACCACACACCTATCTCTCAATGTTGTTATATCAACAAATGATAGTTCAATACAACATCTCTTTCCTCTCTCTCACAATTTTCTCTTCTAAGCTAGATATAACAAATACAAATCATATTCAAATTAACCTCACACTTCCACATTACAAATGGCTACTCAAGCCTTTATTTATATATTTCCAAATGACCTTTGGCCTTCCCCCTTTGTGACCCTTCAATCCTCATGGAAAATGGCACCAATCTTGGATGACCCTTCATTTTCAAGCATTTGAAAAGTCATGTTGTGACCCTTCTTTACCAAAAATGTCTTTCCCACTTTTGTCCTTATCTTTGGTGACTTTTCATAGTCCTTAAAGTGTCCCTTCATGAGAAATTCGCCCTTACTCTTTTGTCTTCACTTGCTGACTCTTGGTATTCCCCAAGATGACTCTTCATGGGAAAATGCATCCCATCCTTCTTTTGTCTTTACCCCATGGCTCTTCGACTTCTCCATGGGCCCTTCTTTTGTCTCATATGCAATCAAAAATATATTTGTTAATATTAAATAAATATTAACTCATATTAGCCAAGATAAACAATATTAAATGCAATGGGACCTTTATCACCAATAATACTAGACCTTTGACATCAATGACAATATTTCCAACAATGCCATGTGATAGGAGATGTATAGGTATGCCTTAATCACATCAGTCCATTAACTACCTAGGCATAGCTTGGATCTTACAAAGTGCACCACTACCCTCCTATTAAGGTCCTTACACTCCTTGATGGGGAACACAAAACCCCCCTTGAAATACTTTAGGAGTTAGGTTATGTTCTCTACATCTTCATCATCATCCATCATCTAATGTATATCCTTACTAATATTTAAATGCCCATTTATTCTCTTTATCAATTGTACCAAAATATTCATGAACCTTTATGTGAAGTAAATGTAGTCTTCAAGGAATGCATGAGAGTAGTAATTTAGCCAAATCCTTTAGCTTCTAAAAGTATCATAGGCTATAAAGTTGAGTTGCATCAGAAGTCATTAATTTGTCTTAGATCAAGACATCAAATAGGGTATCACCTTCCACTATCTTCCACCCTGTGTCCACCATCCAGTCTTGTATGAGGTCTTACAAATGACTAGATGTGTAGTGATTATTTTCTTTTAGCCAGTAGACATGCACAAAAGAGTCCCATTATTCCCATTTCATTACCTTTGTATGTAATTGCATTACATGGTAGGACATTTTTGGTGAGTACTTTGGTATCTACCTCCATCATGCTCAATACTTCTACTAGATCTACTATTATTATTGTAGTGGTTGATTCAAGTATTATATGAACCCATTTAGGGTCCTATTATGCCTACTCAGAGCTTGACCCCTTCTATTTCTTTTCCATCCTATACCTATTAGTGTTGATGTGTGGTAGGTGTGGTTTATTAAAGCCTTAAATGGTGATGGTGATTTTTTAGTCATGGGATCTATGATTGTTCCCTCAACTATTGAGATTTGTTGGAATTTAATGGCATCCTAGGCATTACTTCACTTCTAAAACCATTTGGTTTTTATATAATTCTCTCTCCACACTTCTCCAACTTAATCTTACTATAAACACAATCCTTCCTATTATACAATCATTCACTCCTAGTTCTTGAAAGTGCTCAAATTCTCATTGGTATCTAGTTTTTACACCTCACCTCTCTAGTTTTCTCTTAGTTTTACTCTTAGTCTTCAGTTATTATAAACTTTATAACCTAATCAAGTCTATTGATTTCTAATTTATACCCTTTCATTATCTACCATCATTAATACAGGTGCTTTATGACATGGTGACTTCTATATTAATTGTAAAATGCAAAATTTTATAAACTCCATGGAAATTATTTATTATAAATACATTAAATGTGTATATTTTTTCCTCCACTACGACTTCATTGAATACTATATAATGGTAATTTAGTGAAGTGAAGTTTATTTCAAATGGTCACTTCCTACTTAAACCTAGGTGGACACGAGTTATCTTAGAATATTATTCTCATGTGTTTGTTCACTTGGCATGACCTTAACCTTTATTATGGCAACCTAGGTGAAACACCTCACACATGCATGATTTATCCTCCTTAGTTCCACTTTCTCTTCTACAATGCTTCCATTCTAAGCATGTTTATCTATTTTAGTTAATTTGTTATGCTTCATCTTACCTTGGCCTATCCTACCCCATAAAAATCCCTTGAATTGACCCTTAAACACTTTATATTCTCTTTTTGTTCTCTTTCACATGGTCAAGTTATGAATTTTCACTTTATTTCTTGTACCTAACCATGTTGAGCGTTTTTACCTTCTTCTTTGGTCTTTAACACATGATCAATTGATGTGCCTTTTTCTAACTTTAGCACAAAGATTACCATTATGCTTATGTAATTTTTCATTTTGTTCTAAAATATTCAAATTTTGGTAACTTTCTTATACCCAAAAACTTAGGCATCTGGCCCTAGGTGCTTAGAAAGTAAATAGGATTGACTCACCTAACTAGTATTATGCATAGAAGTGCTAGAGTAGTTCATTTTTGGGCATCTAAGAGCCATAAAATGTTCACCTTGCACACATGGATCTTGTGTGTTTTATATTTGCATCTAGAAAGTTTCACATGCCCACCACTTAGATTTCTAGCCTCATGCACTTAGATGGTGGAATTTATTGACTCACCTAATTGGAATTATGTGTGAAAGGCTAGAGTAGTCCACATACAGGCTTAGAATCACCCTTCATTTGGAACCTTGTACATGGATTTTATGTGATTCTTTTTAGTTTTATGAGTCTCACATTCCCACCACTTAGATGTCTAGCCTTAATTGTTTAGAAATCACAAGTGATCAACTCACTAGGTTAGAATTATGTGTGAGAGTTCAAACAAATTCACTAAACCTGGGTTTGATTCATGTACCCATAACTTAGGTTTCATGGAATCATGTGATTAAAAATTTAAATTAATCAATTCACCTAGATATAATTATGCATGAAGTACCAATAGATAAATATTTACAGTTTTTGTGCATCACTTATTTATCTTTACACTATACAAGGAACAAAAACAAAAGAAAAAGAATGGTTTGGCTTGCACCAAACTATGTTCTAGTCAACTCAAATCAAACTAACTAATGACCAAGAATTTAGTTTTTTTATAGTTCAAATGCCATCCTAATACCAATATGAATTTAATTGGTTGCCATTGAAATGCTTTGGGAACATTTCACTAGACAACATATGCAATTTACATGCACCTATATCCAATATGTGGTAGATGATGTAAGGGCCCATCCAATTTATTTGAAATTTGTCTAGGTTATTAAGGTACTTGAAATCATAAATCAAGACCAAATCTCTTTTAGTTAGTTTCTTATGCTTAATATACTTGTCATCTCAAAGATTCTAGCATGCCTTTTTAATTTTCTAACTCCATCTTACTTGGGTATGATTTTCATCCAAGTGCACCATGTCTTCCAACCTTGTGCTTAAATATTCTTATTAGTATAAGTGACTAATCCATGCAATGCATAAGGATGGTACTAGGAAATCCATGGGGAGAATTGCTTTAATGCCAAACAATAGTTAAAATGGTGTAGCCTTATTTAGGTGCTTATATGTCATGTGATACACTCATAGTACCAATGAAATGTGATCATCCTAATCCTTAAAACCAATGTCATATATCTTAATCAAGCACATTCACAAGATCTTATTAAATACTTCAACTATGCCATTTGCCTATGGATGATATTGGGTGGTCTTGTGGTGTGCCACCATGTATTCAAATATGAGGTTACATACCATCTCATTGATGAAATTGAGTACCCTTGTTACTAGTTAGACTTAATGGGCACCCATATCAACTTATTATGATTTCCCAGATAAATCATGTGTCTATTGTATTTGTGTATTATTTTATTAGCATGGCCTCAACCCACATAGTGAAATAGTTAGTGGCCACCAAAATATACCTTGCTTTTGTGTACCATGCTATGGGAGTTATTCGTCCAATAAAATCAATGGACGATTTTTTGAATGTCACCTAGGAAATAATGGGGATGAGATGCATCTCATATTAGTGGTTGGGATTCCCAATGTTCTAACATATGTCACATGCTTTGGTACACTCCTTTTCATCTGAGAATAGGCTTGACCACCACAAGCCTGATTACAATATCTTGTACATCATTATGTCTCCTATGTAATGACCTCTTATGATTCCATCATGTGATTTTTATAAGATGGAGTCCCTTTCATATTTTATAACACACCAACACATTTTTCATCTCCACCTAGTTTATACAACTCTCCCTCAATGAGATGGAAGGGTATGATGTGAATTTTTAAGTTTTTCTTCTCTTTATTTGACATGGTCTAGGCATAAACCTAGACATTAGGAAAGAGGAAATATCTACCAAGTATTTACGGATGTGATAGACTATGTATAATTGCACATATGGCATGTTGTCCTCAATTAGTGTCATCACATCACAAAAATTTACGTAGGATAAATGGTCTGGCCCAAAGTTTTGATTTCTAAGTATAATAAAAATGGATAACTAAAGCTCCTAAAATAGAATTATCCATCTACATATGCACCCATGTAAAATCAGTTTAATCATGAGGTACTTGAGTGATTTATGATTAGTGAAAAATATGAATAGGGTTGCCAATAGATATTGCCTAAATTTTTATAAGGCATATACCATTACCAATGCCTCATGTTCAATGGTGGTGTAATTTTATTATACTTGTGTCAATTTCCTACTTGAAAAGGAGATAGGGTAGTCCATCTTTCCCTTGTTTAGTTACACCAATATGGCACTAATTGTAGAGACTAAAGCATCGACATGGATGTGGAAAGGAGTCCAGTCTGGGAATTACAAAATGGTGCACTAGCCAATTTTAGCTTCAATGCTTTAAAATCCTCCTATTTTACCTTACCCCAATATAATACCCCAATTTTGTGTAAGAGTTCCTCTAGAGGATCTACAATATTTTCATAGATCTGTATAAACTTCTTGTAGTATCCATAATAGCCTAGAAAGGCATGAACATATTTTTACATTGAAGGAGTCTAGAGCTAAATTATGATGGATATCTTTGTAGGTTCAACAAGTAAACCATTTTTGCAAATGATGTGCCTGAGCAATGTTTAAAAGGGGGTTGTGAAGACTCACTTATTTAGGTTTAAATATATTTAAAGCTACCTTCACCTCTAAAAAATGAGGTGTATATATTCATAGTGGTCCTTTACAAGGCCATATATAATCCAATCATTGAGATAAACTTAGAATAACCTATGGATGAAGTCCTTGAAAGAATTAATCACCACTTTGGAGAATACAAATGGTGAATTATTGAGTCCAAAGGGAATCACATTAGAAAAAAAAACACATTCAGTTGTAAAGGTTTTTTTGGGCTTATGCTCCTCCTTAATCTACAACTAATGGTAGTTTAATAAATGATCAATGAAAGTATAGATTTTTCAACCTATGGTGCCATCTAAGACCTCATTGATGAATGGGGTTGGGAATGGGTTGGTGATGTAGGTAGCATTAAAAATTATATAGTCGATGTAGATCTGTATGTGCCCATACTTTTTTATGATTATGACTATGGGTCTCACCCATTCGAACTCCTATACCACCTAGTGATGCTTATATCCAACATTCCATAAATTTTTATTTTCACCTTAGTGCGTAGGTTTGGGGTTCAATCTATATAGGTGATTAATGATAGGCCTTACACCATCCACCAGCTTACTACTCATTTTGTCAAGGGAAGGGTGGGTCCCAATTATGTCATGGTAGTTGTATGGGAACAAGTCATAAAACTCTTTCATGAGGTCTATGATTTGTGTCATCTTTAACTTAGACCAATAGGTACCTATAGTGGAAATATTCAAATCACATTTTGTGTTGATGTATATTTTAGTGGTCTTGAGTGACATGTAATAGAATTCATTCCTCTCCTGATGAGAGTATTTAACTTACCTTGTCCCTGGATCTATTTCAACTCAAATATGAGTTGGATCTTCTTCATTTAGGGCACTATCATCCATGTGGTGCATGATTTTTTTTTCATCTTGTTAGATCCTTCTAATTTTTCTCCTCCCAAGTTTCTTCATCTACCTCATTAGAGTCACTATTGATAACCTTTTATTTAAATAACATCAATAGTACTAGTATTTTCTCCCCAAACATGTCTCTAAGGCACTCTTCTAGGATGTTAGTGTCTTCAAACACTACCCTATGAATAAATTTTAGTGGATCTAATATCCCTAAGCTCTGTGAATAGAAGGAAAAGGTGTGCACAAACATATACTTGAGTACCTCCTAGTATCCTATCTCTTGGTGTATTTAATTTATAATATACCATGCTTGTGCCCATGTTTTAAAAGTCCTATAGAAGGCATGTAACTAGAGGATTTTAGGTGCATTCTCACCGTATATATCCCAAGTTTCTTGACATAAGCACATATGCATAATTGGGTTAGAATCACCTAAGTCAGTAGGTATGTATAAGTCTTCATTACTCTTTTCAAACCTAGTGCATATTAATACTTTCACATCTTCTATTTTGGCAAGATAGGCCTTTACACTACCCACCAATGAGTATCAGTGATCTTTAGGGTATGCACTAGTTCACCCATTATATTTTTTTCCTTGGGAATGCATGTTTCAATATCATATAGTTATTTAAGGGATAGTTCCATCCATATTTTGGGAGAACTTAAAACTCCCTTTAATCAATTTGACTACACTTTTACCTAACTTCTTAGCATATGTATCCCATTTCTTCTATGTGTGATCAATTCTAATCAGTCTCATTCAAGCTGGCCTTGTCTCAGTTTCCCATACTAGGAGACACTTTTGGCTAGTAACTTCATAATCCTCTATGACCCATTAATTTCAAGATACATTAGTTTTATTAGATGCTAATTATGTATCCTCCCATTTAATCACTCCTTATCCTCTTGGGTTAATCTTTTTGGCACCCCACATCATGATGTTATAAATGTGGTTGATCTCATCTTCAAGATCAACATTTTCCACATATGGAGGCCCCTGATCACTTGATATGGGGATCACCACCCTCTATTTACCATTCTTGAAAGTCATGTAGTGCTTCTTGAAGTCCATATATATGATGTTTATATATCACCATGGCCTCCCTAAGAGCACTTTATAGTTATTCTACTTTGTTAACTTGATTACCTCAAATTTGGCTCAAAATTTTGCACACATAATATCTACAATGACACCATTCAAGATCCTGATGAGTTGTACTCAAGTTTTATTGGCCATAAATATCATATAAGGGGAGGTATTTAATGGTGGCCATCCCATCTTTTCCTAGGTGGTTTTGGTTATAATGTTAACCTTAGTGCCCATGTTTATAAGGACCTCAAAAATAGACAATCCATCGATGGTGGCATTTATTAGTAGTTCTTAGTCATACTCTACATTTTGAGTATGCCTTAATTCATGCACCCACTCTATATGTAGTACAACAACTTAAATCATCTAAGGCATGACTTTTTCTTCTAGTCTCTTCCCTACATGATCTAAAAACAAGTTATTTAGTAGGGGAAACATCCATTTAGTTTTGAAGAGGTATAAGATCTTTGTCAACTCCTATACTTCAGCCTCCTAACTATCCTTCTTCCTATGTGAGGTGCTTAGCTATGCCTCTAGATCTTTAACCATATAGAGTTCTCCCTAAAAAATTTGTATCACTCTCATGGATTATTATAGGACATCCTTATATCATGTAAGGTTAGGGTAGGGTACAACTTTTAGCTCAAGTCATGAGATGTACTTGATGTGGCTTGACTTGCCATATTCTAAGCATAATTATTTTGTTGGTATAGTAGGCAATTCTATGGTAAACCCACTTTGTGTCATGGTCTATACCTTAGGTGGCTCCTTGTGAGTTTTTAATATCTTGAGAGCTCATTTCTCTTCCTTTTGATTGTGCCTAACCATGGAAGCACCCTTATCTATTATAGGCTAACCTTGAGTTAGTTTTTTTTTTAAAGTTTTGCAAATACTTGATCGTAAGTGGTCATCAACAATACCCACACATCAGGTACATGGGGTAGTCATGTTGGTAATGCTCAATTAACTAATAATTGTAACATGATTGCAATGGGAATCTTCTTATACCATATCTTCCACCTTACGTATGTGAGCCTCACTGATTCTTATAGCCAATATTTTTATATCCATAACCTTCATTTCCTTGGCCTATGTGCCCAATAGTTATGGTCATTACCTATCGTGCACCTCTCTCCATATTTTGGTGCATATCATTAATGACTCAACAATATATAGTTGAATGAGTATAGGAATTGCACATCTTGTAATAGATAATAGTGTTTAATTGAATTGTATGCTATAATAAGGGATATTTTTGAGAGTCATGCAACCCATGAAAAACTCCATATCTAAGTAGTAAGGTGCAAATATTTATTCATTAGCAATTATTCTTGTTACCCCTCCATTTCATAGTCAGTACACTATAATATTTTGTGAGTGTCATGTGTTGACCTAGTAGTCATATATAGTTAGGATACCATTAACATTATATATGCCTCCATAAATGGGTTGATCTTAGAGTTAGTACTACCTACTATCTTGGCCTAGAGTATGGATTTAAGTGCTTTATGGGGTTTTGTGAAGGTTTTAATTGACAATGCTCTCCTAAAAGGTATTATAAAGCCCCCAAAAAACCATTGCATGTGTTGGGAGGGATGGATATCATATTAAATCTTAGAATGGAGGGTCTTAAACCATGCATCATATATGTGTATGCTCTTTGATAGACCATGGATGATTTCTTTGGGCACCATGACACTTTATTTGTCAAACATATGAATATCAAATTCCATCAATAAATCCTCCTTTAGTATATTTTAATCAATAATAGCCTTGTTTATATCAAATTTATGATACTAGGTATGGGTAAAATCTAATAAGGTGGTCATAAACTACGTAACCTTGTACTCTAATTAGGTGATACCCCAAGTGTGACATTGAAATTCACACTTGAGAACATGTTTCACAAATTTCTCTAGATCATGATACTTGAGCATGTGCATCACCATTTCATAATAAATATGCTAAGGGGGTGGTGTTAGAGTCTAAGGTGCTTGCCCCTTGGCATCTATATTAGAGGTGGTCCTCTAATGCCTCTAATTATAGGTTTGATCACTAACCCTATTTTTTTAGGTTGTGTCATAAAGCTCTATATCACAATACTACTCACTTGTGGTGCCAGGGCACTTCCTCTAGGTTGTTTCCCTATTGGTGAAACTAACATCCTATGAACAAGAATGCTTGTGCTTCTCTTCTAGATTCTTGGGTTGGTACCCACTAGTTTCATGGTATTATTGTTCATTCCTTTGTAAGGAATCACTTATTTGATCACAAACTCTTGGTTCAAAGTTTGAATTCTATCAAAGTCAATGTTGATAACAAGCTTAGTTATCATTATTTTGTCTTTTCATGGAGAATTCAACACATGAGCTTGCACTTTAGGTTTAAATGGGATAGGTACTTTGGCACATCCTCATTTTGTAGGAACTCAAGGCATTATACACCTGATTGTTGATCTTGTTCTATTGTTTCATCCTCTCTTTCAACACACTACTACAATTCAAAGTATCCTTCCCCATTTCCTTCCCACTTACTTTGAGTCCTCTCAACATTTCTAGGTTCTAGATCCTCTTTTAGCCTATACCTTTGCTTGTTATAGTTATACCTTCAAATTTATTGGGTATTAGGTTTCTCATCCCTTTCCATTGTGGCTCACCTACACTTCCCCTTTCCACCATTTATGCTTGATTGTACACTTAAGGATTTTATCCTTCCATTCTTATGGTTTCAATACCATAATCCACCAATAATTTCTTTAGTTTGGTGTTGATGCCTCTTACGAATGTACCCCTTGGTTCATGAAAGAATAGATACTTTGCTTCTTCTAGGTAAGAGAAGGTCAACACTATGAATTCCAACATAGCTATTTAGTGCACTACTCCAGTACTTGTCTACAGCATGCATCTAAACATCATCTAAGCTTTCAAGCCTTTTCAGGCACTACTTTGTCCAATTGAATCATAGGCCATAGTTTCTTACTTTATAGGTGGTATATGTAACCAAACATTGGTACATATGTTCAAATAGTTCACAAAATAAAAACTCATAGAGATCATCATATAAGTTTGTTTACACCCATTCTCTTAGGTTTTTTCCTTGGCATCTTGGATGCTTCTATGTAAAACTATTCTCTACTTGCTCTAGCTAGCACTTTATGTTTCCAAGTGATAATGAGAGCACCATTTTGTCACACCATTGAGTCAAAAAAATTTAACATGAGTCATGATAATAAAACAAAAATGTTGTAAGAAATTTTCCTTATTTAGTTCATGTGATTAGTCATTTTCTTTGAAATAAATCCATGTAAATTTTATACCTAATACAACTAGGCATAAGCATAGTATAATTATTGTGACATACAACATTAAATGCACTATTATGCTGGCATCAATTTAACATAAGGTGAAAGTATTATACACTCACCTAAAGTGTAGCAGTGAAGGGATTGGGGCCCACATTAGGCTAGTTGAAACATGGTGCAATCTTATTCCCAATGGGACATAGTCATTAGAGAATAGGGATTAGGTAGTCTAGAAATACATGTTATTATAATTAATATCAGGAGGTGCAAGCCTATTTAGGGTGACAAGTCTTTTGGTGCAAGTTTATGTCTGGCTAGGTATAGTTCTTAATGGCATAAGCCTCTAGCATAGTGAGTTAAGATTCATTTAGGTTCTTATTCAAATCAAGGTAATGGATTATGCCCAAGTTTTCATTATTTAATTTAGCACTTTAGACATGGTTACTAGGGTTTTGGTGCATGCTAGTTTCAACACTTAGTCAATTTTACAAGTATACCAAAGTTTCTATATGGCACAATGACACCATTGATGACCTGGAATAGACATTTATGTCAAAATATAGTCAAAAAGTAGAAAATATATCATTATTCATATAATATGTAAGTCATAATCATACAATAATACCAAACTATATGAAAAGAATCAACAACCAAGTAAATATGCAATGTTATTTATATTAATATAAAGTTCATCAACATAGAGTAAAATTTGTATAAAATAGATCACACACTCATCTAAGCTCTAATAAAATCCTAGTAGCTCATAAGAAATCTTTGGAAATACATGGTGATTCCTCAAAGTATTCATGCCAGTTTTAAATCAAAATGTGTGTATATTCTTAGAACTAATCCTACAGAGCCTTACTACATTAATGTCACCCTCTCTTCTTTAGGTTCATGCTCATTTTTATAGGTGGATGAGCATCTTCTTTCCAAGTTAGATGGGTACACACCAGGTTCTAAGTTGTCACTAGGAGTTGATATACCACTAACTTCACAACTCTGACTCCCGTGGTCTCTAACCATCACGTGTAAACACTCAATAAGATTCTCCTTCAAATCCAAGCACTAGGCATATGACTGTTATTTGGTGTAGGATCTATAGGGATCCTCCCAGCTGGTGGTAAAAGTATAAAAGGAGAAATCATCACCAATGATTTCCTTGTGTTGAGATCTACTGAGTTGGCACAGTCTACTAGGTAGCAAAAAAAGGAGACCAGACATAATATAATTTTTTTGTTATATAATATAATAATAATATTTATAACTATAAGAGTAAAATTATATATATATAAAAAATGGTATAAAATAGACTATATGTATGTGTGTGTGTGTGTGTGTGTGTGTGTGTGTGTGTGTGTGTGTGTGTGTGTGTGTGTGTGTGTGTGTGTGTGTGTGTGTGTGTGTGTGTGTGTGTGTGTGCGTGCGTGCGTGCGTGTGTGTGTGTGTGTGTGTGTGTGTGTGTGTGTGTGTGTGTGTGTGTGTGTGTGTGTGTGTCTATATATATATATAAAATAACCAAAAAGAACAGTAAATAAAGAGATCACATAATGATAAAATCATTAAAATTACTAATGAATCTAATTAAAAATTGATAAACAATAACAAAATCATTAATTAAATATTTGATAAATGAATCAATAAAATAGTTAAATCAATAAAATCCTAAATAATACAATTATGAAGAAATCATAACCAATTAATAGGTAAAAGTATTGATAAAATAATTTCACATAACCATGGAGATCTTTCAAATAAGAGTAGAAAAAAATCATTAATTAGAACAGTTATTAGAAATCAATAAAGTTATTAAAATAATAATAATTGTAGTCATTAAATAATAATAAAAATCAATAAAGTTGTAAAGTAATAATAAATTAATCAAATTTTTAGAATTGATTAGAAAATAAAATTTAAATCCTTGAGACTACCTGAGATTGATAATGTCATTAAAGGCCTGAGGTAAGTCATTCATCCATGAAGGAGGTGCTAAAATGTTTTCCAAGGTCAAGGGATCCATATCAGACTTGATGAAACTGAACCAACCCAACTAGAAGAAAATGACTCAACATTAAATACTTACAGCACCTAAAAAGTACAACCAAACATAGAGGTATATTCCCCATCACTTGAATAATAGACAAGATAAATAATGGTGACAAAACTCAATAACCCCAATAGGGAACAATAACAAAACATACATGCACAAAGTAGGGTGGGACCAATAATGCCAATAAAAATAACACAAGAGAATGTACATGATGGTGTCTTAGTGATATAGAATACATGTTATACTTATCAGATAAATATCCAAACTACTCAATTTCCCATGATATACCCAAGATATCCAAACCTAACACTAAGTCTAGCTCATGGCTTGGTGCCTGGATTCACTAAATAAGACATCAGTAGTACCAAAACACTATCAAAAAGATAATAATAAATCAACAAAAATAATTAGACATGAAATGATAAATCAAGTATAATAAATAATATCTAAGAAGGGCAAGAGTTAGTCTTAAGAACCATGACCTTTAGTATGCCTTATGAACATAGTCAATAACTTCAAAAGTCACCAAGCCAATCCACATCAATAAAACATGATATATCAATGCCATATATTAATGTAACTAGATGAAGCAACATATAAAAAAAAAGGATAAAATTAACCCAACATAAGTAGAATGCATATCAGGATATAATAGATCCAATATGAGTATCAACCATGACATAACATGCCACATTGACTTTCCAAGCTACCTACATCACAACCATATGAAAGCAAAAAAAACATCAATCATTAGCAGTCAATGTGTTGTCATAAACATGATAAGTAAAACCAAAATACAATGTTTATGAGGGCCACAAGGATAGTTCATGACATCCTCCCTTCCTTAAAGAGGAGCCATCCCAGTGACCAACAATAATCAAACACCAAGTTCTTAGAAAATGTCCAATAAAACCAATCACTACTGCTAGACAATCACTCTACCCATGGTGGGGTGGAAATGCTTTAGCCATATCTCATTGGCATTTAATATCTATTTTCAACATGATATCCCTATTATCTAATGAATTAGGCCAATTAATGGCCTCCTTCCCATCTTCACGTGTCCTTTACAACAATGAAAAGTGAAAAATAGTACTTAAAAACACTATCACAGTAGAAAATTCCACCAAATCTCTCAACTTGAGTAGAATGTTTCCACTCTAATGCCTTAAAAATGATATCATAACATTAATATCTACTAAAAATACATACAATAGGTTCACCAAACCCAAAATGCCTTCATCAATCAATAAATTTTCCAAGATAATAATTGTTAATCTCAATGTAGCACCATTGTTACAACTATCCTACCATTTATGAAAGTAGTCACAAGGAATCATGAGGACATAGTGTCCCAAAACATAATAGATCATAATTACCTTAATAATTTTCCCAAGAAGAGTACCAATAAAACTCCTAAGTATTAAAACACAACTAAAGAATCAAAAGACCAAATTGATGTCTAAATCAAAATAACAATCCAAATATACAACTTGGTTGAAGTCAAAGTCTCTCGTGTCAACACACATAGACATGAAATATGAGGTAAACAAACATAGAAAAATCCAATCCCATTAAATTTTAACTAGAATAAAATCAATAGTGGAAATATTTGACAAAAACATTGTGCCACATGCATAATATAAAGAGCATTTGTTATAGAATGTCATATCATGATGAAATTAATCCATACTATTACGATTAATCCACTACACCATCAATTGTCTAAGGGTTAGTGTATTATCCCACACCAACCACATTAAATCATAGATAATCCATACCAAGCATCACATGCAACCCAAATGCTTACAACATATTATCCAACACATATGCAAGTTCATATGATGGTTACAGGGATTACAATCCCACCATCTCATTGCACTTACCTTATGGAAGCATAACAAAAATATTCATCTAAGGGCATCACCCATCTTTCATCACTCTATCTAAAATTAAAGTGGGTACCTAATATTTAAAAATCCACTTGATCAGGTCTTAGTGCTACTCTATCAAAGTACAAAAATTAGCATACATTTTAGTAATACTTCTAAATAAACAAAAATATTCCTCTCAAAATATTTATAGCAGGTATAACAATAAAAATACCTTGACCAAAGAGTGGTTTCACCTAATATAGGACAACACATGCATGCATTTCAACAAGTACCACCTTACCAATTTACATAAATATCCTAGTCTACAAGACTAATTAGTGCTTCATAAGGGCAATACAATAAAAATTCACAATGGTTTTTTTCACCACAACCTCCAAGAGGTGGTTAGAGGAAAGTTAAACCCATAAAGTGACCATTATACACTAGGATCCCATGTCCAACTCATGTAAAATGTGGTTCACACTCTAAATGAATTAATTTGCTACTTATGCAAAGGGGAAAGTGTATTTTTAGCCTACGAGAGAGTCCACTTCTTGACCCATACCCAATCAAAATCATTATTGATATAATGATTCTCTACACTCAACCTCTTGTATTCACCAAAAATAAATGTTAGAGAAGTGAATGTGAGATTACACAACACAATACCATATTATACCTTCTCAAATCCAATTAAATAAAAGTTGGTTACAAAGGGAAATAAATCACTTGAGTAGGGTACTGCCACTTAACCATATACAAAATATGTTAATCAACGTGAATCACATTTATCCCAAGACATGTACACAAAATATTCATACAACAATATTAAAAAGTAAATCAAAGTAAAGTCTACATGATTGATTCAAAAGTGGGAGATCACTTTATATAAGTAATTTATTAACATTCACATGTTCACCCATTCACGCATAAAACCATATAATCAAAATACTCAATAAAAACATTGATATCAAAAAGTAAAAGTGAAAATTACATAAGGTTATTAAACACACATAGGGTGTAAAATATATTGATTTACATGATTTGATATAATCGATCAAATGTAAAAATTTACACAAGGTTGGTATCAAAACAAGTACGTGAAAGTCCACAAGGTCAACCATATGCACAAGTATAATAAAGGCAAAATTTTACATGATTTAGTAAGATTGATTAAAAGTAATAATTACACAACACATAATAGTTTTTCACATAAGGGGGAATCACAAGAAAGAGATCACACATACATGACTCAAGTGTTTAAACAATTATGCCAAGGTACTTCCACATCACAATAATCCATAAACATGGTAGTGAAGCACAAGGGTCCATGACTCCCATCAGGTTACCCAATGTCTAGATTTCATCCAAAGAAACAAAATATATATATCATATAATACTCATAATTAGTCTTGGGGGTCTCAAATCATGACCACCTTCTTTTTATGAAGGTTACATTCCAATAAATCCCAAAATCTACCTCTATGAGTTCCAAAACATTCACCAATAATGTCTGTATGTCATGGATATATGGCTCACACTAATTGATAATAATAAGATATCCCCAAAACACTCTAACTTACCCTAAGAAAGTGAGTTACATGAACCCACTAGACCCTCCAAGCTCAAGTTGTACCCTTGAACCTCCCAAGATATTATGCCTTAGCATCATTGGATAACTTAATCATGAAATCTATCAATGGCCATTAAGGAATTATCTCATGATTCCATCAATAATCTTACATCACCTATTATTATAATTAACTTAATCTAGTAAGTCAAATGTTAAATAGTAATGCTTGCTTGCCATAACCTAGCTTTTGGGAGAGGGTGGACTTAGATAAGGCATGGGATGAATTATTTAGCACAACCATAAAAATTACCATTCCCAAATTCAAAAAGTTTAATTGAACTCACCATACACATCTTCCTAGATTCAGGTCATATCTATATCATAATAGACATCCCATGAGTATCAAAACATAACCAAGCTTTCTAGTATGCATCCTTATGGATGCACAACTCAGCTAGACTTAAATAAACATCCCCATGGATATAACATACCCATGTTCATCATGAAAATATCATAAAATTCAACCTATCCATGATCAAATAACCCTCATCAATGCAAACACATTTAGTATCAAAATAATATAAAGAGGTAAAATAATAAATAAACATTCCTATTCACTTATTTATTTTCAACTCTTTGGAGTTATGAATCCACATGTTCCTCTATCTAACTCAAGAGACTTAGTACATAAATAATATCAAGATCTTAATACAACTCAATATTCTCCCATAAGGTAGAGATCCCAAGACTAACTTATTTATCCAAATAAATCTGACTCCCTCACTCTAAATAGCTCTCTAGGTTTGAGTTCAACCCTTGGTCTTCTTGAGGTTAATATGTTCTAATCATTTACTAATGACTCACCCATACAAGTCAAAAATAGATATCAAACAACATTTCCTTAATTTTAAGGTGAAGTGTTGATCACCTGTCTTTCATTGACCTACCCATACAAGTTAATGGTTGACTAGTAATGTTGGCCCCAAACACAACCAATGAGGGAAGGGTTGAGCCAACCAAAGCCATAGGTAAGCATCACAAGATTCCCTCTATAATTTTACTTATTTCTACATACACACCCACACACATTCCATAATATAATGACTTTACAACGCTTATAGCTTGTATAACAAAGTACTAATTAAAGTATTATTTAATTGATTCAAGAGGCCAAGTGAATTTATAAGGGTCACGACATAGCCTCATGAAATAGATAATACATATATTAGTGTATACAATACATATAACTCTATCCATGATCTAGTATGTACACTAGCATCCAAGGTTTCAATTTAATCTTGATGAGACAACATAAGCATATAGGTGGAATTCAACCATCACAAGGCATACATATACATGTTGGTAAAATAAGCCTCCAACAAGATATGAAAAACAAAATTATTTTGATTTATAGTCACTAAAGTATATTATGTGACACAATCCCTTTTAAGGGTATGCACAATCACATAAATGATCAACTAGCTTCTCAAGTATAGGCTAAAAATTAGTGCAAGGTGTACACACTCATCCAAAACCTCTATAGCATAGGCTCTAATACCAGATGAAACAAACACAATTTTTTTTTTGGAGTTATCTATCAAATTACATAATGAAATAATAAAATGGTCCCATTGCATAAATTAGTGCAGTGTAGTTTGACTCAACAAATCGTAACTAGCATCCCAATTGTAACTCTAAGAAGAAAGAATTACATTAATTGAAGTAAATGAGATGATATAATAGAACTGAATTTTTTTGGCATCACATACATGAGACCCTAATAAAAATGAATACAAGTGGTATTGTTAAATCAATTACTCCTCGGAATCTATGAGTACCACCCTATAAGCCAACCATAGGAATTATTACCTGAATATTATTTACATAGCATTTAGTTAACATTAAAGTTAATTTAGCTTAATAATTATTGTTGAAAAGTTGTTAATGATTTCATGGTGATGTTATGGAGATTTCTTTATGAGTGGATGAAGTTCCTTAATATACTATGTGATAATGACAAAGTGTATAATGTGTTTGTCCTAGTATGCTTGAAAGATGCTTGGTTACTCTTTAGTTTTGGCATGGTTTGATATGTTTAGGGATGAGTATAAAGTATTGATAATTTTTAAGGGATCCTATCAGTGATCAAGGATTATTAGAGATATTTTTTACATCATTGGAATTCACTCAGCTCATCATTATTCTCATATATACATTTTGGGTCTAGTGGCAGAAAAATCTAAGTAGGCAATTTGATAATGTCAGCATTACCATGTGTGGATGAGTAAGGGGGAGTTGGTCACATGGTTATGATAAAATTAATCCCTAGTTTAGTTTTTACATATTTTATATCATTCACTAAAGTTCATCAAAATATATTCAAGTGTAAATTTTGGCTATTAGGCATTTTAGCTATTAGGCATTTTGATATTGTTTTCTCATACTTAGCCAAATTTGCACGAGGCAAGAAAGAGCCAAATAAGTAGTTTGATGGTGGCATATCTTGCAGATGTGGATGATTAAGGAGAAGGTGATCATATGGGTTTGTTTAATTTTTTACTTAGTTGATTTTATCTAACTTTTAGGTCAAGCATTGAACCATGGAAAAAGATATGCATGTTCAAAGTTGGCCTTCCAAACAAGTTTTTAACATAGTTAGCTCTGTGGTAGAGAACATTAAGTGAGTATTTTAATGAAATTATATCTCACATGTGTGAGGGTTAAAATATCATATTTACACATGATTTTATTATCCTATGTTAGTAGATCATTTGGTCCAAATTTGAGAACATGCGAGTGAGCAAAGCAAAAGATATGATTGTGCAAAGTTGGCCTTCTAGGTAAATAAGCAAACTTCCCATAGTCATTTTTGTACTAGTTAAAGTCTGAGAAACATAAAAAAAGTGAATTTTTCCAAGAATTAAATTATAATATATATGGTGCCAAGTGTCATGATCGTAGGGTTTTAAACAAGATAGAATGGTGAGAAATACATGATAAGGCCCTGATTGATCCACAGAGATTGATGGTGTGTGATGAGTAAACATTACAAGATTACATGGGATGAGTTTAAAAAATTCAAGGTTTAATATTTGTATTTAGAGGACTATTTATTAAATTTATATTTTTTTAAAATAATATTTATGTTACATATTTAATTTGAATAGTGAGGACTTGAGATGTGAGTAAAGTGTTCAAGGTTTAATTGTGATTGTTTGCTTTTAAATATTCAAAATCAACTAAAGAAAAGCCAATCTATGGTTTTTGGATCATATCCTTTGACCAATGATGAATGTAATCATATATCAAAAATAAAATTCATAAATTACTCCAAGGTTCATTTAAAATATTGATTTTAAGATCTGTAAGTGTGTACAATCAAACATATTATGGTTTAAAGTTTATTATGGGTTTGTGCTTGTTAGGCAAGTGATACAAAAAGAGTAATTGAGCTTATGTAAATTTTGTTTCAATTTTTCATGGTTAATTATATATTGGGGAGTGTTTTAGACTCTATTAGGATGGTCTATCTTCATTTTAAATGTTTAAACATTTGTATGCATTATGAATAATGGTTCAGAAGGTAATTGTGTATTCATTCATAATGGCTATGTAGACAAAATGTTGTTTAGGCAAATTTTTCTTAAGAAAAAGTGTAATATGATGTGTTTTGGAACTTAATTAGGACCTATAGATTATTTGGAATGGGTCCATGAATTTTATAAAAATGCTCATATGCTTTTAGTTTGCTCAAAGAATTGTCAAAGCGCTGAATGGGTCTCCATGGGACCTAAAAGTGACTTAAGGCTATTTGAAAGTGGATTGTGATTAAGTGTGACTCATGTGATATGATTTAAGGGTGAAGTCATGTATTATAGCTGATAGGAATATTATAAACATAATAATTCATGAATGATCTATATATAGTGAAAGCAAAGGTGATGTTTTCTAGACTTGAGTGAGATACTTGTGAGAGATTTGAGAGAGGCTTATGTGTGTCAATTGTGGAATGAAGGAGGGGTAGAGTTCCCTATGGATGAGTTGAAGATAAAAATAGATTCAAGATTTTTTGTGTGACTTTTTGGTCATAATTATATTGGTATAATAGTGCTCTTATAGATTGAGTATGAGCGATAGTGAAGAGTGATAAGCAGAGGTCCATCATCAAGTGTTGTAGACATCAGTCTAAATGTGGATGTGTTTATAGGTGTTGTTATGTTAGCTTGGAATCTAAGGTAGTTGAATCCTTCTTGAAAGGTGAAAATTTTAAAAAGTCTATATATTATTATAGCTCACCTATATAGGTGTTGTACCATCTTATAGAATTAGTCTCACTAAATAGGGATTGTAGTTTCTTCATCAGTTATACCTAGTCTAAATTGGTTCTTATTATTATAAGATAATATTTCAATTCTAGGTTCTAGTGGGTTTTCTACCCGAAGAGGGTTTCCCACATATTTCATGTGTTATGTGATCGATCTTGCCTTGTCTCTCTTATTCATTTCTACAAATTATGTGTATGCTTCATGAATCCTTGTGGTAACTAATTAAGTGTTTGTAAAGATTGAAATTTAAGTTAGATTATTAGGGATCACTGATTCACCCCCCCTCTTAGTGATTATACCTCTAATAATTTATATTATATCCATTCCTTTGGTAAAGGATTAATAGCTTAAAGATGATCCAAGATACAATATGAGTAGTCATTAAGGAGGTTTCTCTACTAACCAAGCACTAATGTTCAATGGATCCAATTATGCTTTCTGGAGTGCAAGGATGAGGACATACATTATGTACCTAGGGTTTGATGTATGGAAATCTATTATGGATGATTATGTTTCTCATATTACTACTCCATATAGTATTGTAGACAAGAATTTGTTTGAGAATAATTCCAAGGTAATGAATGTTATCACTTGTGGTCTTTCAAATACTAAATACACCAAGGTAATCCATTGTAAATATGCTAAAGAGATATGGGACAAAATGTAGATAATTTTTGAAGGACATTAAAAGGTTAATATTGCTAAGTTGTAGACTCACATATGGAAATTTTAAAGTCTTAATATGAAGGAATAAGATTATATGGCATCCTTTCTACAAAGAGTTGATGAGATTTTGAACATCATCAGATGTCTTGGAGAGAAAATCAAAAGGCTACTATATTCCAAAATGTATTAAGGTCTTTATCCCTTAATTTTGATCCATAAGTATCTACTATAGAATAAATTCATGATCTTACTCAGTTGAAGATGGATCAATTGCATGGCACCTTTACTATATATGAGATGAGAGTATGTGATTATATAACACCAAAGAAGGAAGCATCCTTCAAAATAGAAATGAATCCAAAGAATAAGTTTGAAGGTAATAAACACAAAGAGGATGACATATCTTACATTGATGAGGATGAATTAATTACTTTGAATACTAGGAAATTAAACACAAGATTAGGTAAGTATAAGGTTAAGCTACCCTTCAAACGTTTCAACTATGGAGAGACATGAAATTTTGATCATACATGCCCTCATAAGCATGAGAAGAAATATGATGAAGAGAATGATGAAGGCTAAGATTATGACAAGATGACATAAAGGAAGAAAGGATTTAGAATGTTTAACAACAAGAAGAATTCCTTCACAACTAAGAAGGGTATTTATACCAAAGAATATAATAGCTCAACAGATGAGAGTGAAGATAGTAATTCATAATATGGTCATGAAGATGATGGTCCTACTAAAGATGAAGCTATATTAATGGTTGAGAAAGGAAGTTGATCACATCAAAAGGTGTCTACTTGGAGTGATTTAGATGATGATGAATATGAGATGGAATATGAGAGTGCATTGATAAATACTCTTGAAGGACTAAATATTGAGAAGAAGATAATTAAGAAGATGAAGCCTCAACTCAAGGAATATGAGGATAAATTCATTGTGTTTGAAGAAAGAATGAATGAAGATAACAAAAAGCATGATGAATAGTCAAGTATCTCAGTTTTTAATTAGAAATTTTGTCCACAAGACTAAAATCTAAAAAAGATGAATTCTCAAAGTATGCTTCTCATATTATGTCTTTGAAAGATGAGTTAGAGAGATTTGATAGTAAGGTGATGACATTTATTGAATTTGAAAAGAGCTCATGTGATTTAGACAATATTATGAGTGGTAAAAAGCATTCTAGTGATAAAATTGGTCTTGGATATGAATAAGAACAAAATAATCTAACTCAAGACAAGATGATGACTAATGTGAACAAGGACAATCATACTTTGTAGACAAATCACTAAACAAGGACTGAAGGTCCTAGAAGAATAAAGACAAATTAGATCAGATAGCTAAATGCCATGAGGTATGCAAGATTTAATGGTTATTGTTTCACATGTAATAAATTTAGGCATAAATCTATATAATTTAAGAGGCCTATTATAAATTAGTATGCATGGGACTATGATGGGGGTCATTAGTTAAAAAGAGTGAGGAAAAATAAGTGCTTCAGCTTTCTTGATGTGGGACACTTTACAAACCATTATCCACATAAGATTAGACAAGGTTAGTCTTCTTTAAAAGGGGGAGGTTGTTTTGTTTATTATGACAAAATACATATTACAAGTTTATATCCAAACATGATAAGACAAACTAAGTTTCCATTATGGAGTCTAGTGTGATAAAATTGTGAATAGAGAGGTTACATTATTAGATTTTGTAAACAAAGGCCATCAAGTCAAAATGAGTTCAATTAGGATCTTAGAGTGTAAGGAAGAAGGAAAGTTAACACATATCCAAAGGTGACTAGTGTGAGTAATAATGAGTCTAAAGGTACAAGTAATGTGTTTGATATGGTGTATAATGACTTAAAAGTTGAAGAGTGCTAAGGGCTCTCATTATTTACTGATGTTTTGAGTGAAGAAACCATGATCAAAGAGAAGACCAAGGTACTATTTGAAGATAGTCATGAGATATGTATATATTCAATTAAACATATTGATATTATTGAGCATGTATCATGTAAATAATATCAATTATTTGTGCCTAATGATGAGGTTCCAAGATACAAGGAAGATTATACAAATGAAAAGGTATGCCATGAATATTTTTTATTTCTATGTATTTTCAATCCAATTCTATAATAAAAGGAAAATTTTGTAGTAGTTGAGCATGTTTCTTCTCTTAAACCTAAGAAGAAGAATAAGAACTATAGGTATTAGATGACCAAGGAGGAGAAAGAATATGAGGATTTGTTGGTAACTCTTAGTTTCACATTATTATTAGACATTTTGAAGTAGGGTGTCTCTACCTCTACTTATTAGGATACATATTTTATAGTGGAGAAGTAATTTTGTGTGCTCAACATGATAATTAAAATTAGAGAAGGTATTTAGTTAAGGTGGAGCAATAAAATCATGAGCTTGTTCCATAAATTTGTGATGGAGCTTTTATGTAAGGTCAAAATGGGTATATCTAGATGGAATAATGAGATTGATGAAATGTCAAAAATATTTTTATGCTTAGAAAGTTCTATAAACATATTTTTAATGTGCTCTAGGTGCTTTTGTGGTCTGAAGGTATGCTTATGCCAATTGAATATTTTTGAGTGCTCTGAGTTTTCTCAGTTTTTAGCTTAAGGAAAAGCATGCCTACATTCGGTTATAGGAAGTCAAGGCTCTCAAAGGTGTGAAGGATAAATTTTTTTTCCATATGTGTGTGATGGGTGTCTCCAAGTTTTTAATAAATTTCATAGGTGTGTGTTGAGTAGAAGGAGGTTTTTTGAACTTATTTGTTTTGAGATTTTAGGGTTTTGGGTTATGCTATAAAAGTAGTTTACCTTATAAATTGAGGTATAAGGATTATTAATAGGTCTAATGGGACAAATGGGTTGTCAAATAAAGCTTCATATAGATTTGAATGTCTATGGTTCTCAAGTTAATCAAATTTTTGTCAATATGGGGGGATAATTAACCAACAGGTTTGTGAAAGAAGTATGTTGCAGAGGATGATATTGGTGATGAAAATTGGTGTTATTGAAGGGGCATATGAAAGTGATCTAGATATGAAGTTTTAGGTCTTGAAGATCTGTCTACTAAACATTTTGGGCTTTGTAAGTTCTAGGTAGGGTTATAAGAAGGCTAGACATGCCTTGTTTGAAGAAGAGTGATTTTCGCTCAATTTCTCCAAAAGAGAAAGGTATGTTTTTTTCAAGGAGAGTTTTTAGGTTGGTTGAAATCATGTTTTATATTTTTTGAGTGGCATGAAGTTTTATTGGTGGTCCTTATGGAAGCTTGAGAGAGAAGGATAGTTAGCATATATGGTGGTTCTTCATGGTGTGTGGAGAACTGAAGATGCTCAAAAAGTGAAATTGCTAAAAGTTCTTAGGGGAAGTCTCTCTCAAATTTATATTTATGTGTTCCATCAATTTTCAATATTTTGTGTGTCCTTTCTTCATTGACTGTAGTGCTTGATTGAAGAGAGTGTTGGCATGGATCAAGAGGAAGGTGTTAAGACAAGAAAAGGTAAGCTCATGATAAGGAGGAGTTTGTATCATATTTATAATATGGTCATATCCTATTGGTAATATTTTTAGGTCCTCAAGATTAGTTGGTGCCCACTTTATCATTGTGTAAAAGGGGGATAAAGTTCCTATTGTAGGAGTGCTTGAAGACAAAGAAGATTAGTTGAATGTTGTTTGTTGACATTAATGACAAATGGGGAGATTGTTGGAGAGTTTTCAATGATGTCACTATGATGTCATGGAAGTGTCTTGATGATTGGATAAATTTCCTTGATACTCTATGTGATAATGATAAAGTGTGCAATGTGTTTATCCTAGTATGCTTAAAGATGCTTGGCTTTATCTCTAATTTTGTCATGGTTTGAGATGTTTAGGGATGAGTCTGAAGTATTTATCATGTGAAATGGGTCCTATCAGTGGTCAAGGATGATTGGATATCTTGTGTGAATGACTGGAATTTACTTGGTTCATCATTGTTCTCGTATAGACATTTTGGGTCTAGTAGCAAAAAAGTTGAGAAGGTAGTTTGATGACATGACCGTTGCCATGTGTTGATGAGGATGTAATGAAATTACTTAGATATTCACACAAAATGATTTTATATTTCACAAAATAAGATAATATGAGAAATTACACAATGATAATTGATAGTAGAACATAATATTGGATAATATAGCAAAACCAATTTGAGGGGGCATCCTTCATAATAATGCACTAATAGCAAAATACATCACATGATGATTAAAGACTAACCAATATGTCCTATATATAGTCTACTTAGCCAAGGTAATTCTATAGGCTGACCTATCTAAAAACATAAATAAATTGAACAAGTTAAAAAAAGAGGTATGTAAGCCATAAGTTAGCCACACATATCCATAGACACACCAATGGTTAAGGGTATACCAAGCCCTTCCCATTTAAAACAACATTGTCCTCAAAGTTATGGCAATTATAGATGTTGATACATAAATGATTCATCCTCCCAAGTGGTATCTTGATATGAAATATTCTTGCATTTGATTAGGTATTCTATAATTTCTCTAGAATGCAGTTGCTTGGTGCACTGTTGAAGGATCACCTCAAGATCAAGAACAATTATACCTTCCTCATCCAATTTTGGTAATTTTTTTGAATGATAACTCTATGTACAATGAATTTATTTAGGAATGATACATGAAATAATATATTTATGTGAGGGGATGAAGGAAAATCTAGCTTGTATGCCACACTGCCAGTTTTATGTAAGATCTGATAAGGCCCTTAATGTTTAGGGAATAACTTGTTATCTTTTTTTTTTTGCTTCAATGAAATTTATTTATAAGGATATAAGTGAACAAAGACCCAATCACCAATTTCAAAATTCCTCTCACTTCTATTTTAATTTTCTTTTTTGCTTCATGAGATTTTTGGCCATAGCTACATTTTCATGAAAACTTGCAAGGACCTCCTATTGATGGTGAATATGTTCTTCAATTGAATGAGACTTAGGATGAACCTTCAAGGTTGAAGTGATGGATGAAGGGTGGTATATCTATAGTGACACAAAAGGATACATTTTTGAAGAAGTATGAATAGAAGTATTATACCACCATTCAACAAGTGTCAACCAATGAACCCATTTATCATGTTTATCAAAAACAAAACAATGGAGATATCCTTCTAGACATTTTTTTACTACCTCAATTTATCCATCAGATTGAAGATGATAGGATGAACTATGAGCCAATTGAGTGCCTAAACATGTAAATAAATTAGTTCAAAAATTATTAGTAAAAATGGGATCTCTATCACTGATAATGATCATAGGGGTCCCATGCAATTTTTGAACTATATTAAGAAAAGTAAAAGCTACTATACTAACAACAAATCATTGGAATAATGAAAAAAAATGAGCATACTTATTGAGATGATCTACATAAACCATGATAACATTTTGACCATCAGATCTTGGTAACCTTGTAATGAATTCCATAGATACCTCTTCCCAACATTGGCTAGGGATAGATAAAGGTTATAAAAAACTAGAGTTTTGATGGTTTTGCCTTTGTTTTGTTGACAGATCATACATTCAACCACATATTTTTGGACATCCCCCTTGATACCTTCCCAAAAAAATTCTTTCTTGATCTTGTGATAGGTTTTCAAAAATCTTGAATGACCCCCAATTGGAGTTACATGAAGTTCTTGAAGGATTTTTTGTTTAAGAAGATAATTATTACATAGGTACAATATATTTTTATATCATAATGCATTACCTTTCCATGTGAATTTTTCAAATCCATTTAAACCTTGTTAAATATTTTGAATCAAATCATGAGTAGTAATATCATGTTCCCATTCTGATTATGCTTCCTCTAGCCAATTTGCCTACAAAATGGTTACGACACATAGCAATGCCTCAATTTATTCATCTTTAGTGCATAGTGCATCTACCACCAAATTGTCCTTGCCTTTTTTGCAGCCTATTTCAAAATCATATCCAACATCTTATTTACCCATCTTTTTGTTATTTAGATGAAAACCTATTTTCTAAAAATTATTTAAGACTATCATGATCAATTTTTATCTGAAAGTGGTGATCCATTAAATAAGTTCTCCATTATTTGACTGCATGAAAAATGGCCATCATTTCCTTCTCATAGATGGGCTTGTGCTAATTTATACCCTTGAGTTGATGACATTCAAATTCTAGTGGTATACCTTCTTTCATGAGTATGGAACCCATACCATACCCAGATGCATCACATTCAACCATAAAAGTCTTAGAAAAATCAGGAGTGGCCAATACTAGAGTAGTGCACATAGCCAAATTTAATTATTCATATGTATGGGTAGCTACATCAGTCCAATGAAAGGAGTATTTATTTAACAAAGAGGTAAGTGGGGCTACAATTCTACCATAATTTTTGACAAATATGCAATAGTAATTAGTAAGCCCCAAAAATTCTTGAATTTGCTTGAGTGTCTTAAGAATTGGCTAGTTTACCATTGCTTGGATTTTTTAAGATCCACTTTCACTCCTTCATAAGACACCAAATGACCCAAATATTGAGCCTCACTAGCCCCAAAAGTACATTTGGAAGTTTTGGCATATAATTGATTTTGATCCAAAATGGAGAGTACCTGTTTCACATGTTGCAAATGGTCTGTCCAATTTTTATTATAAATGAGGATATCATCAAAGAATACCAAATAAAATTTCCTCAAAAATGGCTTAAAAATAGTATTCATCAAACTCTAAAAATAGTATTCATCAAACTCAAATTTTTTAGGCTAAAAGGCATAACCAAAAACTCATAATGGCTCTCATGAGTCATGAAATTGGTTTTGGGTATGTCTTCATCATGGATCCTGATTCGATGATACCTAGAACATAGATCTAACTTGGTAAAATAAAGAGCACCATTCAATTCATCTAGAAAATCATCAATTATAGGAATTGGAAACTTATCTTTAATAGTATACTTGATGAGTTCTTTGTAGTTAGGGCACATCCTCCAAGTGTCATCTTTCTTTCTCACCATGAAAATTGCTGAAGAATATTCACTTTGGCTATGGTGAATTATTCTTGCATCCAAAATATCTTGTGCCATATTTTCAATTTCACCTTTTGGGGTATAGGGATACATGTATGGCTTGATGTTAGGTGGTTTACTATGAGGAATAATTGTGATAGCATGATCATGTGTGTGGCTAGGTGGAAGTCATTTTGGCATGTCTCTAAAAACAATGGAATGAGCATCAATTATTTGTTGTAGTTATGCATGTCCACTTTTATAAACATTGGTTTTATACTGACATGGAAGTTATTGAGAGGAGGATGTGAAGGCTAAAGTGGAGGATTGTTAGGCTAAAAATAAGATGTGAGGACAACCAATGATGTAGTGATATAATAAAATTCACTATGAACTCTATTAACCTCTCTACACATCCCTGAAACATTAGCTTAGATTTCAACAAAGTCATCATGCCTCATCAAGTTTTTTATGTCCTCTTGTAGTTGAGAAATTGTTGGATCTGAGGTTCCAAATTCCATGTCATTGGTAGGAGTCTTAGGAATTTTTGGTACCCATTTTCTTCCCTAAGTTGAAGGACCTACCATAAAAAAACCATAAGAGGGTTTTGACCCTATAAAAAGTGTACCAATAAATCATACCATTGTGATCACCTTGTCAAGATGAATCTAATGATTATCTTTATGCATGAGTAAAATTTTTGGTAGCAAAAAAGTGTTCCAATAGAATTTATCATTACGATTGTCTCACTGAGATGAATCCAATTACTACAAGTGTGCAAGGGAATTTTTTTTAAATTTTTTTTTTTCAAAAAAACGTTTCAAGAAATATTGCACTACTGAAAAAAATAATTCTTCCTAGATTGCAATTTATGGATTTTTGCTTTCACTACTCCCAAAAGCCACACCTCACCAGATCTAAAAAAATTGTCATAAGAAATTTGCCCAAATTGAAGCTCTGATACTAATTGTAATGAGATTACTTGGATATTTTCATAGAATGATTTTATATTACATATAATAATAAAATATGAGAGATTACATAATGATAATTGATAACAAAATAGAATAATGGATAATATAACAAAGCTACTTCGATGGGGCAACCTACATTGTAATGCACTAATAGTAGAATAATTCATATGATGATTAAAGACTAAACACTACCTCTTATATATAGTCTAATTATCCAAGGTTATTCCATAGGCTGACCTATCTAAGAAAATAGAGAAATGTAACAAGTAAATAAAAGAGGTATGTAAGCCACAAGTCAGCCACACATATCCCTAGACAAACGAATGGTTAAGGGCATAATAGATTAAGGGGGAGTTGGTTATATGGTTGTGATCACATTAATCCATAGTTTATTTGAGATAAATTTTAGATCATGTGCCAAAGTGCATCAAAATTTATGCAAGTGCAATGTTTGGCTCTTAGGCACTGTGACAATGTTTTCCCATAGTCAAATTTGCATGAGGCAAGAAAGCGCTGAGTAAGTAGTTTGATGGTGGCATATCTCACTCATGTTGATGTTTCAAGAGAAGGTGATCATATGGGTTTGTTTATTTTTGTACCTATTTGGTTTTTTATAACTTTTATGTCAAGCACACAAGTTTAGTAAAAGATATGCATGTGCAAATTTAGCCTTCCAAACATGTTTTTAGCATATCTGCCTCTATGGTAAAAAAATCTAGGTTAGCATTTTAATGTCATTATATATCACACATGTGAGGGTTATATGATAATATTTAAAAATTGTAATATTATCCTATGTGAGGATATCATTTGTTCCAAATGTTAGAATATGCGAGTGAGTGAAGCAAAAGATATGATTGTGCAAAGTTGGCCTTCCAGGTAGATAAGCAAGGTTCCCATAGTCGTTTTTCACTACTTAGAGCTTGAGAAACATATAAAAATCAAGTTGCTCAAAAAATTCAATAATTAGTGATATGGTACCAAGTGTCATTATCATGGGGGTTTTTAAAAAGATTGAATGGTGATCAATGTATGATAAGGACCTGACTAATCCATAAAGATCAATAGTGCACGATGGGTCAACATTGCAAGATTACATGAGATGAGGTCAACATGTTCAAGGTTTAAAGTTTGGATTTAGTGGATTTTCTATTAAATGTAAAGATTCATATAATAAGATAAATGTTGTGTATTTAATATGAGTATCAAGGAATCAATATATGAGCAAAGTGTTCAAGGTTTAACTGTGACCGTTTGCTTTTAAATATTCAAAACTAATAGAGTAAAAACCACTCTATGGGTTTTGGATCATATATTTTAATAAAGGATGAATTTTTTCATGGTGTAAAAATAAAATTGGTAGAGGAATCCAAGGCACATCTAAAAATATTTATTTGAAATATGTAAGTGTGTAAATTCAAACATATTATGGTTCAAAGTTGACTGTGTGTTCATGCTTGTTCCACAAGTGACCTAAGAAGACTAATTGAGCTTATGTAAATGTTTTTTCAATTTTTCATGGTTAATTATCTATTGGGGAGTTTTTTAGACTCTGTGAGGATGGTCTATATTCATTTTTAATGTTTGATCATTTGTATGAACTATGAATAATGATTTATAAGGTGATTGTGCATTCTTTCATAATGGTTGTGTGCAAAAAATATTGTTTAAGAAAATTGTGCTTAAGTAATAGGGTATTGTGATGGTTTTTGAAACTTAAATATGACCTATAGATCATGTGGAATGGGTCCATGCATTTGAAAAATGTTCTTATGTTTTTTAGTTCGATTGGAGAAGAGTCAAATAGTTGAATGGGTCTCCATAGGACCTAAAAGTGACTTACGCCTATTTTAGAGTGGATTGTGTTTAAATTTGACCTATGTGATATGCCTTAAGGATGAAGGAATGTATTATGGCCAACAAAAAATATTTTGAAATTGATAATTCATGAATGCTCTATATATATGAAGCTGAAGGTGATGGTTTCTAGACTTCAGTGAGTGACTTGGGAAAGATTTGAGAGAAGCTTGTGTGTGTGAATTATGGAGAGAAGGAGGGGTAGAGTGCCCTACAGATGAGTTAAAGAGTATAATATATTGATGACTATTTTTATGACTTATAGGTAATAATTCTATTGGTAGAATAGTTCTCTTGTAGATTGAGTGTGAATGAAGGTAAAGAGTGATAAGTAGAGGTCCATCATCAGGTTTTATATACATTAGTGCAAAGGTATATGTGTTCATATGTGTTTTTCTATCATCTCAACATATAAGGTGGTTATATCCTCCTTGTAAGGTGAAACTTGATAAAATTTTGGTTGTTGCTATAGCTCAACTAAATAGGTGTTGTAGCAATTTATGGGATTATAGTCTCCCTAAATAGGGATTTTAGTTCCTTGATTAGTTACTTATAGTCTAAATTTATTCTGTTTATTATAGGATAATAGTCCAATTGTAGGTTCTAGTGGGTTTTCTCCCATAAGAGGGTTTCCCACATATGTCATGTGTTATGTGATGTATCTTGCATTATCTCTCTTTCTCACTGCTATGAATGATTTGTATGCTTCATGAATGCTTGTGGTAACTGATTAACTGTTTGTAAGGATTGAAATTGAAGTTGGATTATATGGGTTCACTAGTTCACCCCCCTCTCAATGATTTTACCTCTAATAATTTTCCTAATCATTCTAGGATTACCTACCCAACACATGGATTATTCACATCTTAATAGTCGCAACATAAGGTATTCCATGAATTTATTTAGTAAGGATAACATTTAAGTTTAAGCATGCACATACTAACAGAACCAATGACTATCCAATATCTTATAAGCATTAAGGACATTTTTAATGAGCTTCCAACATTCAGTATTTTTATTGTAAACATCCAAATTAATAACTTTAAGAAAACCTATCATAAATCCAAAACATTATGATACCTTTTATGGTATAACACAAAAATCCAAAAATGTGGATCCACATACTAAGACCATTGATCTATCTTAATTCATTGATTAAACAATAGAAGTAAGATAACTAAAAATGACATCATGACCAATAAGTAATCATGAATATAGCTTAATAATGAGAACATATTACTTAAACCATCAAGAGACTATTTTTCATAACCCAATTGTAACATATTAATTCTAATCAAGATTATAAATGGTTAAGGATATGTGTTTAACAACCATTCTAAAATTAAGCGATGTCATACAAAATCATATTAATGTCATAACTCAATATAGTCTATATTCTAAATAGGCATAAAATGAGTAAGGCATGAAGTTCAAGAATCACTAGGTAGTTCCCATTCTAATCATTATTAAGTCAAGAGGAATATTATGGAATAACTAATAATTGATTGTTATTTTAATTTCCCATAAAGTTTACATCCATATAATTTAACCAATAAATCCCTTAGTCATCAATATCTAATTACCAATACAGTACTTAAAATAATTACTTTTATTACCATCATGGGAGCTCATAACTATTTTCCCAAAGAAAATGTTTTTACACTCATTAAATTCTCTTTATTATTATAGACATTTATGTTATTATTTTTATTATAGGCCATATAATTTATCATCATCAATTCTTCATGATGTCCTTGTATGTTATAATTAAGATAAATCAACAAGAGCTAATATGACTTGTTTCCACTTCCAACAAGGTGCTATCCACATGTGCAAAAACCATCTCTAACATGAATAGCTATAACATAACTATCAACTTGACAAGAAATATAATTTTCTACTTGATTAATGTTAGAATAGTGTTATAAACATGAAACCATGTTAATATCATGTGTCAAATAATAATGCTACAAAAAAATTTATATTCTATCCTCATTCCAATGACATGAACAATTGGTAATTTCACATGCTAGATAAACATACCCTATTATGAGAATGCCACCAATATAAGTTCATCTTAAAACCCAAGTGTAATTATACATATTTCCACCAAGGATATTTATAACCTTTAATTGATTATAACATATTATAAGATAACACCCACTTTCTCCATGTAATTCAAGGTTAAGGACATTATAATTTCCATTGTTCTAATAATAATTTTTTCCAATTTCATGCCTACTTAATAACAATAGTAAAATCACTAAGCCATATACATATCATAGTATACAAAGATCCAATATAAACATAAGGTATTATAATCATTCCACCACTCATGGTAATTGATTCCAACATGAATGTATACCAAAAGGTAAATACAACTAGTTAGTTATGTGAGAACCATATTACCATCATGAATAAAATCATTTTAACATCATATCCATTACTATCCATATCTAAACATAGCAATGTTACCAAAATACATAATGAAATAAATGAGTTATAACATAAAATGAGTAATCAACTAATATCCATTGGTTCAATAGTGTATCTTGATAGGTATGGTTGTAAGACAACCACTATATGCAATCCAAGTGCAACAATGAAGTAGAAAAACACTACAAGGAGAACACCCCTCAAAACTAGCCTTATGATCCCAACCATTGATGTCCCTTACAACTCCAACCATCAACTTGGTGGAGGGATTTGGCAATTAGGTACTTAGGAAAGGTAAGAAACGTACACACAATATTGAGCCACTAGTAAAGAATTGTAAAATTGTCAATAAAGATTATGAAATAGTGCATAAACATGAAGTCAACCACTCAGCCTAGCCATAACCTACATAGTGCCCAAAGCATATAATAGTTTTAGAGAGGATGGTTTACATCATAAATTAGGGTCTAAAATTTCCAATCCCATATATGGAAGGATTTTTATAGGGTCAAATACTCAACCCAAGAGGCTTATCCAAGAGTAAAATAATTAACACATAGGATCCAACTCCTAATAGTCACATAAACTCAATCGAGTCAAAAATAGAAATTTATAGCATTCACTAACAAAATTTAAAGTGGATTGAATTTAACCTATCCAAGTATGTAAACATCAAATCCTTAACATAAAAATCTAACCTAATTATTTACTCCATAATGAATTCAATCATGAGTCAAATACACAAGGATTTTTCACTAACTGCTACGTATCCCATTTGGGAAAACTCTTTCCACTTAATACCATTGTGTTCCTAGTCCCATAGTAATCCCAAGTAAAAATAATAAATTTTAGAGGCCTAATTTTCGTATCAACTCAAGTATATTTATAATTTACACTCTAGTTGACCTTTTACATTGGGAGATCGAATAGTAGATATCCAAAATAATATTCTATCCATGAAAAATTGGTTAAAACCCCTGATAGTTTATTGAAAATTAAATAATTAATAATAGTATAAATTTATTAATGTCTACCCTAATAATTTAAGGTTCCCCAAATTAATTTAATTTAATATTGAAAAGTCATGATATCAACCAATTACTCTACCTCCCATACTTAAAAAGGAAACCCAAATTGACCTAGTGATTTACTCATGGATTGAATTATAATAGTACAACCCATAGAAAATAGGGTATGATGATTAATAATTATAACCATAATTAATGAGTGATAAGAATAAAATGATGATTGAATCACCCAAAATAGGTTTCAAGGGTATGTAGTTTAAAGTCGATGTTGAATGGTAACAAGAAACATAAGCTACTCGACTCTATATGAAATTACAAGACTAAACAAATCACTCAAATCAACTAAATTAAAGCATCCATAGGTTAATAATGTGGGTCAAGGAATATACATAAATGTTGAAATGCACATGACAACAAGCATAATGCATTCACAACTTAGGTCCAAAAGTAGGGAAAATGGTTAATAAATCGATCCTCCATTTTTCCACTTTTTCTAATGCAAAGGGAATTTTAAACTATAAAGACTTCAATTAAATAATCCTCATTAATTTATAGTTAAGAACCAAGTCATAGCTGGAGTGGACTTACTAGTATAATATAACTAGGAAGATTTACATGATGCCAATGAAGAGGTCTATAAAACCTATGTGTAAGTATTCCCTTGCATTCCTAACTCCTTCCCCATGCTCTTCTACTTTTCCCTTCCAAACAACACCATGTATTTTTTTCCTACCAAACTCCATCCTCCTATATTGATACCCATACTCCTCTTGATGCCTTCCTCTCTCTTCATACACTAAGTTTTATTTGTCTATTCCCCTACACTACCCCTACCGCATTGTCCCTTTTCTGCTTCATGCCCTACCTACTCTACGCAATGCATCCTCTTCCTAACACATACCAAACTTTTTCCTACCAATAATATCTCCCTTTCTAGTCCCATGTCATTACCATACTTTCCTTTCCTTATTCATGTTACCCCCTACTTTATCTTGTCATGCCCATACTTGATCTATCAATGCCATGTTCCTCTTTACATGTGTAGTAAGGGAGAATGATAAATTAATATAATATAGATATATGTTTTATTTTACTCAAGAGTGAATAATATAATATAAAATTGTTATTAAATATTATAATAATAATATCTATAACAATAATAATAAAATAGTATATATAACATATATACATAAAATGGTATAAAATAGATTTTATGAATGTATATAATATTATAAAACTAGAAATAATAGTATATAAGAAGGAGATCACATAATGATAAAATAATTAAAATTTACCAATAATGGTAATTAAAAATCAATAAACAATAACAAAATTTTTAATTAAATATTTGATAACCAAATCAATAAAATAGTTAAATCAATAAAATCCTAAATAATATAATTATCAAAACATCATAATTGATTAAGAGGTAAAAGTATTGATAAGATAATTTCACATAAGCATCGATATCTTTCAAATAAAAGTATAAAACAAAATCATTAATTAGAATAATTGATAAAAAATCAATAAAGTTATTAAAATAATAATAACTGTAGAGTCATTAAATAATAATAATAATCAATAAGGTTATAAAGTAATAATAAAATAATCAAATTTATAGAATTTATTAAAAAATGAAATAAAAATCCTAAAGACTACCCAAGATCAATAATGTTGTTAAAGGCCTAATGTAACTTAATCATCTATGGAGGAGGTGCTAAGATGTTTTCCAAGGTCAAGGGATCCACACAAAACATGAAAAACTCAAACCAACCTGACTAGAAGACAACTATTCAATGATTCAACATTAAACACCTATGGAAAATGAAAAGTACAACCAAACATGGATGTATATCCACCAACACTTGAGGAATAGGCCAAGGAAATAATGGTGAAAAAACCTAATAACCCTAATGAGAAATAATAGCAAAACATACATGCACAAATTAGGGTATGACTAATAATGCCAACAATAATAACATAAGATAATGTACATGATGGTGGCTTAGTGATATAGAATACATGTTATACGTATTGGAGTAATATCATAAATGCTCAATTTCTCATGATATACCTAATATATCCAAACCCAATGCCAATCCTAACTCATGGCTTGGTGCTTACATCCACCAAATAAGATATCATCAGTACCTGAATGATGTCAACATGATAATAATAACTCAACATGAATCATTAGACATGAAATGGTAAATCAATTATAATCAATTATAGTTTATAAGGGAGAGAGTTAGTCTTGATAACCAAGACCTTGACTATGCCATGTGAACATAGTCAATAGCTACAAAAGTCACCAAGCAATTCCACATCAATTAAAAATGATATATCAATGGCATATAGTAGTGTAACTAGTTGAAGCAACATATACATAAAATAGGATAAAATGAACCCAACTTAAGTAACATACATATCAAGATATAATAGATCTAATACGAGCATCAATTGTGACATAACGTGCCACATTGACTATCCAAGCTACCTACATTATAACCATGTAAAATCAAACATAACATCAACCATTAATAGTCAAAGTGTTTTTTTAAACATGATAAGTAAACCCAAAATATAGTGTCTATGATGGCCACAAGGTTGTTCATGATACAAGTGTCTCCTTAAATCCTAGATAGAGACACCCCTTTGACATAGAGAGACTAAAAGTCCCAAAACTCAAGAGGCTGCCATATCTCCATATCTTTCTCTGACTTGCAATCCTTCTTCATCACCCAATTGATTTTGAATGGATCCTTGACTTCATTACTTACTTCAGATTTGTCAATAAATGATGACAACATAAACTCTTGATTTTCCTTTTTGTCTATCATGGCAAACAAACCATCTTTGGTCTCAAAATGATCTCTCTTGATAGACTTAGGTTTCCAAGCCCATATGTGACCTATTATTTGTACACAAGGAGATTCATACACCTTATTTTGCTTGATCTTGCAATATCTAGTAATGTGAACAACTTTATGACATTTGAAACAAATAAAATCAATCATATCATTTTATTGATTATGATTTTGATCTTCATTTTCTATCTAGATAGAAGACAAATTGTGTATCTTCTTCATCTCTGATTCCTTCTTTGTTGTAGTAGGTAGTCCACCTTGATCATGAATATCCTTTATATTCTTTTATCTAAATACCATTGAGTGACTTTTAGGAGCATATTTATTCTTGTCCAAACTTGGGTGCATCTTCAAACTATTCTTGCAAATTTTTTTAATATGTCCTACTTTAATTCAACTATAGCAAACAATATCATTCAACATACCTCTTGAATAATCTAAGTTATGATTTCTCCAAGACCATTTGCTTCTTCTTTAAAGGCTCAATGAGGACTCATTATTGACTGAATTCCTTCTATATTCCTTAGCTCTATGATCATACTTTATACATGTATAACAATGCTGATGAAATAAAATAGCATACCTTAAAGCATTTGGTTATCTAACAGACCTTCTTATATTGATTTCAAAGCTTGAATTCTCCTTGACATACTTAGTATTGTCATGCTTGTTTTCCAACTTATTCAACTTGACTATAACAAGCTCATGTTCACTATTCAATGAATCCATCTCAATATTTAGTAGAGTGTACTCATATTCTCCTTCTATTAGATTTACACTTGCAATCCTCAACTAATCCTCAAGAATATTGATCTTCTCTTCATCCTCTTTGGCCTTTTTAGACATGACTTTCAATATATATGCTTGAACTTCAATAGATTTGATCTATTCTTGATATGTCTTCTCATCCTTTTCCAATTTTCTTAACAAACTATCCTCAAGACAACTAACTTGTACTTCAAGACCTTTGATCATATTCCTCATTTTATGATTCTTCTTCTTATAATCCTTTAGTTCACCAAGTGCACTCATGAGCTCAACTTCTATATCAATTTCTTATTCTTCACTATCAACTTTTCTAATGTTATGATAATGTTCTTTGTCAAACATGATGTCATTTTATTTTAAACAACTTTTCTCTTTTGAACTCAAACTTAACTTGGCATCTACCATCTAAAATTTGAGATCATTAATAACATTCTCATCCCTATTGTCATATTTCTTCAAAGTATATATCTTCACTTCAAGTTCTTTGATCACAATCTTCTAATATTGATTCTATTTCTTTAACTATTTAGCCATCTTTATACCAACTCAAGATCTCTTTCAAGATATTAAGCTTCTTCCAAAGGACCCACTCCGATCCCAATTATTGGAATTAGCTACTGAGATGGGGGTGAATCAACATACAATAATGCACATTCAATTTAAAAACCATTTCATCATACACCATCTCTATCTAGAAACATAAACATGAAAGCACATTCATCCAAAGCATGAACAATATAATACAACACATCATCTATATGGGAAACCCTATTGGGGAATAAAACCCACTATCAAGTTTGTAAACATTTGGACTACTTTTCCTATAATGTATTACAAAATAGAGATTGTTTAAGTCCTTTAGACCAAAATTTATTTAAAAAAATTCCATAAGGAACACCAACCCCTAAGATGATCAAGTCCTCCTGACCACCTAAAACCTTGATCAAGTCCTCCTAAACAAAGGCCTTTAGTGAAACACCTATTTCAGAAGGAGAAACTTCCCCTAATGAATATAAAGTCCTTTAGACCCTCCTTTGAAATCAACACATCCACCTTAGAACTAATGTCTTCCACACCTGATGATGGACCTATAATAACATAACCTTCTTCACACACTTATAATGCATTGGAAACCACCTTTTATATCATTCTACTCCTTAGCTCCTCCTTAGCTCATATGCAACCACCAAAATTGAAATAGCTCTATCATAACAATAACAACATGACCATGGGGTCATCCACATAGACCATACTCTAATATACCTCTTAGATCAACCACCAATCTCACAAAAACATCATCTATCCTTTTATCATCCACAAATCATACAAAATATCCTTTTAGATCAACCTAGACCTCTTTGCTCATCCTCAACCTGTAAGAGCACTATTCTAACATCATAAATATGACCTACAAGTGATACACATAGTCTTCAATATACTTTTCTCATCAACCCATCCACTAAACACATTATCTCTCCTCTATTTTACACTTCAATGCATACTCCTCTCACACAATCCCTCACTTTGAGCACCTACTCATAAGTATCTCATTCAAGTCTAGAAACCAAAACATTTGGTTTCACCATTTATAGATCTATCATGATTATCAATATCATAATATTTCTTATTTTCCACAACACATGCCTTAATACTTAAGTCATATAACATGGGTAAACCTTCATATTACATGAATAGGGTCCCCATGGAGTTTATAACATACTCCAATAGTTAGTTCACCTTTAAACATCAAGATATAAATAATCACAACTCAAATACCCTTCTCAAGTTACTTGTAGAATATGGATGAACACATAGTCAAATTTAAACCTCAATATATTTGAATATATAAACCTTAAAATATTAAAATATATATTTCTATATTCACCTTGGATTCCTCTACATATACAATTTTTACACCATGAGCAAATTCTACATAGATCAAAATATATAGTACAAAAATTAAGCGCTAGTTTTTCCTTTATAATTTTGAATATTTAAATCTAAATAGTCATAGTTAAACTTTGGTTAGTTATAACACAACTCATATCCTCACTAATTATATCAAATACACATCTTCAATCTTATTTGAAATTTAACTCATAGTTCACCACTTCCCAAATGTTAAACTTTAAACACTTGCCATCATCTCATTTCTTCACGATATCCTAGAACAAACATGCTCTATCGATCTCCAGTACGTAGCTCAATATTTATCTATGTTAAACATTGGAAATTTTGAACTCATTTCACTTAAAATGAATCATTAATCTTAATTAATAAGAACACTTTCTTTCCATCAAATCTTATAAGTATCTCAGTCTTTACCTTTGCCTATTGTTAAGAAACTATCACTTTGACTTGTTTGACTAGATATGCGTCATAAGATCAATCTATATGATCGCTAATAAACCATTTGATCTTAATTTTGTATTTATATTTAAATTTTTAAAAATTAACTAAGTGTGGTAACCATTGCAATCTATTTGAAAGACCAAATTTAGACCTCAATAATGTTTGCTTCACTTAGATGTATGATCTAAAATTTGGACCATATGATCTATTCATATAGGATAATTAAATCATACATAAATATGATCCTAAAACAATAGTTCATTCAAGATATAATTCCATTAATCTTCTCACTCAATTTTTTCTTCCATAGAGCCAACTATGTCAAAAACTTCTTGAAAGGACAACTTTGAACATGCATATCTTTTTTCGTGCTTCATCGCATGACCTAAAATTTAGTGCATATCAACTAGGAATAAAAATAAACTAACCCATACTATAAAATTATAAAAATAACACACATTATAAATATTAATACATAAAAATGCCTACTTAGCTTTTTTTTCACAAGAAAATTTGGCCAAGTATGGGAAAACACTGTCAAACTACTTGGGAGCCCAACTTTGTACTTGGATATATTTTATTAGGATAAGTCACATGACCTAAGATTTAGTATATAGGAAATAGTTAAAAATATTATAAAAATAATATGGCCAAATCCACTTGAATCATCCACATGTGGTAATGGTGATGTCAGCAAACTGCCTACTTAGATTTTTTACCACTAGACCCAAAAAGTCTAGATGAAAATATTGACCAACTAGATGAAATAAGCTAATGCACATAAGAACTCAAAGAATATAAAACCTATTATAGGAAAAATTTTACATGATAAATAATTTATATGCATCCCTAATCATCTCTAAGTATTCAAACTCTAAATATGAACCAAGCCTTCTTTAAGCATCCTAGGATAAACATATTACACACCTTGTAATTATCACTTAGACTATCAGGATACTTCATCCACTCACTTGGATACCTACATGACATAAACATGACATAATTGAAAATTATACAACACTAATAACATCAATAAATATATACATATCTAAAAATATATTGTCATGGATGATCTATGTTCTAAAAGTTAAGATCTAAGTAGTTTTGAGTATCGCAAGTAGGATTATGATATATTTTTGTTCATCGAACAATAGTGCCTAGTTTGGATACTAGTTAATCCATGTCTAATGTAATGAATGTGTAAATAATTTACTCTTTATATTAATATTATTGTTTTTTTGGATCACTTGTACATGTATCTATATGATCTATTCTAATGTGATTAAAACATATAGCTATGTATTATACTTAGAAAGCTTGATTTGATGAAGAAACCATAGTTCTATTTAAAAGTCTGATATGAGTAATATTTTAGTGCGTTATTAGGATATATTGGAGATCCTCAACACCCTACTATGTATAGAGGTTCCTACATACCAATACGCCATAGAGGTATCAAATTTGATGTAATTCTCTCACCTAGTGCTTGATGTATGTGCAAGTGAATGCTAGAATTAAAGTGGCCTTAGATGCATTGAATGTGATTTAGATTTAGAATTATTGAAAATTGGACTTAAGGTTATTATAGATGGTAGTATGAATTAAACATGGAAGAATAGGGATAATGTTCCTTGATTTTATACAAATTTATCTTTGGTTTGAATAGCTTTTGCATTTTTTTTAATATAATCTATAGAGGTGGATTATAATTGTATTTATAGCATTATGTTGCTTGTGTGGATAATAAAATTATCTTAGGACAACCTTAGGAAGGTTACACATTTGATAAATTATTTATTGGGAAGAGTTGGGAATAAGGACAATAGTGCCTAATTGGGGATGCTAGTGTGATATGGCTATAGTGTCCCAAAAGTGGTTCTAGTGTCCTTTTGGTAGACTACTAAGAATGTTGGATTTTAGTTAGATGTGATAGTTCAAAGACTATGTCTTGACTATTTGTATGTGATTATAGTATGCTAAATGGCTAGAAATGTAAGTCTAAGCCTCTATCATAGGTCTATGCCAAGCTAAAGGATAGAGTAACTCAATTGACACTCTTAGCATTCAATTTCATCTTTTAGGTGATTATATTTACCCCAATTTATGCTAGTAATATAACAAAGTAATGACTAGTATAAATGAAAAAATAAGCATACATAGACTTACCTTGGAAGTAAAGCCCATGTAGATGAGTTTGAATATGTGAATCTAGGTTAGCGTATGTGAAACATGATCTAAATCAATGTCCTATAATGAAACATGCAAATATAAATCCTTACTAATGAGATAGTTAAAAAAAAATCCTATGTTAAAATGAAATAATTGAGTAAAGAGAGAGGAAAGGAATGAATACACCTTGTTGAGTAAATAAACCAATACATGAACCTGGTTACAAGATACATGTTTAAAAGTACATAGTGATCATATAATTGAATAACTTGAATTGATATGATGCCTTACTCAATCCTCATATGGGTGGATCAATAACTCAATCTATTTTTGACTCCATCATTGCCCACCCCTGCTTGGTGAATCTTTATCTCTATAAATAGCTTGGATAAGACTATAATTGTGTTGAACCTTCTCATATAGGTGGCTCAATAACTCAAGTAGTACATGACTCCATCATTTCCCCCTTTATTAAGCATATACATATATATCTATATAATTTATTAATGTAGTTATGTTTTTAGCTCTGTAACCAATCAGGTATATTAGGTAGCTCTAAGACACTCAATAATGCCAAGCATTATAGATGAAGTAAAGCATGAATATGGTGACAAGATAGAATGTGATAGAATATTCATAAAACATAGATATTGACATGGAATTTTCCAATCCATCTAATCACCATATCTAAAACTGAGTATATGGAAACCATGTCTCATATACGTGCCCCCAATCTGGAATCTGAGTATACTAAATTTGAACCAAGTATATAATAGTTGAATATATGTAATTAATCTTAATGTATGGGTGATCATGCCATTAATTATGACCCAAAATATAATTAAATGGTATGAATTTGAATTTAAATGACTGAATCTAAGTTAAATATGAACATAACTACTAAACCTATGACTATATCTATGTAAATATATATTATACCTAGTGTATTGTTCTGAATGAACTAGACTATCTTAAAGTTGGGGTTACTAGAAAATAGTGCTCTATGGTACTAGTGTCCTAATCTAAGTTATAATAATGGCTTGTTATGATTTTTATGTGGTTTGGACTAACTATTTAATATCTATTATGTTTTGTGTCTACTTTGAGTCTGATCTTTGTAATGAGCCCATGTGCTAAAATGTATCTATGAAATGTAAAGATAAGAACTTGATATTTCTTATAACCCCTATAAATACCCTCTATTTTTAGGGTATTGTTGAGACCTATGGAATAAATACCCACTAAATAAGTATCTCTACAAAATATGTTAGCCAGAGCATGATATTCCAATATAATATACAAACATAACATCAAAATGTAAATGTATCTGAGTAATAGTAGCAAATGTAAGATCTATGTTGTAATCTAACATTAAAAAAGGGTGTCAAGATAGATTTAAGTAATGTATAATATAATTAAAATTTTAGTAACTATCTATGGGGGATGGGTCATGATGTCCATCAAGGTTCCCAAGTAGGATAGGTAAATGCATGAGAGCTCTCATTGCATCAAAACCTGTTATGTGTGTGTGTAACAATCAAATAGAAGTGTCATGGTGTAGAACCATTAAAATAAGAAAAAATACAAGCACATGAGGAATGAAAAAACAAATATACAAAGGGGACACAAAACAAGGTACATGGGCACATGTCACTAAATATGAGAATGAAGACATAAAAGGACATTTTTAAATGTCCATATATGCAAACAACAAGTAATTTGGCATAGAGACAGAAATAAGAAGATGTTCAAATGTATACATATATAATCATGAAAAATCACACATGAGGTACATGGGCACATGTCAAATGAATAAAAATATATAAGTGGCATACAATCAAAGGAATAATGGCATATTTAAATTCCCTTGAAAATACAAGAATCATACAAACACAATCAACTCTAATCTAGAAACTAAAAATGAAAGCATGTATAACTAACATAAATCTATGTATATGTAAAGGTGCATTTATGTTGAGGATAACTAATGATATTGAAAAAAAATCTAAGGAATGAATAGAAATGATCAATAATTAAGATAAATCAATGTGTAATTAGAATGTATAGTGTGTACATATAAAACCAAGTTATAAAAACTATGTAGGAGATGAACCCAAGTCAAAATATGTAGCAATGTATAAACTTAGATCAGTGTAAATCACCCCAATGGGTAGATGATATCTAGTCTAGATCAGTGTATTATATCGAATTCATATCTAGAATATGTAAGCACTCAACAAGAACAAGTCAACCATATATGTATAATAAAACCAACTATACTAGGATAGTTATCAATATGAAATATCTATAAAGTAGTATAAATTTAAACAAAGTAATGCATATAATATATTAGAAAATATAGATTTTTTATATATTTGAATGTTTTTGTATTTTTAAATATTATATTATTTTTGCGTTTTTTTAGTATAAGCCATGGAAAAGCATATGAAAGTAAACTATGTACATATATATATATATATATATATAGAGAGAGAGAGAGAGAGGGAGGGAGGGAGGGAATTATGTAAAATGGTAGGAACCATACTAAAATATGATTATTATGGGAGACTCACCATCACCATGACCTATGTAAAAAATTGGAACAGTAATATTGTGTGTCATGTGAAAGGGCAACTATCAGCCCATGATCTGGTGTGTTATAGAATCTAAACATGAAGTTGCCTGGATAGTGAATTTATGATGTTGTGGCACTATTTTAACAAAATATTTCACCCTATATGATATTTTTAAATCCTCCTCCATATTTTGGAAACATGGGAATACTTATAGGTATATGGGTTTACCAATAGAAGAAGTAGACTTATAAGTTCAAAGGGTAGCTCCCTGAATACTAGTTGCTTTTGGGGAAAAGAGATAGAAGTTCACATGAAATTAAAATAATATAAGGGGATGATACACTATAATTATTTCCATAAGACCATCATACCACTATCATAATGAAACAAGACCTACAAACTAGCTTCCAAGTCATATGTGGTTCTAATGTAAGTGTATTAACATAGAGGTGATATACATGAGATAACACAAGGTAAGTGAACCAAAGGGTATATTTCACACTCTAATAATAATTTTACAATTTAAGGGATTATAACACATTTAATACACTCTATATGACTTTTTAGAATAGGAAATTTTGCATAAACATGAGAGGATAAAGAGAAGCAAGGATAGAAAATTATCACTTAACATCAACATACATCACTTTGCACACTTAGAAAAAATTCATTAACTCAAAATCAAAATCTTATTCATTTTATAAAGGTAAAATAAAATGTCAATGTTGAAATTTGGCCATTTTTTTTGTGTTTCATCATTGATGTCTTAGGTTGACTTGATTCCTAGATGCATTAATGATAAAGAGGCAAGTTTGATGGTGATGAGAGGCTATGAAATGAGTACATGACTATGAGGTGTTAGATAATTATTTTAGGCTATTTTTAGGTCTTATTAATTTTGAATTGAATAAAATTTCACATCATGTATTAAGTATCCTACTATTGCATTGAAATAGGCATGGAGCATTGTGAGGTATAGTGATGTTGATATAGATATGCATGAGCTTGAAATTATCCAAATAAATGGTAAAATAATATTATAATATGTTGGAAATATTTTAAAAATTAAAATAAGTTTCAAATATCATCTACTATGGTAGGAAGTTCAAGGTTGAGGTCTAGTCATTGCATGAGAGACCTAATGAGAAGACACAAGCTTGGTAGCTTGTTGAGATAATAAGCATAAGACCTATGTGAAGAAGATTCAAAACATGAGATATTTGTATGATGAAATATTACATGATTATGTGGTTTTTATATCATAAAAAAAGGTTTATAATTGTATTCAAAGACCAAGTATGACTCGTAGTCTTGAGCCTAGTGTGCATAAAGACCTAGTCAGGTCCAAATGGAGTGTCAAAGTGAGTTATCAAGGTTTAAAATTACATGGGATAATTTAATAAGGTTTTACATGGTTTTTAATGTATGTTTACCAAGTTTTAGGTCATGTATTTTAGGATAATACAAGAAATCACGTTGGAAGGTCTCATGTGCATGCAAATTGGAGGTTTCTAAGCTTGATAAGAAAGTTTTGATGCTCATTGGCACATGTATAGTTTTAATGGTGAATTAATCATTTTTATAGATATATCACATGGTTATAATAAGGTTTTCAAAAAAAATTTCAATGGTTTTAGGTACATATCTTTGTGAACATTTGTTAAGAATGTAAACTAGTCAAAACCCTCCTATAAACCCTCTTAATGACCTAATTAGATAATACTCATTGGATAGTACCTAGAATGGATTGACAAGTCAATTTTGATTATTTTATGTTATATAAGACTCATCTTAACATCTGTAGGTGGAAGTGGTGTGTCAAATTAGTGAGTAGAAAGTATAAAAAAGTGTTTATTTTTATAAAAAATAGTGTTATAAGTAAGGTTAACTAAGTCAACACATGAAAGTTGTTAGATATTGAAGAATAAGACTCATTATTATTATCTATGGAGTTACTTTATCAATAAATAGTCTATATGTTAATAATTTTTTTCAATCAAATTTACCTATTTCTAATCTATAAAATAATAAAAATAGTGAAGAATAACCAAGCAGAGTGATAATCCATTTAGGGATGAGTTGCCAGTGACTAGGGATGGATCAAATGTTTTGGGTTATTTTTTTAATACCTATTACTCATTTTCCCTTGGTTTTTAAATTTTTATAGTCCTCATACATATTAAATAAGATTCCTTCAAAGTGACCTATCTATGTGAGTGAAGACTTTGAAAGAGTAAGGTTCAAAAGTTGATCCATATGTTCCATAATTGCTATTAAACCTCTATAAATTTTTGTCTAAATTTTATATTAAGATTTTTAAAGAATGCTTCAGGTATGTTAAGTGAGATGAAGTGTTTGAGGTCCCTGGACAAGAGTAAATACATCTAATGAACTTGTATATGTTTTTATACATTTATTTTATCTATTTATATATTATGGAATGTGGAGAGATAAGATAAGGTGTTGTGATTAGGAAGCCAAAATGGATTATCTAACTGTGTATGCATAGTATGTGTGTGTGTGTGTGTGTGTGTGTGTGTGTGTGTGTGTGTGTGTGTGTGTGTGTGTGTGTGTGTGTGTGTGTGTGAGAGAGAGAGAGAGAGAGAGAGAGAGAGAGAGAGAGAGAGAGAGAGAGAGAGAGAGAGAGAGAGAGAGAGAGAGAGAGCTAAGAGATTTTTATAGTAGACCAATAATTGACACTATAATAAATGATATAATGTGTGTATATATATATATATATATATATGTATGTATGTATGTATATATATACATACATATATATACATACATATGCATATATATATGTATGTATATATATATACATACATATATATACATACATATGCATATATATATATATATATATATATATACATATATATAGATATATATATACATATATATACATATATATATACATATATATATATACATATATATATATACATATATATATATATATATATATATATATATCACAAATTAAATATTAATGTGGATTAGGAGTAAAGGAAGTGTTATTTTAAGTGAAAATGACAAAGTTGTTTATGATTGTGTTTTTGAAGGCTACAAGTAGTTTGAGTGGTCATATTAAATAGATATATTTGAAGCAATAATTGAATATTATTACATTTTGTAATTATAAAAGGTTAATAATAATGATTTGGGAGTCATATTTTGTCCCTATTAAAGTATGAAAAAGTCAAATATGCTTGACTACATTTTTGAGTTTTTTTGCATAATTGAGTCTGCCTATTGCCGAGGTAGTTCTAGGTACTTAGAGCCTATGCAGTGATGTAAAATGGATTTGGTGATGTTTTTTTATGTCAGTTAGGATATATTAATTAAAAATTTTGAGTGTTTTTCATGATAAACTTGGTTTTGTGCTTCATATCTAAGAGATAGACTTTTTTGTGTTTTAAGGCCTAACGATGAGTAGGCTAAATGGTTTGGTTTAATTGGTGAGTTGGAGTTAAAAGTGGTATGGACCTATGCGGGAGTGATAAATGATCAATTAGATACATTTTTTATGTGTTTAATCCGTTTGTGATGGTAAAATGTGTTCCAAGATTTCATAAATGTAATGTGTGGGTGTGAAGGGCTAATTCCATTAGGTCTTTATTAAGCCTAATTGAGTTATATCTTCTATGGGTTATAACTGATCTATGGAGTTTTTGGTTATAATATTTAATGTGTGTATGAACATATTTTAAGTTTTATCTAAGTGTTTTTATTATCTTGGATGATCAATATGTGTAATTTTAAGTGTGTGGTATAAAGGCAAGGCCTGATTGGCCTATTTGAGCTAGTTAGAAAAGAGTGTGGAATCAAGAGAAGATAATATATCATTAAAGGAGTAAATGTAGGAAATTTAGGACCATAATAAGGTGAGTATTATAATACATTAATATCTAAATAATTTTATATATTTGGATACACAAGTCATTGGACCTAATGAGCCTAGAAGAGGCATATTGAATAAGTAAGCCCTAAAGGTTGTTTGAGTGAAGAGTGAAGAAGAAAGAGTGAAAAAAAATGAGGTCATCATCAATTAAAGATTAGAAATATGTGTTATAATATGATAATATTTCAAGGTATTTAGGTTGGTGTTTTGTTGATTATGGGGTTGGAGCCTACTTTCAAGTTGGACCTTGTAGAAGACTAGTTGGGTGGGTGTTTAACTAGGCAGGTGTTGGATCTCCTTGTGAAGTGGTTGTTTAACTAAAATTTAAATATTGAAATTATAGGATAGTAGTACATGTTAATGGTTTATTATTTTTATCTCCCAAGATGGTTTACCACATATCTCTTATGTTATCTTGTGATATGCGTGTGTGATTGTTTGCTTATGCATTAATCTTTTCATGTGAATGAATGCTTTAATTAATGGTGTTTGGAATTGAAATTACATTATTGTGAAATTTATTCACCCCCACCCCATACTATTAGTTAATTAATATAATTATTATTATATCAGGACCTTTTAATGATCATTTATATCCCAAAGATGGTGCTAAGTAGCATAAAGTATGATGAGGATAATATTCATCTTGTTTATAGTGATGATCTATCAAAGAATGATGGTGTTTATAAAGTGGTCTATAGAGAATAAGTATGTCAAGATGAGTCTTGATAAGCATATATACTAAGTTAAGTCATGTTTTTTTATGACATTATTCAAAATTGAAACAATGTCAAAGGAACCATTTGGTAGCTCAGAAAGACTATGTGGAAGCAAAATCAAAGATCAAACCCAAGTTTGATTGAGAAAAAGTTGATTAGATCTTGTCTAATGCATCTAGTTTGATGTTATAAGGATTTATTTATGTTATTACATCATTATAGATAATTTATATTTATTGAATTAGGTTTGACAACATGTGTTTATGTATGAAACACATCATGAAAGTTGACTGAGTGTCAAAGTGTTTGACAATGGTAGAATAATAGTGCTTGCAAAATTATTTGGTGTCACTAGAAACTCAAGGTGATTGATCAAAGTGTGTCATTGTGTTTTCAAGGTCATTTATCATATTCATATGATATTTTCATTTTAAATTTAATCCTTTTAAGTAAAAGATATCTTAAGAAGTAAAAAGTAGTGATTTGAGGGTTTCAAGATGAGTTATGGCTACAAACCCTAAGTGTGGTCTAATGAGGCAAATGATTTCATTATTGATCTTTATAGCTTAGTGAGAGTTAGAGATATGGATTTTAATATTTATTTCAGTGCTATGATGCTTAAATATACATATATTTTCTTAAGTTGAGGTTCAAGAAACCTATATTAGAACATGGGTATGTAAAACCATTATCTTTGGAGATTAGAGGTATTGTTCTTGAGTTATAATTCTTGGAGATGATTTAAAAATTAGGTAGAGTTATTTTTTGTCCTTATTGAATAGTCATATAAGTTTTAAAGTTATTAGTTTTCCTTATTTTCTTGTTAGTGTTTTGAGTATGCTTATTGCAGAAGTTGAAGAATGTTTTTTCAAAAGTTCCCTTTGAGTTTGTGCCTTAAAGATGAGATTTTTTAGAAAGGGAGGATGATCTAAGGATCATTTAATGATTGTAATTATGTTATTTTCACTCTATTTACATATCTAAATATACCATAACTTCTAAGTTTTCATAATAGGGTCTTAACTATGAGAATGAGTTTGATCCTTTTGAGTCAATTTGAAGGGATTTTCATAAAAATATCAATGGAATAAGAGGTTGGTAAGGACCTTAGGGTCATGTAAAATGGGTTTTAATTTTTTGGTATCATAAGTTGAGTTTTTTGAAGTAAATTTTGCTTATCAAATGACTAATAGAGAGTAGGTGTATACACATAGCTATATGACTATGTTTTCCATAAAGTGCTTTGAAGAATTTCTAATCCAAATGGTTTATGGAGGTTAAAGGGTAGTTTTTTGTTACTAAGATATACATATGAGATTTATTCATGCCTACTTCATATGTTCAAGTTTATCCGAGAAGATAGTGGTAAGAAAAAAAGAGTGAACTTGTTTGTATTAGGTCTCCATGGGACCTATTGAAAGAATGAGGACTAATGAAGTCTTCAAGATATGGGCCATATAGTCTCATTGGTGGTTCAATAAGGAGATATACCTATTTTATTTAGGTATCTACTATATATAATGAAGATATGAAACCTATTGGTGTTCTCATGAGGGTATTGACTATGTGTGGATAGTGTTTGAAGATTGTCTTGTAGACCTAGTTGATTTAAAAGACCTATTGTATGAACCTATTTTAAGTGTGATCTAGGTGGGTTGATGATCTTGTCTAACCAAGATGTGTTATTTTAAGTTTGTGGTATAAAGGCAAGGCCTAATTGGACTATTTAATCTAGTTATATAAGAGTGTGGACTCAAGCAAAGATAATATATAATTGAAGAATAAAATTTAGGGAATTAAGGACCATAATAAGGTGAATAGGAGTATACATGCATATCTAACCAAGTTGATACAGGCAGATACATATGCCATTGGACCTAATGAGTCAAGAAGAGGCATATTGAGAGAGTAAGACCTAAAGGCTAGTTGAGTGAAGAGTGAAGAAGAAAGAGTATAAGATATGGAGGTCATCATAATTTTAAGATTATAAACATGTGTTATAATATTATAAGATTTAAAATTATCTAATTTGGTGCTTGGTTTACTAGCGGGTTGGAGCCTCTTTTCAAGTTGGAGTTTTCATAAGACTAGTTGGGTGGGTGCTCAAATAGGTAGGGGTTAGAGTTCCTTGTGAAGTGGGTGCTTCAATAAAATTTGAATATTGAAAATATAGGATAGTATTCAATGTGCATGTTTCAATGGGTTTTATCCCCCAAGACTTTTTCCCACATATCTCTTGTGTTATCATGTGATATGCTTGTGTGGTTGTTTTCTTATGCATTAATATTTTCATGTGAATGAATTATTCAATGAATGGTGTTTGGAATTGAAATTAAAATATTTAAAAAATGATTCACCCCCTTGATATTAGCTACTTATAATAGTCAATCTAGCATGGATTCACCATACATGGTGTGGTATTATTCTATAAGAGCCAAAATGGATCCTACTTATAGAATTTGAGATAAAAGTGAGAAGAAAGAATTCAAAGAGTCATTAGAACATGTGTCATGTAGAGAAAATAAATTACACATGTATTATATAGTAATATAAAATATACTATGTAATGTATCATAGGACAAATGTACCTCAAATACATAAAACTCCTAAAATGTGGCATATAATTCATCATTTGCATACCTAGAAACTATGTTCATATTTTTGGCTCAGAATGTTCAAAAATAGACTATGGATATATTTTATGATTAAAATAAGAGGTGGGGTTGTATAAATATTATAACATGCATTTTATGTTTAATTAATAATTAATATTCTTCTGGAGATGACTTATCACTTCCTACAGTCCAAATAACTCCTCTTTTACTCACCCTTCAGACTCAGCACCAAATTTGGCCTTTATTTTTAAAATATGATCCATATAGAGGAGTGAAAGACATATATTATGACCCTTAATGGCCTTATACTCCTTAGGTATACCTCAAAAGTTCTCCCACTTGAAGCTTTAACCTTCTCACTTGCTTGTTCACTATGCCAGTTTGGATTGGCTGAGATGAAGGCACTTATAAAGGCACTTGTGAGATTAGTGGAATAATTAAATAGTCATGGTGAGCTATATTGAGTCCAAATATATTTATTAAAATTAATTTCATCTCTTTAAACCCATTTTTACCTACAAGACACCAAAAATAGTTAATAAAATCCATTTCCCACCTTGTATGTACAAGTAGGGTACAAATCAAATGGATGATGAAGATACCTAGAGAGTGCTTTACAATATTAAACCACTTTAATGGTGATTATATGAATCTTAGATTAATATCATCCTTTATCCTCCTAATCAAGTCCTTAGTAAGGGTTTGAGAGGGTTTAGAGCAGTTTTCACCCTTGGCAATTATTCATAAAGGTTTGACATTTAGCTTGAAAAACTCACAAAAACATTATTCAAGACCTTATTAAACATACCCAAACTCCTCATACTCCCATGCAAAGCCTATAGGTAGGTGTGATCTCTCAAATTTTCCATCTGAAGCTTTTTCCTCCATTCTATGTAGGCTTAAGTTGATTTGAGCCAAAATATGATTTATTTGTGACTTACTTTGCATTCCAATAGCTTAAACACACTTGATATCCTCCAACAAGCTTGTTCTAAGGATTTTTAATATCTATCTAGTGTTGTAACTGATAGTAAACCCCCTTGATGGTTTTAGGCCTAGACTAGACTAAGTCTACATACATACTCATGGGTTTGGACCACCCTATTGATTTTTGTATTGCTTGTTCTTGGTTTCCCATATTGGTCCATATTTACTAGTTCCAATATTTTATGGTTAGACTTGTGAGTTGTAGGTGATTGTATATAGGTTTTAGATAGCCTCTTTGAACAAAATTACACTAGTAGGTGTTGACATGAGTCAATACGTTTAGATTTATATCCTTTTCAAGTTCTTCATTAGTATGTCCCTTCATCTAATAGAGTCACTCACCATAGGGAGATGCTCTTACATTTACACCTTGGGATGTGAAGGCCACTTAAAAATTTAATTCTTGAAGAATACACTAAAAGCTTTAATGAAAAAATATCAAAATTAGAGGCCCTTAAACATCACTTTCTTTTAATCACACACCCACTTATTTCTACAAGGTTTTACCCCTATATGATTTCTATAAGATATATACATCAAAAATTGTCTAGCTTCCATGTTTGTTTATCTTATAACATCATCCAAAGTGCTGAGGGCTTTGTTTTGGTATTTTAGGGAAACATGTCCCCAAATCAAAATTCTCTTCGCTTGAAATGACTCCTCACTCTTCTTTCCAATATAGTACCTCAATCAAGATTTTTATGGTCTATTAAACACATAAAAACTTCACGAGGGTTTAAAAATTAGGTAATAACATCTTTGAGCATTATTTCTAGATCTCTATGGGCCTCTTGTAGGTGTGCATTCAATTGCAGACTAGGTATTGAGTAGGAACAAGAACAGGAACAATGTGCATGGTGAACAAGCATTTAACAAATTTTAGACTAATTCAACACCTTAAAATGGGTCCTTAAAACCTTGAATTGATTCACATGATCTATATTCCTTTTATTAATGTGATTATCCTCCTTCAAGCACCTATAGGTGCACATCAATGGACTAACTAACTAACTAACTAAATAACTCTATATATATATATATATATATATATATATATATATATTACATTGACTATTATAGTCCTTATTGTGTCATTTAGATAGGCTTATTTTGATTGATCATGTTATAATAATATGTCCAACACCTATTAGACTCTTTATCACACCTCTATAAACTTTAGAAATACCATAATACAGCATGACTATAGTTAGAAATAAGAAGACTTACTTTATACTACATGTGATTGTGTTCTTATTTAAATCATGATCTTGAGAGACTAATCTTGGAAGTAGGTTAATTTTATTGACATTTAAAACATGAAGTAAATCATAGCATATCCATAGGCAACTATTTCAAAGAAAGAAACCTTTTATAAGTGTTGAAAATTGAATGTAACCTCACTAGAAATATCAACTTGAAACCTAAACTATTCGGTTCATGAAATCACACAAAATCATGAAAAAAAATGATAAACATGAGAAAATGAATTCAACATCCTTTGGAAGCAAATTCATAAATTGAGTTTTACAAACTAGCTCAAATGGGAGTAAAACCTATAGGGTGTGGGAATTAGTAAGAAAAACTAGTTAATAAAATTATTAGGAATGGTTCATAAATTATAGTACACCATTCCTCCAAATAAAAACGTTAAAATTAATAATTACAAGTTTACTACCCACCACCATAATCATTTGACCTATAAATACTCCTACTAGCCATAGCATCCAAAGACCTATTGATCAGTTTTATGTGCATAGTGGAGTAATGGAGATATAAAATAGTTTTGGCCCTATTTTATAACTTATAAAGTATATAAATCAGGTAAATTGAGTCAATTAATTTTAATTTTCACTTAATAAGGTTCTCATATGTGCCACTCTCTCCCATAGGCCGTATAACCTTCAAAATTGCTCTTTTTCACATGTTTTATTGATTTTTAGTTAGGAACCTACAAGTTTTAGTTAGTATTGAAATTATTGATAATTAATATAACATATTTAAATTTATAAGGAATTTTTTAACACATTAACACAAATTAAAACTATACCACTTCATTTATGACCAATATATGGCCCGTAAGTGACATAAACTTTCATAAGGACTAAATGTGACTTTGACCAAGGATAGAAGCACACAAAATGACATAAAATGAAACATGACACATCCTATGACATTATAATAAACCCCTATATCATTTTTTTTACTATATGTTGTTGACTCATTTTGACTTGTGGTCAAAATGGTCAACATTCTTAGCAATTTCTTAAGGGTGTTATGTTTGCTATGCCAAGACCAGTAGCCTAATACTATCAATTGGGAAATGGAGTCAATTATAAAATTTTTTTACACATAATTTTACTTTTAAACCAAATCAAACACAAGTAAAATATAGACAAAACAAGATACACCCAAATGAAACACACATGTGTTTAACTAGAACACTTATGAAACACAACAAAACTAAAATAAAGACACACAAACATAATCTACTATTTAGAAAACCTCACTCATGAGGTGAAGAACATATTATCATACATCAAACAAGGTAAAAAAATTTTCCTCTTGCATCTTTTTCACTCCATGAAGGCAATCTAGCATGAGGAGCATGATCATCATCAACCCCTTGTATATGTGTATGGTCAAGAAGTTTACCAACTCTATGCCTTCACATGCATACAAGTCAACTATTTTAAGCCTTAATTAATGTTTATTCTGACTATATAATATCATTTATTGGAGATACAATCCTCTTTATCATTTTCATATCTAATATTCATTCCTCAAACTATAGATTTGAATGTATGATAGCTGCCTCAATATTTTTATCTTCTTGTGTATGATGTCCTTGATGAATGAAGACATCAAGATCTTCTTATTTATGTTCCAATAAATTTTAATTTGGTTATAAATCAGGTGTATTTTTTGACTATCCTTGAAGTACAACAAAATATACCTTGACCTCATTCTCCATGTTTACAACTTCTTGGGCAATAACTTCATCAAGATCTTTCATGATAAGATGATCAAATTCTTTGCATATGGTATTGAACCTTTACCATAATTCATCCTTATTCAAAATACGAAACTGTTTTCCATCTTTTTTAACACATTAAACATCATGTTTTTTATAATCATCAACACACACATCAGATATAGACCTCTAAGGATGGGAAGTAGTATTACCTAATTCATCAAACTCTTGACATATGACATTGAACATATGGGAACTAGACTTATTTGAGGCCTTCAACTTCTATCTTATACTCACTTTATAACCTCCATATTTGGCATGTATCCTCTATATTCTATGAGATACAAGGTATACCTATTTATATTCTTTAAAACTCTTTACAACCTTTTTAAAATATATTCAAAAATGCCCCTAGACTTCTATTTTCACTTTTTTAGAAAACCTTCCTTGAACTCAGTCTTTGCTTCTTGAAAGATGGTTTACCTTTCCATTTATCCATGAAACACCTCATATAGATCTTAAATGGTGAAATCACATGTTAGGAACTATAATATTGTTTTACCATGTTTCATCCTTCCATATAAGGGCCCTTGTGGCTTTATGGTACCACTTATAGGTGGTCATACTTACACACATACAGTAAAGAAGACTTGGGTAGAATACAAGATAATTATATTTATGAACCTTATGTTATCTAACCAAATGTTTAAATTCATTCCTATCAATCTTAAATATTTAAACACCAATCCAACTTCTCACCTCTTAGCATGATGCCATCAAGGAGGTTATTTTAGGTGTGTGAGATGTATGCAAGTAGTGAACATAGAATGGAATAGGATATGTTGATGAATGGGATCATAAAAAACTAAAACTCATTTAAAATCCTTCATATGCATGATTTTTATTTAGGATACTCTAACACAATTTTCATAACATATATTTCATTTTGAATAACTCTTGAAAACATTTGGAACAGAATAAACAAGGATGTCTAATGACTTGTTGGTGTGGTGAATGAGCTTGTAACCAAACTTTCAATTCCAAAAACATCCAAATGAAAAATAATCAGCTACTAATGACTTGAACAAGCTGATACATCCTCATTACCATTTCATGAACAATCTAAATAAGCTCCATATATGTGACTATAAATATGAAAGGGTGAAGAGTTGACTATGAGGAATGATAAGATTGAAAGTTACCCAAAGCATGATGTGGTGAAACCAAACATATAATGGGTAGAATATATGGATTTTATACCTATGGAGCACTATATTATATTCACATGAGACCTCTATATGAGACCAACATTCTATAAAAAGGAATAAATTGATTGAAGCTAGACAATGGTGACACCTTCCTACAACATTTGACAACTTGATCATCAAAACAACATGAAACATGAAAATAAAAATGGATAGCATATAATAATATCTAAAACATCCTCTAGAGTCAAAATCACCAAATGGTTTGTATGTAATTATCCAAAATAGAGCAAAACATATAGGGTACATAGATTAGCAATTACAAAAACATAGACAACTTGTTAGAGATGGTTCATAGATCATGGTTGACCAATATTTTAAATATTTTTATCAAAATTAAGCTCTATGAGTTTAACACCATGTCCCAAAATAATTTACCTAAAACCTCTTTAGTTATCTATACTAAGCACAAACCTGTTGGTCACTTCTATGTGTCTAGAAAGGCAAAGAAGGATCATAATGATTTTAGCTTAAAAATGGAACATTCAGAGCATGTAAAGAATGGAAATGAGATTTAGGAAGATTAAGAGACATTTCATGATCTTATCCCATGTGTCACCCACCCTCATGGGTCGTACAAGTGCCAAACTCACCCTTTTCAGTTGATTTCTTGAATTTTAGTTAGATAACCTACAAGATTATGATTGAATTGACATTCCTATTATGTAATCTGACCTGTTGGTCTTTTTAAAGTAAAATATGGAACCTATAAACCTTATGAACCGTGCCACTTACATTTATGACCCCTAAAGTCCACTAAATGACCCAAAATGACAAATAAACTTATTAGGCCATGACTAAGGCTAAAAGGGCATTAAACAACACCAAATGGATTATAAAATACCCTATGACAAATTATTATACCCCTAAAACATCTATAAAAAAATTACCTATAGGGGTCTAAATATGACCTTAAAGTCAACTTTGGTCAATAAATTGGTGACTCATAGCGTAGTATGCCTGCTATATCCTATCCATGAGATAGAGGGTCAATAAAATATTTATGACAAATAGAAATTAATTTCCTAAAAAACATAACAAATAACCACAACACACCAAGCAAGCACAAAATAAAGCAAGGCACCAACAAGACTCACACATATGAATAAGCACTTAGGGAAAATAAGAAAAATGGAAACTATATACAAGGACATAGGAGAACCTTAGAAGAAATATTTGAGATAGATCCCATTGATTGGTATATGAAGTTCCTCTCCATCTAACTTTGATATTTGGAAAATATTATGTTGCTTGCATTGAGTGATGACATATGGGCCACTCCATAAAACATCAAACTTTGTGTGTTTTCTAGGCCTATCCCTATCTTCATCCCACTTTATAACAATGTCCCCCTCTTGGAATCTTATTAGCATGTAATTCTTGTCAAATTATCTCTTTTTTTTGTCTTGGTGAGTTCTCATAGTTTACATAGCTTGATTCATTATTTCTTTAAGTTCCATCAACTCACACAACCTAACCTCCATGCTTTCATTTTCCATCAACTCCAGCTAGTAAGTGAGATCCATGTTTGGTAACTCAAGTGAAATAAGTATTATAGCTTCTCTCCCATACACAAGTGTATATTATGAGTTCCAAAAGGCTCTTTTGGGGGTTATTCTATCAACCCAAAGAGCTATCTTCAACTGGAAATGTGAAGTTCTTTGGTTTTCCTCCATTATCCTCTTGATAATCCTTATTAAATTTTTATTAGTGGACTTATCTATTCCATTCCCTTGTGTATAATATTTTTATGAATTACTAAGGTAAATACAATGTCTCAAATCCCACTCACTTGTCTTCATTTCAAGGAAAGCTAATGCATTGTATGAAATTATTGTTAAAGAAACCCAAAATCTTGTCATTATGCCTTCATAGAAGTCTAAAACTAAAATTTAATTTAATTTTTTTAGAAAAATATCCTCCACCCATTTTTTAAAGTAATATATGGTAGTCAAGACCCACTTGTGACCATCACTAGAAGGAGGGTTGATTAGACCTATGAAATATAGACCCAATTGCATAAAGGGTTGGTCAACTTATATTGGATGAAGAGGAAAGGCTTCAATATTTTGTTTACCATAAAATAGAGCACATTTTTGACATTTCCTTACCCAAGCATATGTATCCTTAAACAAACTAGGCCAAAAATATCTAGCTCTCATAATCTTCACAACTTTGGTTCTTGGAGCAAAGTGATCACTAGTTGGTCCATCATGAAACTCAAACAATATCTTCTCAACCCGATCTGATTAAACATGTCTCAATATTACACCTAATAAATATTTTCAAAACAAAATTCCTTCAACAAGAACATAAGGAATAGATTGTAATCTGATGTACCTTCTTTTGGCTCTATGTAGGCCTTTTGGACACTCACTAGTTTGAAGAAAATGGATAATTTTTTATGTCCAACTCCTCATTAATGAAGATGTAGCTATCATAGGATCATCTTAAGGGTAAAGAAAAACTTATTTTTTATTCTTTCAACTTTTATTCAAGGTTCTCACATGGTTATTTTCCTTTCACTAGCTTGGTTGTCCTAATTTCTACATCATAATCCATTACTTTTGTAATCCAACCATCCCTTTTTTCATTCAAATATCTAGTAAAAATGAAGTCCTTGTTGGTATAAAACACGTGCCTAAACTTATTTAGACTTATAAAAATTTAAATTACTTACTTTTCTACACAAGTGTACCTTATATGATAGCCTTCCAATCCTTGACTAAAGAGGGCAATAGGTTGCCCCAAGTTTTCTTCATTTGATTGAGTGATCATGCCAGAGATTACTTTTTCATTTCCAAAGGTATAAAATTTTAAGTCCTTTGTGAAATTAGTACTTTGAAGAGTTGGAGCTTGAGTAATAGCTTTCTTGATCTATTCAAAACTCTCCTTCCTTCATGTCCAAGTAAACACTTCATCTTTCCTTATCCTAGAAGCCAGAGGCTTGACTAAGTTATAAAAATCAGGACTAAACCTCCTTATGACATTTATTTTTTTGAAGAAACTTTTCAAACTTTTCTTGTGTTTGGGTAAAATCAATTCCATGATTACACTCACCCTTTCAGGATATATGGATAGGCCTTTCTTTGAGACAATGTGTCCCAATAGTTTGACTTCATGGATAGAAAAACCACACTTATTAAGATTGAGATAGATTCCAAACTATCTACATCTCTCAAAAATCTTACTAGTATGAGTCAAATGACCCTTTGCATCCTTAGAGAAAATTATGATATAATCAAGATACACCAACACTATATCATTTATTAGATCTTGAAAATCCATATCCATTACATGTTCAAAGGTTGTACTAGTATTAGATAAACTAAAAGGTATTTTCCTATAAGCATATGTGCCCTATTTAATAGTAAATCATATCTTGTATTGATCTCTTTTTTTCACCAAAATCTAATTATACACTGAATATCCATCAAGGAGTGATAATCTTTCACTACCTAACACAACTTACAAAATTTACTCCATGAAAGGAAGAGGGTAATGATATTTCAAGGAAACTCTATTAAAATCTCTAAAGTCAACACATAACCTGATTTACCCATTATTATTCCTTACCAATACTAATTTTACCAACTAAGATGAATGCTTAATAGGAAAAATGATCTTAGACTCAATCAACTTTGTAATCTCCATTCTCATGAGAGGCTCAATATTAGGATTGATTGGCTTTTGCCTTTACTTGATAGGCTTAGCATTCTCATCTAGCTCAATGGTATGTTGAGATAAGTTTGTATCAAATCCTTTTAAATAAATATATCACCATGCAATTACATCATAAAATTCCTTGCATAATTTAATGAAAGCATGTCTTTGTTCTCTAGTACATACTTTCCCAAGAGCAAGTAACTTATCTTTGAACATTTGAACTCTCTCATAGTTTTCTTGATTAGTAGACAATATTACCTTTTCCTTCTTCAACTTATCATCATCATTGAAGATAATCTCAAGTGTGACTAAACCATTAGGGAGCTTGTTTGTGTTTAATTATAAACTTTTACCTCCATATTGTTGATATAGTTTGGATTGATTCTTTAGGAAACTCAACCTCCTCTTGTATAAAAAGAGATATTTATTGGTCACTATAAAAAAAATTATAGTTAGTTACATTATCAAGTATAGAGGGCCTTACAATCACTTTGAGATGAGGTTGGTTCTTATCCTCTCTTATCCCCTTTGGAACATCAAACTAAGCTCTAATTATTGCCAACTTATCATCATGTTTGTTATCCTCTCTTTATATAGATTGAATGTTGAAAGCTTGAAAATCTTCCACAAGATCCCAAACTCTATGCTTATAGGAATTAATCAAGGATTTATTAGTCATATTTTGGCCTCTTACTTGATTCACAATTGACTCACTATCACCAAAAACTTGTAACTCCATCAAAGCTCTCTTCCTAGCCAACTCAAGGCCATGAATGAGGGACTCATATTCTACCACATTACAATTAAAACTAAATTGAAATATAAAAATATAGTAATACCTTTCCTTAGATGGAGAAACTAACATTGGTCCACCACCTAATCTAACCTTTCTTCTTGATCCATCAAAGAATAGCTACCATAAACCATCCATACTCTCATTTGGCTTCATCAAATTTGCCATGAAAGAGCCTTCTTCATGAAGTCAATACACTCCCAGACTAAATTCCTATATGAATTTGTAAGGATCATATTCATAATTCTCATCTCCACATTCATCCAAATATAAATTAGAAACTCCTTCAAGAGAAAAAGTTGGGGATTGATCCATGTGAGGTTCCTCCTCATCAAGAATAACATAATTGACATTTGCAACCTTAGGCATGTAGGGATCTAAATGCTTGTGATTAATAGGCTCTAATTATATCTTTACCTTGGTATTATAATTCATCCTAAAAAAAAATATATGACCAATTAGCTGCCAAGTATCCACTTATATTGGCTGTAAGCTCTCTTGATAAATAAAGAGTAAAGTATGGAGGTAAATATTCAACAACCACATCATGAGTGATAGAAAAATTAGGGAAATCATGTAAAATCAAATTCTAATCCTTGAATACTCCCAAGGTATTTATAGGTGGCCCGTCTAATTGTAGGACTCTTTTATCCATTGGTTCATACTTGAGGACTAGTTTATCCACAATTGACTTAGGCATAACTGAAGTACTAAACCCACTATCTATGATGTAATTGTGAAATAAAAAAATCACCAATGATAAAGTATAGATAAAAATAAGGAGTATTATAATTTTTATTCCCTTGTACATCAATGTGCTCAGTTTCATTCATGAAAATAACATTTTTAGTCCTAGTTGATCTAACGAATTTACCAAGTCCAAGTAGTTCTTTTTCAATTATATCCCTTTGTCCCAATATTTTAAATGAATCCCATAATTAAATATTCATGTATAACTTATTAATTTGATCCAAAACATTGATATAAGTATTGATCATCTTGGAAGGCTCTTTGGAGGCATTAGTACCTTGTGGTGTAGAATGTGAAGATGGATGTGTATGAGTTGGCCTTGTATTTTGAAATTTTTGTTTTACTACACCTTAAGAGCTGAGTTATACCCACATACTATTATAGGTGATGTAGGAGTCAATAAATGTCCTTGAATTTCCCCTTTTGTATCCTCAATAACCCTCTTCTTAGATCTAGTGTTAGAGGACACACTAGCATTCACATTATTTGAACTTCCCAAATGATTCATGGCAAAAAATTCCACCTCTAAGTGAATAATTAGAGTAGAATTAGATCTTTATTGTCCATTTTCCATTCCATTTTTCATTGGAAGCTCAAAATTGGAAACTTGAGGTTCTTGACTACCTTGCATTGTCATGGCTTGACTAGGAATTTCATTGACATATGCAACTTGGCCTTGATTTTAGTCATAGGAAGGATAACAAGATTTTTCTTAAACAAAGTTATTTTTAGTAGCAATAAAATATTTATAAGATTATGGTTCATTTGGATTGAAACTTTGGTAAGGTCTAGATTGGGTTGTTTGACCTTGTCCTTGAGCATTACTTTGAAAAGGATGCCTACTTATTTGTCCAAACTGATTATAAGATTGATAATGCCTATAATTTTGAGATTGTTGTATTTTGAGAGAAACAAATTCATTAGTAAAATTTTTAAAAATAACTCTTAACTTCATGAATCTCATTGGTACAAGTAAGGTCAGACTTTTCTTGACTATTAGGCAAAGGAGCTAAGGTAGGTAATGTAACTTGACTATGACTAGGATGTTGTAAATTAGGGAACAATGACATTGGTGGTCTAGGAGAAATATTCACTAATTAAACAAGATGATATTTAGAATTAATAGCTATCTCATAGGTATCAGGTAGTGTATTCCCACCCATGGATTATATCATCATGGATATATCACTATTAAACTCTTTTAGGTAATACAAGAGGGTATAATTTATATTAGGTCTCACAAGGGCTAAGACACTCTCCCATATCTTTTGAAATCTAGAGTAAAAATCTTCCATGAAATCTTGTGGATCCCTCTTGATATTATTCAATTTCTCATCTATTGATAAATAATCACTCTTTTCCTCAAACCTCTTAGATAATATATTCCCTAGTTTATCCTATGAAGCAATGGAAGCATGAGGTAAAGTTCCATACCAGTCTAGAGCCTTCCCTTTGAAAGATAATGCCATTATCCTAATAGACACATTCTCTTGAGTGATATTATGAATGTTGAAAAAGTTTTCCATGTTTCTAATATGTTTAATGGGAGTATTATTACCCTCTCGACTAAAAGATGGAATAATTTTAAAGGTTACTCCAAGAATTTGGTCATATTGGGAAAGATTCCAAGGATATGATCTAGTGAAGGCTATAAAAGGAAGGTTTCTATCCATATTAGAATGTGTATTATGTATATTAGGGGTTGAACTAAGTATAAACTTTTATTTATTAAACACCAAATCCCTTTAATAAGGATTAGTATTCTCAAATCTAAATCTTTTAACAAAATATAAAGGCAATTGCACAAACTCAAAAGGTATAACTTTAGAAATAGACCTAGTGGTCACCTTTAGCATGGAAATTAAGGACTGATTAGCAAAAAAAGAGTTAAAAACTTAGTGGAGTCTCCACATACTAAATGTAGATGTTATTTTGACTATAAATATGCCAAGACTAGCACCAATATTGGATAATATTCTAGGACTGAGTCCCACTAGGCATGCCAAAAACTATTGTCACTTATATTTACACCTCTTGAGGAGATGTCTCATCTCTACTCATCTAAGTGGCATAATTTAAATATCTCACTTGCTTTGGGTAATCAATTTGGTGAAATTAATCTCTAGAATGGTTAGTTCCCTGGATGTACCCTTTGAAACACTCTTTCACTTATCAACTTTGCATGAAAAGGGTTAAGAAGATAAACTAAAAAAGATAAAAGGTGATGAAAAAATATTTAATTTCATCCTATTTATTGAACTTATACTACTTAGATAAAATCAAAGCTTCTTTCACATATAACTCACAACTCAAGACAAATTATTACATCAATGTTTCATATGCTAGGTTCAAGATGTATTTTGATGTTTAGGAGGGTGATGACTGATTCCTTAGGAGAATACAATCATGAATCTATTATAAAACACTTATACACTAAAATATAACACTATTAAAGACCTGTAACAATTTCACTTCTGCATACTTGGTGAACAATACAGGATAACATGATAGAAAAGATCATCTTGTACTAGACAAAACCAACAAGATTGTAACAAGACTCAATTATAGTGCATGTAAGTAGTAAAATTAAATTTTTTATTACTTAAATATACATTAAAATACAAAATTGGCTAGGGTTTCACCATTAAGCAATGGAGGCTACTCAAAAGATCCAAAAAAGTCACTATTTATAGTATTTGGGAGAGGGTCAAGACAAGGGAGATCTAATGGTCACTTAGACACTTTTAAAGCTAGGAAAATAGGTTAAATATGCATGATAAATAGATGTTAAATGGAACATGATAGGTTAGGAAGTAAAACTATCCAAATAGGGCTTGAAACTTTTAGAAAGTGGCATGAAATTCCTTGTGTTGGCTTAGAAAACTACCTCCATGATTTAGCCATGTTTTAACATCCAATAGCTATTTATGGAAAAGTATGATTATTGGAATGAGAGGAAAGGTTATTATACATGCCTTTCCATGTATTGGTTGTAGTCTTAGTCATCTAAAAAAATTTAGAGATGACCCATCACCATCTACAGTCTAAGAAAACTCCTTTTCCACACACCTCACACTTGGATTCCAAAAATAATTAGTTTTCCATGAAAATTAATAAAATACACTTTTAAATACTCTCCATTAAATTATAGGCATTAGGTACACCTTAAAAGGACATCCATTTGAATTTTTCACACTTATCACCATCATGTTCACTATGCTAGTTTTGATTGGCTTAGATGAGAACTATTATTTAAACTTTTATTATTTTTTTCAAGGAATTAAATGAACATAATTAGTTATTAAAAGTATATATATTCCTCCAAAATTTTATTTCATCTCTTGAATGTTCCTAGAACCTCCATAATGCACAAAATTGTCAAAGAAATCCTTTCTCTACCATGTCTATACAAGTAGGGTAGAAAAAAAACTTATGAGGATGAAACTTAACTATTCCTATGAAACCTAAAATCACTTTAATTTTCATTTTATCCCAAATGGATAGCTCTCCAATCTTGTTTTCTTCATCAGGTCTCTTGCAATGGTTTAGTAGTGTTTTAGGTCTATTTTGTCCTTAAGAATTGTTGATAAAGCCCTACCATTTTAATTACCAAAAAATTGCACAAACATGATTTAAATTACCCCTAATAACCTTTAAAAACTCCTTTTTCCTCCATGTAAATCCTAATGAAAGATGTGAGCATTTGAAAACACCCTATCAAGCTTGTTTTCATAATTCTTGAATGCTTGGATTATCTCTAAGATAAAATTAGATTTACTATGGGTTTATATATATACCAAAAGATTTTAAATTCCTAAATAAATCCCATTAACATGATACAACAAAATATAACATTCAATAAGATCTAGAAGTAAGGTTGAACCCCCAATTGGCTCTAGGTCACTTCAAGGCCTAATAGGCTTAACATGCACCCTGATAGTTTTGGATATTTTGACTAATATATCACATATAGTATGGTTTATTATTATTATTCACACATAATTAACTCTTAAAAATTCACCACAAAACTTCCCAATCACTCCTTTTCATTTCTTCTTGTCATTCACCAACTAGGCCTAATTGGAGCTTGTCTAATTGAACTATGTGCAAGAGTGTTTTGATCATTTTGAGAGGTATGAGATTTAATTAGTTTTACCTATAAATTATTAATATTTTATATACCTAAATATATTTTAATTAATGTTCCCAAATATTTATATCAATTTTCTCTCCCTCCTTGGCTTCATTTGTTTGTTTTGCCAAACCTTGATTTTTCTTGATTGACTGATCTCTAAGACAAAATAGTGAGATATAGCCCTCCATTTAAAGGAAAGGTGAATATTATATGATTTAAATTAGGTAATAATTAATATTTTTACAAAATAAATAATCTATATTCATAAATTTAGGTACATAACCAACTCAATTTTTCCAAAAAAGGCCTCCAAAAGGACTATTTTCTAGAATTTTTCACTTCCACCTAAGAATGACCTCTCAAGGAATAAAACCAATGCTCTTAGTTTTATAAAAAAATTTATAAACCTTAAATTAATTATTAATAATCTTTTAATTCATAAAAAATCAATCTTCTCCCTTAGGTTCTTCGTCCTTACCGATTGAGTAACATGGGTCTCCTAATGCAACTGTACAAATTGTTACCTTTGGGATAGTAGGAAGAGTAGGTGATAAAATTGAAAGAATAATTATATTATTTAAAAAAAAAACTATTAATAAACCATAAAACATTTAATTTTTTTTTTATCAAACCTTCTTCTCTTCTTAAGCATAGTCATCTCTTTTCTTTCATCAAGATTGCACACTTAGTTGTAGGTGCATACAGGGCCATAAGAGGTCAAGGTAAGCTTGTTTCACATTGAAAAGAGTTCATGGATGTCATAATGGATATAATTAAGGTGTTAATATGTTCATTTAATCATTTAAACTTTACTTTTACCATTCATAGGCCCTTTTAATTCACTAAATTGAGTTTTCCCTATCTTGACTGTGAAACCCTACCTTTTGATTCCTGTAGGTGCATATGAGATGTAATTGATCTTGGTCATGGTGTGTAAATTAAATAAAATATTTGAGGTTATAAAATATATTTAAATACGTTAATTCACCTTTTATTCCTTGAAACACCACCAATACACCCTGTTTAGGTCACTGTATCCATACTCAACTATAGGTACTCATTTTTATGTAGAGGGACACTTGTAGGTGTCCATGAAGCTTGAAACACCATACATCAACATCATAATTATGATATTAATGTTATTTTATAAAAAATTTAATAAATAGGAACCTTTCAACCATTATAATATGTTTTGTTTATAACCTTAGGATTTCAAATTCATTCAAACCTTAAATCCTATAGATGTCAATGTAGTGTTTTAGTGTTTTTCAAGGAAACTTTGAGGCCTTTAACTTATATCTTCTAATAATTTTTTGACCTAAATATTTGGTATGTATCCTCTATATTCTATGGGATATAGTATATAATTATTTATATTCTTTAAAATTATTTGTAACCTTGTTATAAGACATTCACAAAATGCTTCTAGACCTCTATTTTCACTTTTTTGGGAAACCTTCCCTAAACTTAGTCTTTGCTTCTTCAAAGATGGTTTACCTTTAAATTTGTGCATAAAACACTTCATGTAGGTATTAAATGGTTAAAAAACATTCTAGGAATGATAATAAGGTTTTACCATGTTTCATCCTTTTGTACAAGTGCCTTCATGGCTCTTGGTACCACTTGTAGGTGGTCATTCTTACACATCGACAATAAAGAAGACTTGGATAGAATACAATATACTTATATTTATGAACCTTACATTATTTTAAAAAAATTTAAATTTATTCTTAGAAATATTAAAATATTTAAACACCTATCAAACCTCTCACCTCTCCACATGACATCATCAAGGAGGCTATTCTAGGTATGTGTGAGATGTATGTAGGTAGTGGACATGGAATGGAGTAGGATATGTTGATGAATGGCCTCATAAAAGACTCAAATGAATTTAAAATACATAAAATTCATTATCTTTATTTAGGATAATATAATACAATATTATAACATTTATTCTAATGTGAAAACTCTTAAGAACATCTTGAATAGAGTAGGAAGGGGTGTCTAATGACTAGTTGGTGTGGTGAATGAGATTGTAACCAAACTTGAAATTCCAAAAACATAAAAATGAAAAACAATTAGTTAATAATCAATTTAAAAATATGATATACTCTCTTTACCATTTCATTAATAATCTAAACAAGCTCCATACATGTGACTACAAATATGAAATAGTGAAAAGTTTACTATGAGGAATGACAATATTGAAAGTTGCCTAAAGCATGATGTGATAAAAACAAAAATATAATGAGGTTTTAATATGTATTTTATACCTATTTATAAATATATTATATTCACATGAGACCTCTATATGAGACCAACATTCTTTAATAAAGAAGAAATTGATTGAAGCTACATAATGTTGACAGCGTCCTGAACCATGAGATAAATTTCACATAAAAACACCATGAAACATGAAAATAAAAATGGATATAATATAATAATAGATAAAAAATCCTATGGAATCAACATCACCAGCTATTTTTTATGGACTTATCCAAAATGGAGCAAAATCTATAGGGTACATAGATTAGCAAGCAGAAAAACATAGTCAACTTGTTATAGATGGCTCATAAATAATTATTGACCAATAATTATAATATTATTATGTAACTATATATATATATATATATATATATATATATATATATAATTTTAGTACCACATCACAAAATATTTTTACTTGAAACCTCTTTAGTTGTCCATACTAAGCACAAACATGGTGGTCACTTTTGTTTGTCTAGAAAAACAAAGAAGGAGCAAAATGGTTTTAGCTTTAAAATGGTATTTTTAGATAATTTAAAGCATGTAAATTAACTTTAGAAAGATTAATATATGTTAAATTATCTTCTCCCATGTGTCACCCTACCTCATGGGCTATACAAGTGCCAAACACACCGTTTTTAGTTGATTTCCTAAATTTTAGTTAGATGACCTACAAGATTATAATTGAGTTGACATTATTTATATGGAATATAACCTCTTGGACATTTTAAATGAAAATAGGGCACCTATACACATTTATAACCATTCCACTTACATTTATGACCCCTAAAGCCCATTAAATGACCCAAAATGATAAATAAGCTTATTAGGCCATGACTAAGGCTAAAAAGGCATTAAATAACATCAAATGGATTATAAAATACCATATGAGAAATTATCATACCCATAAAAATCCTAAAAGACCAATTTTTTTACCTATAGGGCTCTAAATTTAACCTTGATGTCAAATTTGGTCAACACTAACTCAATTAGGTTGTACTCCTTTAGGTCTCATTAAGACCTAATTACATTAGTTTTATCTTCTTAATGCTAAAAATTGATCTTATTTGTCCTATATTAACTTTTAAAACAATAAAAAACCACTAAAACACTTATTTAATGAACTCTACTAACCTCTTCCATGCTTGGGTAGACATGCATCATTTGTTCATTCCATGAAAGCTCCTTTAGGACAAACTGGCCTATTAGGCATGTGTACCTTAAAATTATGTCTTATAATAAATAAGCTTAGACAACCTTAAGATAAAATAAATAATAATAAACATGAATACATATTATCCATGACTTTAGGGTCATCGCCAAATGCTTGGAACACCTTCACTCAGGAAATAATGGGTTAAGAACATCTCTTCAATGCAGTTACTCAGAACTACCAAAATACCTCAAAAATAAGTCATGAATAATTAGACCTCTAATACTATTTAGAAACTTGTAATGACTCATAATTCATAAAAAATGGCTATATGAGATATCTAAAACATCCTCAGATAGAAAAGTCATATGGCTTAATGACAAATATTGGTCTTATAGACCAATTCCTTGACCTTATGTCTCAGAGTCCTATTTGAACCAAAGAAGCCATTTTTGAGAAACATTTTCACCAGATATACTGACCTCCAAACCTTATCTAAATCATTATCATGACTTAAAATTCAAAAATAACTTATTCATGCACTTTATTGCATCAATCTATCGTGTAAAAGATCCTCAAATCTATCTCTTCATCTCTACCTGGGTTTTACATTATCTGCACCATTAGGTCTGTCTATGAATGGCTTACTTATATGACCAATTTAGATCACTTGAAGGATAGAATCTATCCAAAAAACATCATGGACATGTAAAATGAGTATCCAACTTCTTTTACCATCTATTTGATCTTCTTTACTAATTCAAATTTTGAGAGTTACAATAAATTATTGATAAATAGGCATGTATCTATGCATTTTCTCTCTCATCTAACTAAAAACCATCACCTAGATGTATCTATGAGAGTTTAATACATGAAATAATATATTATTTAGGCATTTGAATCCATCCTAAGCTAATTTTAACAAAAAATTCACATTAGGTCTTTATTAGGATTTTATGGAGGTTTAACACAAGTTTTGGTGTTAACAATTATTCATAAAGGACTACCACTTGAATCCAAAACTAATTATTATATATATTATATAGTACCATGCCCCATCTCTCATTAACATCTCATACTCCCACTCAAATGTTACACAAACTAATCAATGTCTAAAAGTGACTATCAGAATTGAAACCATATTTTATGAGCTTGAGAAGGCCTAAAATAGTGATACATACACTTTTACTTCAAATATTGACTTCAAACTTTTTGATAATGCCTTTAAAAACGTATCTCACCTATATCTATACTCTCATGTGCATAATTTCCTTGAAATCTGATCTTCATACCTCACTAGGCTAAGTAGGGTCTAAGAGTGGTCTAGGGATAGACTTAGACTAAAAGTCTTACCCATATAAGCCCACCCTAAAACTCTCATGAATTATTATATACCTTAATCACATGCTCAAAAAATTACATACAACCTTCACATACTTATATTAATTCATTTCATCATACACATGCCTCTTTATGTTAAGACTATGCTTCCTATACACTTGACATCAATGACCTATACCTTCTATTATTTCTCTTTCTCTTATGATAACACTCTTCCATACTTCTTGTCACATTGCACACTACCAACTATCTTGAATCACCTTTAGCATCAACCTTCACATGATACACCTTTGACATCAATGACAATAATCAACAATCTCCCCCTTTATCATTGATGGTAACCACTTTCAAAAACTTCTCTCAGTAGGCTATTTCTTCCCCATTCTGAGTTTTCTCCCCCTTTAACATTAATGACAAAAAGGTACCTACAACTTCTTGGATAACACCTAATGTAACCAAAGAACTCAAAACATAGGATTATGATTCTATTAATAATCATACAAACTTGCCCTTATCTTCATTAATACCTCAATCTTTTATTCTTGATGTGACTAACATATATTTTTAGATCAAACCCTTGATCACTCACTAGGCCACAACATATATTCTTATCTAACATAGGCCTTCTTATTAGAGAATTAGGAACTCCACCTTTATCCTCACATCTTATGATTATAATATGATCCATCATCACCCAAAAACCATTCTCTACATGTTTATAAGAACCTTAATATTGGATCATACTAGCAACATAATTAAATTATTGGTAATATGATTGTCATTGATGTCAAAAGGGAGATTATTAGCATTATACATGACATTGATATTCATAGATGAGTATGGTGATTTAAGGATGTGTAAAATATCATATCAAAGGTCAAAGATGATTTGATTTCTTATGAAATTCATTTAGCTCCTCATATTTCTTATCTAAACAGTTTGGGTCTATAGAGGAAAATCTAAGTAGGCAATTTATTGATGTCACCATTGACACATGTGGATGAGTCTAAGGGAGTTGGTCATATGGTTGTGATAAAATTAGTTCTTAATTATTATGTGCCAAATTTTAATCCATGTAATGAATCATATTTAAATATATGGGGATGTAAATTTGGTTACGCAGACATAATTCACTAAGTTTATATACTTAGCCAAATTAGTAAAAGGGTTCAAGCAGAGCCAACTAAGCATGTTATTGAGGTTAGTATTTACACACATAGAGGTGTTAGATAGAATGATCATATGGGTTTGTTAAATTTTATGTCTAATTTTTATGCACTCAATCTTAGGTCATGAGATATAATGTGACAAAAGATATTCATGTGTAAAGTTGGACTCCAAACATTTTGATAGTGTTTTCCCACACTTAGTCAAATTTATAGATGGAAAGAAAAAATTGATTAGGAATTTTTATGATGTCATATATTATGTGTATGAAGGATTTTATAGATGATGAATATATGGATGAAATATTATATGTGAAAGGATATTATATGATAAATTATAGGTCATGTTATGAAGTGCATCAAAAGTTGTCCAAGAACAAAATTAGCCTTCCAAGCAATTCTAAACATAGTTAGCTCTGTGGAAGAATAAAGTAAGTGATAACACTAATGGAATTATATCTATCATATTTAAATTATTTAAGAATAGATGAGTATATGGGTCTATTCATTATCATGACTAGTTTATATGGTCCAAATTTCATAACAGGCAGATGAGTGTAGCAAAAGATATGAAGGTGTAAACTTAGCCTTCCAAGCATATTGAGATGGTCCCCATACTTAGTCAAATATAAACAAGGTAAAGTTTGAGCTTTTTAGAATATTTAATGATGACCACTTAATAATATGTTGAAGATCTAATGATGTTCAGTGAAGTCAATATGTCAAAGGCACCTACAAGTGAACATGCTAGTGATAAGTGTCACAATCATGGATCTTGAATAGTAAATCTATGGTGTGGTTCAAAGTGAAATAGTCAATGATCAATTTGATGATAATAAGTGTCTCAATAGTGGGAACCAAAAAAAATGTGAAAAAGGCATGTGCTAATGCCAAGTGTCATATTCTTGAGAGCCCATTAGAGATAAAGATTGAGGTTCTTCAAAGGATCAATGGTCCACATATGATCGTGTAATGAAGATCTAATAGAGTGAGTGGATTAAATGGGACAAAGTGCTTGATGTTTATTAATACATAGGTAAGTTAAATATAGAGATAGTTTGAGGAGATATATAGAGTGTATTTATTCTAATGACTCAAGAAGCATTGAAATGAGATTAGGATCTTCATTTTTAACCTTAGATAGAAGTAAAGCCCATGCTAGTTTGAAGATCTAATGGCACATGGGAGATCAAATCATAAAGATGTAAGGGACGTTTTTTAAATTTAAATCATTAAATCTTATAAACATATAAGTATCCAATGAAATATGTGAACCTATCAAATATTGATCTAATGAATGCATTTTAAAGTTGAATAGACTAAATGAGGATCACCAGATCATGGTACCAAACATAATAAAAATGGTTAGTATTAAAATATATGATCATACCAATAGTCAAGTGTATGAACATGTATAAAAAATTCATTACACAACATAGACAATGATATAGATCATTGTGATTGATTAGAGTTTTGTAACAAGGCATGTGCATTAAGACTAGAGCCTGATATTTGCTAAATATAGTAAAAGACCAAGAATCATGGCACTAAAGCATGAGTTCAAGATGTAATAAACTTGTTATTACATAACTAAGCATGATGTGTTATAAAACTAGTGTGAACATATAGAATATTTATGACCCTAGATCAAATAATTATATATGTCATCTAGGATACAATTAGATTTTATTGAAGCTACTGGAGTAGTTGAATTATGTCAAATAGATAAATATAAGAGACATAGAAACAGAAGAGAAGAGAAGAGAAGAGAAGAGAAGAGGTTGTAGAGAGAGATGAATTATGGAGAATAAGAGATGTATCTAGATGTAGTGATAGAGGGACAGTGTGAAAGAGTAGAGAGAGATAATATATAGAGTATGAGTAGTTATGGATTAGACCTATAATAGAGAATTGAGAATAGATTCTTTTATGAATCTATATTGTAATTTGGAGTTGTAGCTCCATATAGATCTAATTGGTTTGTGCCATTAGATAAGCTAAGTTGGTGTTTTTTAAGGGAGTGGGTGCTTCCTTAGAGTTGGTGCTCTTAAACTAGGGTATTGGTGTTTCCCTAGGGTTGGTACCCTTAAATGTGTAACCAGTGAGGTTTTGACTATGAGGATGGATTATAATAGTAGATTCTAGCATATATTCTCACTGTGGCTTTTACCATATTATATTTTTCATGTATACATATGGTGTTATGTGTTTGTGTGTGTGTGATCTCTACATATGTGTTTTAATCTACATATCCTTTCTAGTTTATTTTTAAAAGGGATTTAAAAAGGATTAATTTAGTCAATCTATTGATTCACCCCCCCCCCCTTAGTAGATATTTTTGTTCCAATAATTGGTATTAGAGAACTAGTTTTTTAGAAGAAGCTTAATCATCTTAGGTATATCTTGGATGGTAAACACAAATGGCTAGACAAGAAAGCTCTTCCTCAAATAAAGAACCTCTCTTTGATGGATCAAACTATGAATTTTGGAGCATCATAATGGAAGCATACATATCATTATTAGGGTTTGATGTATAGATGTCTATTATAAATGGATATATAACCCTTGATATAACTCCTACTGATCAAGCTTCAAAAAAGGAACATAAGAGCAATTCTAAGGAAAATAATGCTATCCTTTATGGATTGTTTAAATCAAAGTTTGTCAAAGTTATGTATTTTCAAAATGCACAAGATATCTAAAATAAATTGAAGAGTATCTATGAAGGTGATTATAAGGTAAAGTAGGCCAAGCTAAAAACATACAGAGGTATGTTTAAAATCCTTAAAATGACCAAAGAAGATAAAATTGTATTCTACCTTCTTAGAGTAGATGAAATAGTCAACGTAATAAAAGTCCTTGGAGAAGAGATGAAAGAATCAGTCATTATTAAAAAATTCCTAAGATCTCTACCATCAAGGTATGACTCTAAAATATCTATAATAGAGGAAGTAAAAGATCTAGATAAACTCACTTTGATGAGTTTCATGGAACCTTCACTATTTATGACATGATAATGGGAGAATCAGATAGTTCTAATAGAGAAGCTACATTCAAAGCATCAAAGAAATTAAAATCAGAAGCATCTACATTGGGATCTAAGGAGATTGATGAAGAAGAAGCCAACTTTATCAAAAGATTAAAAAAGGGTCTAGAAATTATAAAGTTAAGTTACCCTTTAAATGCTTTAACTATGGTAAGGTAGGAAATTTTGCTACTAAATTACCTTACAACAAAAATGATAACTTTGAGCAAGAAGAGGATTGTGAAAAGATGAAATCCAATTATTCCAAGAAGAGGAACTTCTTTAAGAACAAGAAGGGATTATATATAAGAGAATATAGTGACTCATTGGATGATAATGATAGCTCAAATTATATACATGATTGTGCCTTGGTGGCTAAGTTAAATGAATACTTATTCATGGAATCATCTTCTATATATCTAGAAAAAGAATCTAAATACTCTGATGAATATGATGAAGGAGAAGTGGACCTAGAGTGTGAACTCATCTGTGCTCTAGATGATGTTGACAAGCTAATAAAATAGAACTCAATGTAGAAGAAGCTAGGAGAAAAATAAATAGAAAAACTATCCAAAAATCTTAAAATATTTGATTAGATGCTAGTGATCCTAAAGACACAATTTGAAGAGGCAAAAATAATATAAGATGTAGTCAAAGTTAAAATAAAATCTAAATCTAATGAATGCATGAAGCTAGAAGCAGAGATAGTGGCTTTGATAAAAGAACTTGAAAAGACTAAATAATAAATAGACAAAGGTATGAATTTGAAATTAGGTTTAGTAATTCTTGATGAATTTATCAACTCTCAAAATCTATCAAAATAAATATCTGCTCTTGGTTATGAAAAGGGGAACAGTGCCATAACTAGTACATATGCAAGTTTATATGACAACTTAGAAGTAAGAGGATTAAGAGAAAAGAAAGAGAAATATTTCAAGGATACAAAGATATATACAAGCATTTTTTATGTGAAGAAAGATAAAGGATAAAATAATCTTGAAGAAAGGAAGATGTAAAACACAAAGGAAGCTAATGCAGATGGTTATTATTATTTGCAAGAGTGAGAGATTTGAAAAATCCAAATTAAAAAACCCCCCATTTTGCACAAATAAATTCTATGACTCAGTATTCCTCATTTTCCCATGGTTATTATTATAGTTATAATTAGTTTGGTTATAAGGTTAGTGAATTTAGAGTTGTATCTAAAAGGAGAATAAAATTTGTAAGCAAAAACTAATTTGTACCCTTGTTAGATAAAAATGTAATATGTTATAATTACAATAATTTTGGTCACAATGCTAAATAATTTTCAACAAGATTTGTAATAAAAAATATACAAAGTAAAAAGAAAGGCATGCCTCCTAGTGTGAACAAAGTTTCATAAGTCTCAAAAAAAGGGGAAAATAGGACATATAAGAAACCCAAGCATGTATAAAAAGTAAAATATTAATCTATGATGGAGAATGATACATAAGTTGGAGAATGTCAAGATCTCTCAATTTTTTCTCATGTTAAGAATGAAAAGAGCAATCTCAAAGTGAAGTCCAAAGTACTAGCCAAGGAGATTTCTAAATTGTGTATAGATTCAAGTGAACATCCTATTATTGTTGAGCAAGTTTCATGCATAGAACATAAATTTTTTGTGCCTAGTGATGAGATTTTAAATTTCAAGGAATATTCATCATATGAAAAGGTATGTCATGAATTTATGTTGTTTCTATGTATATTTAATCCAATCATAGAAGAAAAGGAAAACATTGTAGTGGATGAGCATGATACTTCTCTTAAGCCTAAGAAAAGGAAGAAGAACCAAAAGTACAAAATGACAAAAGAGGAGAAGGAATATGAGGATTTATGGGTAACTCCTAGTTTCACATTTTTATGAATTTATGAATTAGGATGTCTCTATCTATGCTTCTTAAGAGACTCCTTTCAGTGGAAAAGCAAGTGGTGTTTTGGTATTGTTTATAAGTTTATAGAAGGAAATAAATGAGTGTCCCTAAAAGGAGTTGGTGTATCAAGATGAGAAAAGTGTTGTATATGTAGTTTTTGTAAGGACATATTGAGTTTTTTAATGTGACATAATGATACATCTCATATATATGTTTTTCACATTTATATGAAGATAAATGAGCTCAAAATGATTTATTTTAGCTCTTAGAAATTACAACGTTTCTTAGTTAAACCTTAAGGGTTAAATCCATGGTATAGGAAGCTAAGGTTCCCAAAGGTGTGGAAGATCAAATCTTGGTGTAGAAGAGTGTGATGGTTGTCTCTTGTCATGAAATAACTATTATAGGTTGGCATAAAGTTTCAAATTTAAGAAACCCTTGACATTTGTATCTTGGGTTGTGAAATGAGTTGGGTCACCAAACATGGAAACCATGTGTAAAATGATGATATATAAGTGTTAAATGAAGTTATGGTGTGTTATAGTAAGTCCTTTGGTGTAAAGGTATGATAATTTCAAGCTATGTATCTTTGTTTGAAATATACCATTTTAAAGTAACCTAGGAAAGGTTACAAGGTATGATAATTTATTATGGAAAATAAATTTTCTTGAGGGGCCAAGCTTGGGAAGATGGAATATGGATTTAGGGGGAGTTAACTTAGATAGAATGAATGGCTTGAGGAGCTATGCATGATGTGAATTGGAAGCATATGTGAGATGCTTCAATCATATTGAAGATGTTGTGATGTCTGGTATAGATCAAAACTCAATCAAGGTGTGATGATGACTTGATCAAACCAAGTTAGGTATATTGACAATGTATTGAATCCTCATGCATAAAAAAGGGGGAGAATTGTAATTGGTCAAGTCCTAGGATTAGAGGATTATGTAGTTGAATCTAAGAGAAAAGGATAGTAAGCATTTATGGTGGTTATTCATGGGATATGGAGATCTAAATATGCTCAAGTGATGAATTGAGACAATAATTAGGAGTGGTGTCTCCTACATCACATCACTAGATCCTAGTGATGGGGCATGAGACTAGGTGGAGAATCATATAAATTTTGTTAAACCCTAGAAGAAGAGAGAAAAGGCAACTTAAGTATGCATACTTTTGTAAATTTATAATAAGTTGATGGTTATAGATTATTAGATAAACTCTTTTCTCTAATAAAAAGGGAGAAACATTTAGACAAATAGTGAGAAAGAGTTCCTTTTCCATTAATTTCAAAGGGGTAAAAGAAGTGAAAATTCTCTCTTTAAAATTTTGGAGAAAAAGTGCAAATGCTAAATAAGATCAGAGCATGTGTCCATGTTGTTTTTTGGTAAATGATCCATTACCTAAGCGGGAAAATTTGGTATGAATAGATTAAATTCATACTCATAAAAAGATAATGCAAATAATGCTAGAGAAGGATCGGAGTATTAGAAGATTAGTGCATTTAGTTATCGATTAATGACAAAGGTGGAGATTTTTGGAAATACAATTGTCATTGATGTCAAAAGGGAGAATATTGGCATTATGGATGTCATTTATGTTCATGTATGAGTATGGTGATTTAATAATTTTTAAAGGATCCTATCAGATTTCAAGGATGATTGGAGTGCTTTTGGAATTCATCTAGTCCTCATATTGTTTATCTAGACATTTTGGGTCTATAGAGGAAATTTTGAGTAGGTAGTTTGCTAATGTCACCATTTCCATATGTGGATAAGTCTAGGGGAGTTGATCATATAGTTGTGATCACATTAGTCCCTAGTTGTTATGTGTCATATTTTAAGCCATGAGATGAAGCACAGCTGAATATATGGGGATGTAAAGTTGGCTACTCAGATAGAATTCACTAAGTTTTTATACTTAACCAAATTAGCAAAAGGTTTCAAGAAAAGTCAAGTAAGCATGTTGATGAGGTCAAAATTCACACACATAAATGCATCAGGATAAAATGATCATATGAGTTTGTTCATTTTTTTGCCTAGTTTCTATGTGATAAATCACAGGTCACACGATGTAGTGCAATAAAAGATATGCATGTGTAAAATTGGGCTCCCAAGCATTTTGATAGTGTTTTCCCACACTATCAAATTTATAAATGGCAAGAAAAAATTGAGTAGGAATTTTTATGATGTCATATCTTGTACGTATGAAGTTTTATGGACTAGATGAATATATGGATGGAATCCCCTATCTGAGAAGATCTTATGTATTAAATTATAGGTCATGTGATGAAGCGTATCAAAAGTTATGAAAAAACAAAGTTGGTCTTCTAGGTAGTTCTAAGCATAGTTAGCTCTATGGTAGAAGAATATAAGTAAGAATATCAATGGAGTTATATATATTAAAAATAAAGGATTTAGGAAGAGATGAGAATATGGGTTTGTTCATTATCATACCTAGTTTATATGGTCAAAATTTTAGAACCTGTAAATGAGTGAACCAAAAGATACGAAGGTGCAAAGTTAGCCTTTTAGGCATATTGATATGGCCCCATAGTCAAATCTACACATGGTAAAGTTTAATCTTGTTATAAGATTTAAAGGTGAGTAATTAATCCTACATTGAGGATATAATGATCTATAGAGAAGTCAATATTTCAAAGGTATCGATGAGTGAATTCATTAGGGATAAGTGTCACAATCACAGAGATTGAATAATAAATATATGATGTGGTTCAAATTCAAATAAACAATGATCAACACAAGGATTTCAAGTGTCTCAATAATGGGAATTGATAGTAATGTGTCAAAGGATTGAACTAGTTCCAAGTGTCACATTCTTGAGAGCTCATTAGAGATAAATATTGAGCTTCTTCCAAGGATTAATGGTGCATGCATGATTATGAAATGAAGATCTAACAGAGTGAGTAGAATCAATGGGACAAAATTATCAATATTTAAAAATATAGTGGTGATTTAAAGATTGAGATAGTTTGATTAGATTGATGGAGTGTATTATTTCCAAAGACTCAAGAATTAATGAGATGAGATTATGAGATCAATGTTTAACCTTAGACATAAGTAAATTTCATGCTAGTTTGAATATCTAATGGCATGCAGAAGCCCATATCATAAAGATCTAACAAACACATTTTAAATTTGAATCATTAAATCCTAAAACCATACAAATATATAATAGAGTGCATGAATCTATCAAGTATTAATGTAACAGACATGTTTTAAAGTTGAGTAGATTGAACAAGGATCATTAGATCATGGAGCCAAACCTAATATAAATGGTTAGAATTTAAAGATATGATCATCCCAATCATCAAGTGGAGGAAAATTTAGGAAATATGTATTAAATGACATAGACAATGATATAGATCAATGTGATTGATCAAATTTGTGTAACAAAGCATGTGCATCAAGACTAAATATCGATATTTTTAAAATATAGTAAAAAACCAAGAATCACGATAATGAAACATGAGTTCAAGGTGTAGAAAACTTGTTGTTAAAGATATGAACTAAAGTAAAATATAACTAAGAATTATGTGTTATCAAACTAGTGTTAACATAGAGAATATATGAAACCCTAGATCAAATACATATATATATGTCATCTAGGATATAGTAAAATGTTGTTGAAATTGCTAGAGTAGTTGAATTGTGTCAAATAGAGAAATATAAGAGACATAGAACCAAAAGAGAAGAGAATATAAGATATGAGGTTGTAGAGAGAGATGAATTGTGTCAAATAATAGATATATCTAGACACAAAGATAGAGGGGCAATGTATAAGAGTAGAGAGAGTTAATGTGTAAAGTGTAAGCAATTACAGACTAGACCTATAACAAAGAATTGAGATTGGATTATTTTATGAATATATGTTATAATTTGGAGTTATAGATCCATATATATATGATTCATAAGTCCCATAATATTAGTTTAATTGGTGCTTAGTTAGGGAGTGGGTACTTCCTTAGAGTTGGTGCTCTTAAATCAGGGATTTGGTGCTTCCTTAGAGTTAGTGATCTTAAATTATGGGATTGGTGTTTCCTTAGGGTTAGTGCCCTTAAACATGTAACCAAAATTTTTTTAATATGAGGATATATTAGAATATTATATTGTATAAACTATTCTCACTGTGGTTTTTCCCATATTGGGTTTTCCATGTATACATATGGTGTTATGTGTTTTTGTGTGTATGATCTCTACATTTATGTTTTAATATTCATATCCTTTTTAGTTTGTTTTTAAAAGGGATTTAAAAAGGAATAAGTTGGTAAATCTACTAATGCAACCCCACTCTTAGTAGATAGTTGTGTTGCAACACATAATATGAGCCATCAGGACTCACAGACCATTCTCAACATGTATATAAGAACCTTGTTATTGTATCACACTAGTAGCATAATTAGATTTTTGCTTGCCTCTCAATTTTCCTATATTCCTATCATGACTTCACAAATATTATTGGCATTTAACACCTATTTTTGGAGCTAATGAACCACCTTGATTAGCTTAGATTACTTTTGACTTGCTCAATGGCTAGTAAGGGAATAAATTGCTCATAGTTTCTATCTTAGATGTTCAAATGTTGTTTTTGGAAGTGGCTTGGTTAGAATATCTAAAATGTTATCCTAAGTAGGTACATACTCAAGCTTGACATTTTTTTCACTTATCTATTCTATCAAGAAATGATACTTAATGTGAATGTGATTATTCCTTGACTAAATGATTGGATTCCTTGATATGATAATAACATTTGTATTATCACAAAATATAGGACTAGTACTATCATAATCTACTTTGTAGTCATGTAAGGTTTGTTTCATCTATAAGACTTGAGTCTAACATGAAGATGCTATAATTTACTTAGAATCACAAGTATATAATGGCATTTATTATTGTTTCTTTCTTATCCATCATAGTAGACACTCTCCTAAGAAGAAGGATCCTCCACTAGTGTTCTTTATATCATCTAGACTCCCTACCCTGTCTACATCTATATAGGATGTTAAGATGAAATCATTGCTCCTTAGATACCAAAACCCAAAATCTATAGTCCCCTTGAGATATTTAAGTTTCCTTTTAACTACTTGGAAATTATTTTCCTTTGGGTCTACTTGAAATCCTCCCATAAAACCTACTACTTCCATGATGTTAGGTCTAGAGGTAGTAGTGTATATCAAACTTCCAATCATTGACCTATATGATGTCTGATTGAACTTTGGAGATTTATCATCCTTGATTAACTTATAACCTATGATCATAGGTGTGTTAAATCCCTTAAAACCATCCATCTCAAATTTATTCAACATCTCTCTTATGTACTTAGCTTATGAAATGAATATACCTCTTTCTGATTGATTTATTTGTAATCCAAAGAAGAATGATAGTTTTCCTAGAATGGACATCCAAAACCCCTTATTCATCACATCTATAAGGTCCATAATCATAATCTCACTATTTTCACCAAATATGATGTCATTAATATATACAACCACTATCAACTTATGATAATTTTGTATCTTTATGTACATATTACTATATGAAATTCCTCTCTTAAATCCTTAGTCTAATAGGTACTTGTCTAATCTAGCGTACCAAGCTCTAGGATCTTGATTTAAACCATAAAGAGAATTTTTAAATCTATATACATAGTCCTTATTACTTAATTATTAGAATACCTTAGGTTTATTTATGTACACCTTCTCTTCTAAGTTATCATTCACAAAAGTTGATTTGACATACTTATGATACACTTTGAACCCTTTGAATCCTATATATGATAGCAATAATCTGATAGCCTCCAATATTATTACTAGAGCAAAGGTATCCTCAAAATCTACCCGTTCTATTTGTGCATACCCCTTTAATACCAATTTATCCTTGTTTTTAGTGACTTTTCCATATTCACTCCACTTGTTCTTAAACAACCATTTTGTGCCAATGTCATTCTTATCTTTAGGCCTAAGAACTCAATCCCAAGTCTCATTATTTTATATTTTTTCTAACTCCTCATTCATATAACCTATCCATAAATTATCTTTACTTTCTTATAAAAGGTTATTAGGTTCAACCTTAGACAATATAAAAAAAATTATCTTAATTTAGGTTACTTACCAACATTCTTCTTATTTACATACCTACATCTTTATTGTCAATGATTTGTGATTTAAGATGGTATTTATGAATCTCTCTTAAAGTACCTTTTGAATCTTGTATTTCATAAACTTATTCTTCTTCCTCTTCATATATCTCTATTGTTTATTCTTCATTATTTAAGTCAAAATTCTTTGATACATCCTTTGATTAACAGTGTGACTTTATTAGAATTGGTCTCATCAATATTCACATTAGTGCTTTCCACTATCTACTGCAACCTATTATAATAACATCTATAGGCTAAGCTTACTGATGAGTACCCCAAGAATATTCCTTCATCAGACCTTGAATCAAATTTACTTAAGTCTTAATAATATATTTTGATGAATCATTTTATTATAAACACTCTAAAGTATTCCACATTAATAGGTCTGCCTTTCCATAGTTTATAAGGATTTTTATTTCCATTAATACTTATTTGTCCTCTATTAAAAATGTAGAATATAGTACTCACTACCTCTCTCCAATATCTATAAGATAATCTTATTTTTTAGCATAGTCCTATTCATTTCTTGAACTATTCTATTCTTTCTTTCCACTACCCCATTCCACTAAGGTGTCCTAGCTGCTAATAATTACCTCCTTATCCCATGTATCTCACAAAATCCATAAAATTCATTGGACCAAAACTCTCCTCATTTTTCAGATATTATTCATTTGATTTTTACATTAATTTTATTCTCAAATAGAGCCTTAAAATCCTTGAAATTATCAATAGCTTCTAACTTTTATTTCAAGAATGCTACCCATGTCATTCTTATGTAGTCATCTATGAGTAACATGAAATAGTTATCTACTTGAATGCTTTAGATTCTTGTAAGTCCACATAAGTCAATGTGTATTAAATCTAAAGGTCTTTTAGTAGAATACTCATTAGACTTGAACCTCCTTCTATTTTTCTTACCATGTTAACATGACTTATAAAGTGTACTTGTAGGTTCGGTGATTTTAGATATATTCTTCACAAACCTTTTTGATCTTATCTTAACTAGATTATCAAATTTAAGGTGTGCACAACCTTCTGTGATAGTGCTAATATTCATCCATAATGCTCATAAAGATTCTCTCCTTCTTGACCCATTCAAGACATAAAAATTATTCTCAATCCTCTTATCATTATAAATTATCCTTCCTAATTTGGCTCTCCTTATATAAAACCCTCTATTATGAAATGGTAGCTTATGTATTTGGTTGAACATTTGACATACATTAAAAAAGTTATGTTTCAAGCCTTTCACATACAACACATTCTCTATCTTGGTATTGCCATTATCCAATCTCAAGATACCTTCTATGCCTTTAACCTTTGACATGTCTAGGGAAATGTGTGGTTGACTTATGGCTTACATACCTCTTTTATATTCTTATTATATTTATCTATGTTTTTATTTAGGTCAGCTTATGGAATAACCATGGCTATGTAGATTATATATAGGAGGTAGTGTTTAGTCTTTAATCATCACATAATATTATTATCCTCTTATTGAATTATTGTGGAGGTTACCCCCTTCAAGTATATCTACTATATTACCCAATATTCTGATCTACTATCAATTATTGATGCGTGAACTATTATCTCTACTTATTCTATGTGATATATAATTATTTTGTGTGAAAATCTAACTAATTTCATTATAAGTGGTATCATAGATTTGATTTGGGAAAGTTTCCTATGATGATTTTTTTTGGATCTACTGAGGTGTGACTTCTATGAGCAAAAGGAGAAAAATACATAATTTGCAATCATGAAAGAATTTATTTTTTGATTAGCATAGTATTTTTAGAAATGTTTTTTTGAAAAAATATTAAAAAAAGAGAGTCTAGAATAAAAATTTCCATTACATAATTGTAGTCATTGGATTCATCACAAAAATATGATCACAATGGTATATTCTATTAGTACACTTTTTTGGTGAGAAATGTTTTCACCCTAGTGCATAAAAATAGTCATTACATTTGTCTTGGTGAGGTGATCATAATGGTATGATCTCTTGGTACATTTTTTTTGGGAAAAAAAACCCTCCTAGGGTTTATTCATGGTGGGTCATACTACTTGGGGAAAAAAGGGGGAAATAAAATCCTAAGACTCCTTCTAGGCATGACATGGAACTTGCAACTTTAGATTTGGTGATTTCTTAACTTTAGGCTAATATAAAGGGCTTGGTGTGATAGGATGACTTTGTTGTAATTCAAACTAATTTTTTTGGGATACATGGAGAGATTAATGGGTTTTACATTCAATTACATCAAATCACTATGTAATTATCTACCATTTCATCTTAGTTTAGACAAATAACCCTCCACTTCATTATTCAGGTCCTCTTCCTTTCAACACTAATAACTTCAATCCTAGTGTGAAATTTATGTTACCAAAAGTGGACATGTGTAAGTTTGATGTTAAGGATCCTCTCACTTGGATTACCCAAATTTAAAATTTATTTGATCTCAACCAAACTCCTAGTTCTCTGAAGGTGATAGTGGCATCTATGTATCTAGAACCTAAGCAATTAATTTGGTATTATTGGTTATGTACTCAAAATAAAAAGAATGGTGCTCATATTACATGGTCTATTTGCACTGATGAGTTGTTGGCTCATTATAAAAATAATTTCTGTGAGAAATAATTCATCTAATTAACCAAAATTCATCAAATAATAACTATGAAGGATTATATTCATAAATTTTAGGATCTATCCTTATTATTAGAAGACATCACTAAGGCAAATTTTAATGATATTTTTATGTCTAGACTCAAATATAGTATCCAATTATAGTTTTAGACGTTTAATCCATCATTTTTGTTAGAATTTATCCTAAGGGCATGTATGCTAGAATAAAAAGAGATGGTCAAATAGAAAACTTTCATTATTAGTCATGACCACACCATTCTAACACCATCATTTCCTCAACCCACCAGACTGTCACCTCAGTAAATTGAGGAGAAGAAAGCCAAAGGTTGTGTTATGGTTATGATATCAAATAGATCAAAGGATATAATTATGCTAAAAAGAATTTATTTTATATTAAATGTGCCAATGAGGATGTAGATGATGAGGAGGCAATTGGTGAGGATGTAGAAGGACTGAGGAAGAATCTAAAGACTCTTAACCTACTATTTCCTATCATGTCATTTTAGGTATTAGTACTCCCTAAACTCTTAAAGTGGCAGGTCTCCTTAAGAAATAGAAGGTCACTATATTTATTGATTTTGAGAGCATGCACAACTTCATCAACAATAAGTTGGCTATTCATTTTAACTATTTCAATTATCCTGCTCTAGAATTTTAGCTCATGATTATAACTATTGGTACTGTCAACTATTTAGTAAAATTCCATAGTATTAAGCTAGTCATGGGAGACTACCTATTATATTTTCTTATGTTTTATATTCCCATGGTTGGATTTGACATTGTTCTAGGAGTATAATGGCTCACCACTTTAGGCACTATTGAGATGAATTTCTAAGAATTATTCATGCAATTTCATTTTGAGGGAAGGACATTTGAGCTAAGGGGATTATAGGCTAATTCTCGACAAATTATTAGATCCCATTAAATGACCAAGAATATCCAAAAGGGTGATGAAATATTTGTGGCATGCTTGTTTTCCATTTAATTTCAACCAACTCAACCATCTATACCTCATGATCTACAAAATTTGATTAACACCCATTCTATTATTTTTAATGACATGTTGAAAGGACATCCACCTGGTTGTACACATGATCATGCCATAAAACTTATTATTGGTATTACACCACCCAACATTAGGCGGTACAAGTATCCCTATGCCCAAAAAAATAAAATTGAAAAGATGGTATAGGAGATGTTAGACATAAGAGTCATTCACCGTAACCAAAGTGAATATTATTTGCTAGTTGTCATGGTGAAAAATAAATATGACACTTGGCATATGTGCCCTGACTATAGAGACATCAAAAATTACACTATCAAAGAAAAGTTTCCTATTCATCTCATTAATGATTTTCTAGATGAATTAAATGGTGCTCTTTATTTTACCAAGTTAGATCTACTTTCTAGATATCATCAAATCTAGATACGTGATAATAAATATCCAAAATAGATTACAAAACTCATGAGGGACATTATGAGTTTATGGTTATGACTTTGGGTATAAAAAATGCACCATCCATCTTTCAGAGTTTGATGAATACTATTTTTAGGCCATTTTTTTAGGAAATTTATGCTGGTGTTTTTTGATGATATTCTCATTTATAGTAAAAATTAGGAAAACCATTTGTAGTATGTGAAATAGGAGCTCTCAATTATATAATAACATCAATTATATTCCAAACCTTCAAAATGTACTTTTGGAGCTTATGAGGTTGAGTATCTAGTTCATATAGTTTCACATGAAGGAGTGAAAATAGATCCTAAGAAAATCCAAGTAATGGTAGACTAGCCTATTCTTAATACACTCAAGCAAATCAAGGTATTTCTAGGGCTATCTGGTTACTGTCATAGGTTTGTCAAAATTTATGGTAGCATTATATCCCTACTCACCTCTTTTTTGAAGAAAGATTCCTTCTAGTGGATTGATACAACTACCAAGGCATTTTAACAATTGAAATTATCTATGTACAACACTCCAATGTTTTCCACTCTTGATTTTTCTATGACTTTTATGGTTGAATGTGATGCATATGGATATGGTATGGGTATTGTGCTCATGTAAGAAGGAATACCACTTGTATTTGTAATTTACCAACTAAAAGGTAAAAATTGGCTCAAGCCCATCTATGAGAAGGAATTGATGGCCATTTTACATGTAGTCAAATAATGGAAACCTTATTTTATGGGTCATCACTTTCAGGTAAGGACTGATCATGATAATCACAAATATGTTTTTGGAACAATGATTTTTATCAGAAGAACAAAAAAATTGGGTAACTAAGATGTTAGGCTATGATTTTAAAATAGTCTTGAAGAAAGGCAAGGAAAATATGGTAGTAGATGCACTATCTAAGATGGATGAAATAGTTGAGGTATTATTATGTGTCATGATAATTTGGAAGGTAGATTGGCTAGAAGTAAGATCATAATGGGAAAAATATAATGATACCCATGATTTAATTTAGAATCTTCAACAAATTTTGGGTGAATTTTATAGATTCACATGGAAGGGTAATGCATTATGGTATAAATATATATTATACCTATGTAAGAATTATGTTCTCAAGAAAAAAAAATCCTTTAGGAACTTCATACAACTCCACTTGGGGGTTATTCAGGATTTTTAAAAACCTATCATAGAATCAAGCAAGTTATTTTTTAGGAAGGACTTAAGGGGGATGTCATGAAATATGTGGTTGAATGTATGATTTTTCAACAAAATAAAGGTGAAACAATCAAAACCCCAAGTATTTTTTAACCTTTATCCATCCCTACCCAGCATTGGGAAGATGTGCATATGGATTTCATTACAATGCTATCAATATCTGATGGTCAAAATGTTATCATGGTTATTGTGGATTATCTCAGTTAGTATACTAATTTTATTTATTTATCTTAGCCAGTTTTTGCTAGTATAGTAGCTTCTTCTTTTCTCATACAATTTAGAAATTACATGGTACTCTTAAGATCATTATCAGTGATAGAGATCCCATTTTCACTAGTAATTTTTGAACTAAATTATTCGCATGTTTGGCTACCAAGTTGGATCATAATTCATCCTATCATCTTAAATTAGATGGACAAACTAACGTAGTCAACAAATGTCAAGAAGGATATATTTATTGTTTCATTTTTGATAAATAGGATAAATAGGTTCATTGGTTGCCACTTGTTGAATGGTGGTATAATAATTTTGTTCATATTTCTTCCAAAATGTCTCCCTTTATGGCCTTGTATAGATACCACACTCTATCCATCACTTCAAACATGAAGGTTCATCATAAATTTTGTGTTGTTGAATAACATATTCACCATCAAGAGGAGGTCCTTTCAAGTTTTCATGAAAATTTAGCCATGGCCGAGAATTGCATGAAGCAATAGGCAGATCAATAAGGGAATGAGAGGCATTTTGAGATTGGTGATTGGGTATTTATTCACTTTAATCCATATAAGTACACATAATTAAATTTATAAAAAGGATAACAAGTTGTCCCTTAAGTATTATGGGTATTATCAGATATTCCAAAAAAATGGTAGTGTGGCCTACAAGTTAGAGTTTCCTTCATCCACTCTCATATGTGAACATAATAATTTGATAAGGGAAGATTATAATCATGTTAGTGTAGGAAATAAAATCCAAAAACAAAACACATTAATTCTAACACCTTATGCCAATATCTTTGGGGGAGATTAGTAATGAAAAACCATTAATAAAACACAACCATAAGGAAAGAAAACAAACATTTTTTACCCTACTTGAATGTTGCAAAAGCTTTCTTTGTTAGCTTGCTCAGATTGTGTTTCAAATGTCTTTATCAATGGATATTTTTCTATCATCCACTTCCTCTTGTCATCATTTGGCTTGTGTCTTTGACTTGTGAGTCTTATCTCAACAATTGGGCATAATAACACTATATCAAATGGCTTTTGGAATCATTTAAGTATTATAAATCTAAACCAAGAAAACATTTTTTATGGTTGTGAAGCCTTATATATATATATATATATATATATATATATATATATATATATATATATATATATTTGTAATTAACTAGAATGAACCTAAACCATCCATATCAAGATGAAGACGTGTGGCTAAAAATCCATTAAATTTTGGAGGCTAAAATTAATAAATGCCCTCATAAATATTTGGGATAGAGAGAAATTAAAGAGGCATGGGAGGGCTTAATCAGATATTTATTACATTAATGGCTTATGGATGCCACCACATAGAATGATGAATTAGATGATGCAATTATTTAATACCAATTTCCATTAATGAAATATTCAACAAGTTATAAGGAAAATTAACTTAAGATCTTGATTCAAATTAATTAGCCTTAAACATGATTTATCAATTTTGGTGCAAATCTTTGTAATTGGTGCAAAAATTAATCAAATTGGTCAAAATGTCATATTATTGAATCAAAATTTAATTGGATTAGAATAAAAATGTGATGTTAGATGTGTTGGACCCATTATCCCATTGTGGATGATGTCAATGAAAAATAAAAAGGGCATGCATCTCGTGTAAGAAATTTGGTAGAAAAGAGAAATTTTGAGCACCCAGGTACGAAATCATTATTTTAAATTGGAATGAATTGATAAAATTTAGTATCACATAAAATTAATTTCCATATTTATTGATAATCTATCAAAAATCAACACTTGTATATAATATGTTTAAATCATTTATCATGTTTTAGTGTTTTTAGCCCATATTGTGCATTTTAGTAGAGAAGGGGCTGAAGCTTGGTTAGAGGTTATTGACATCCACTTTCAGGTGTCTATAGTTTTCCCCTATTTGGGAAGATGTTAAAAACAATAGGAATAATAATTTATTCTCAAATAATGAGTAAAGTCATGTATCCTAAAAAGAAGATGATGATTTAATAAAGTTGCTCCTAAAAAACATTTAAGAAGCCTACGATGATGTGTCCTTGAAGGAGTGGCCATCACGTATGTAGATGGATGGTCCCTAAAAAATAATTAAGAATAAATTTGGGATTAACCTATGGTTGAGATTAATCCAAATGATAAGTTCTTGCATTCATTGATTTTATAAAGGATACTGATTTGCCCAAAGGTGGTTATAATCAAGATTAAATAGTCAAAAATAATGGTTTGCCCAAAGGTGGTTATAATCATTAAGATGACCTTGATTATTGATAAAGATGATAATTACCTAGTTATATTTGATTATAAATCAGAAATCAAGGATATAACCTAGAATATAGATTAAATATGAGTAGGTACAAGCATAGATGTGATAGTCTAATGACTAAAGAAGACACAAACAACCAAGCAAAAGAGGATGCACAAACTGATTTGATTAATAGAAATTATTTATTTGTACCTACTAATGCAAATATGCATGCCCTTATTAGAATTGATGCAACTAAAATGGTCAATGGGTTGATTTAATCAAGATGGGTAGAAGGATTTGCCAATGTACCAAGGAGAAAATTCTATAGCTCCATTGTTTATAGACCTTCTTGAAGCCAATTTTTGTTTTAACATGTGATGATAAACATCATGATAGAAAACCATGAGGATTTGGATAAAATATGCATAAATACTCAATCTTGATCTAATAAATAATTTAAAATGATCACAATGTTGACATATGAATATGGATAGATTCAAGTATAAATGTGCAAGGAATCACCCAATGAATGCTCATAGACTTGAATTGAGGCAATGGTACTGAAATCAAACAAACATGAAAATGAACAAACAAATAGAAAAAAACAAACATAAAGATAAATAAAAAATAAATAAATAGAAAACATCCTATAATGGATTTGCCCTAGTAGGGTGATTTAAAGATGACTAACTAGGTTTTAGATAGGATAAATGTTTTTGGATTTGAAAAATTTTGAATGTTTTTGAAATTTTGGAGTATCTCAACTTGATTAGGAATCATAAGATACTACATGGTCTAAACTCAAAAAATGGTGAGAGAATGATGGTAAAGAAGGAATGAAATGACTTCAACATGAATTAATTACAACCCACAGCTCCGAAATGGCCCTAGGTCATAGTAGTTCCACCTTATAGTGGAGGTATCTGACTAGTATAGTAGCTAACTGAAATAAAAAAGGCATAGTTGGTGTAATGGCATAGTATGACATAGGAATGGAAAGTTGGTATGTCAAGGCAAAATAAATAATTTTTACCCCTAGTTTTCCCATAGGACATTATAATTATGAAACAATGCCATAGATCAATGATACTAATTTTCCCATAGGTAGTTATTAGTGAAACACTTATTTACCCATGTAAGGAGATATAATTAGGATCACATAAACAAACATGATAAGAATGGATAAGAAATGAATGATGTAACTACCAAAACTTCTATCTTACTACTCCAAGATATTGCCTTTATCTAAAAATTTTGAAACAACTACTAAAACTGATTTGATTCTTCACACTAAAAGTGGATCTAATGGATGAACCAAGGTTAAACAATCTAGGTAGAGAGTGTCAAAACATGTTGGTCTATAGAAAAGGTACAATAAAAAAAAATGGTAGAATGACAGTCATATAATGGTAGAATGGTAGGATGATAAAGTAAAATGTTGAGAGGGTTGCCCCCAAGTGGTAAGGTGACTAGTTGGGTATGTGACAATGATAAAAAGATATGTGACAATGGTAATGGTATGATATATACATTTGGCTGAGGATGGTTGTTGGTTTTTGATATGTTTGGATTGGGTATTGTAAATGATTATGTTACTCTTGTTGAAGTGGAGATGCACATCCTGATCAACAAATGAGACAACTAGAATAATAAATCATGCTAATTACTATCCCACACCTTGTCTGAATAATTTCTATATCAATAACTTGTTTTATATTTGGATGCCAAGAATGTTGTTATGATCTTCACCAATCATTGATTTTGATTCCTTCAAGAGTCGAGATAATATATCTTTTTATCCTATGCAAAGGAAAGTGTGGCCATGGATCATAAATAGGGATAAATGTTGGATGATAGGTTTGATTGGGAAATGGAATGGTGGATGATAATGGAATGTGTAATGGTTGGAAAATAAATGAAGATTGGGATTTTTAGGCACACACAATGTTATTGATTTTAGATTCAACATAACTTTGGATGTGGTAGGGATGAAGATTTTTTAATATGATATTGATAATACCAACATATTTTTCTATTATTTGGGCCTAAGAGTAGCTACCATCTAATTAGGATATAGATTATAATCTATTTTTATTTCATCTTTGATAATGTCTTCATCAATCAATAAAGAAATTTTTTTCTCAGCTATTGGTGCCTTAAAGAGGTTTCTACCAATGAAGTTATCTTGATTGTCCCATAGCACCTCCTAGAGGGTTTCACTATTTAATGTTGAATTTTGACTTTGATTTTCTTCTAGAATCTTTGGAAAGGTTTCATTAGATAACATGGAATTTTGACTCTGATTGTCTTCTAGTTCCTCCAAAAAGGTTTCACTATAACATGTTGAGTTCGAACTTTGATTGTCCCCTAGCACCTTTGAAAAGGTTTCACTAGGAGAGTTTTATTTTTATACATGAATTTGGTCTTGGCCTCCTTATTTTTATTTAACTGATATGCCATCATGGATGTATTTCAACAAATTATGATTATGTTTATCCCAGTTGACACTTGTGGGAAGTGGAATGTCAATGATATGGCTATGTTGATTGGTGGTAATGATATGTGGAATGGTAATGGAAGGGGAGTTGCTAGAATAATCCTCATAAAATATACAAGGATAACATGTGTTGAATTTGAAGTACTCATCCTCAAAAAATTTAGAACGATCATAAATTTATTAAAACTAACCTACAAGGCATGCATTACCAATATTGTAACAACCATGAATGTATTCTAATTATAAATCTTATTTTGACTTAAGGGACTATGAATCCAATGTCAAGAATGATGTTTATTTTTTTTTAAATGCTAAATCTGATATTAGTTCAAAAATATAACCTAAATCTAATCTTAATTCTTCATCTAATATGGATTTTATTACAAGATGTCTTGTTGAATGCTAAGTATTAGACAAGTAATAACCTATGATGGTATGGTGGGTTCTAGAGAGATTAATTGTCAAATTGAGACTCTTTAATGATAATAAAAGGGAAAAGAGACAACCACTCAAAGACTATTTTATCAAAGGGGTGCTCTTAAAAATTAGGCCTATCATTTAGATAATGATTTACCCAAAGGTGATTATAATATTTAAGAAGTGAATCAGTAAAGACTAGCTCATCAGAGTGAGACTCCTTGACAATAGGTATAGAATTTAAAGGTGATTCATCACAAGTTGACTTATCACAAATGGTTGGTTCAAAAAAATCATTTCAGATTGGTTTATTTTCTTGGCCTTAGTTTCTAATGAGTTAGAAAATACTAGTTTGGAACATATCTTGGTCATTGAGTGATTGTCTTATTTGAGGGATTAATTAGATTAGATAAGGTTTGTATTGGGTTTTTCAAGGTTTTATAAAGTGGGGAATAGATGGAAAAATTTCAACAATGATCAATGTTTAGATAGTGGTAAGGAATTTTGGAAGTTGATTACTCACACAAGCCAAAGGATGAAGTCCTCAAATGGTAATAATAGGATGTTGTAGAGGTTGATTGCTCACACAATCAAAAGTACTAGGTCTTGGAATGATGAAGGGTCATTATGGAGCTTTATTTATCACACAAGCCAAAGGATAAGGTCCTCATATAGAAATGGTATGGCATTATAGAGCTTGATTTCTTGCATAAGCCAAAGCATCTAATTCTTCCCCATAAAACATATCATCACAATCGAGGTTCTAAGTTGGATTGTAAGTTGGTTCTTAACTTTATTCCCCATATGGAGTATTATAGGTAAAAGTAATAAAAATCCTTACAAAATTTATCTACATAAGGGTTTCTAGTTGGATTTTGTGCAACCATTCTATCATAAATTGTAATGTATGTAACTCCACCATAAGTGTAGCTAGACATATCTACATAAATGATGAAATATTTGAAGACAAAAAGGCCTAGAGTTTTTCAAACTCTAAAAAACTATGTCCAAAGTACAAATGGATAAAACCTGGTTTAACTTGATCAAAAAGTGGGGGAGATGTATCCCTAAAATGGTTTATTCTAGAACTTGGCATAAAATAGTTTAACATCATATGTCTTACATAGAAAAGGTCAAGCCTCTACACAAAAATAATCATGTCAAAGTCTAGGCTAAAGTGTTCTAAACAAGGTCTAAACTAGGAAATAGAAAATAGTCTCTAGGTCTTCTATCCAAATGTGGAGGCAAAATCTAGGCTCAAATAGGCTGTGCTAGGAATTTTGTCCAAATGACATAAAAATATAGGATTGAAACAAAAGATGATGATGAGGTGAGTTAATCTAATAAGTTTGGAATTTTTTTTTACATAAACTTGGCACATATAATCAAACATAAACATGATCATTTTGTATAAGTCACAAGATAAAAGGCACTTGGAGAAAAGGTTGTGGGCTCAAAAATAAAGGAAAAAATAATGATCATGATAGGATCTAAACTAAAAAATGATAGTTATTAAATTTGGGTAATAAATTAACTAAATTTATGAAACCCAAAAGAGAAATATCTATGTATCAACCCCTATAAAGTGAGGCCTAAGAATAAATCAGTCAATGTTTGAATTAAAACTTTTGATAAGGTTAGTTGAAAACTCAAATTTTTATGACTATTATTTGATTGAACAAGCTATACAAGATTAGATATAATGATGACACATGAACAAGGTCCAAATGGCATAAATGACATGGTTTTTAAATAATGGTTTTGGTACAAGTTAAATAAGTTTTGAAATAATTCAAGGATCATAATGGAGTTAACATGCTCTAATGATGTGATCATTGTTTTGTTTCAAATAATCTAAAGGTATAAACTTGATAAGGATTTGGGAATCATAAAGGTACCTATTTCATTTAAGTGACACACACACAAAAATTTAAAGGCACAAGTGTGGTGTAAAATGGTCAATAGAATACCTCTTTAGACAAAAGAGTGACATATACACAAATTGGTTTTTTACATCGTTTAAATAAACGTAGAAGTTTTAGTCTCAAAACACAAATCAATAAAAATATAAGTGACCAAATTCAACTAAGCATAATGTCTTAAATCCTATCAAGGGTGTGGTAATGTGGGGTTGACTAAAACTGATTAGTTTATTATTATCTAGATGGATCTCATGTCTACCAACTTTTACATTAGCAAAAAAGATAAGAAACATGTCATTTATGTCTACATCATATGGCTTATTATAAAAATGTATTTCCATTTTAACATCCACTACATCCATATCTTGCTAAGTGTACTATGATGTCTAACATGCTCAAACATCTTAGGCTTAACCTCTCCTAATGGAGATGGTTTAATCACTCAAACTACCATCCCATTGAGGTGATCCTAATTTTTATACCCCTTATGGAGAGGGGTTTAATACAATGTCAAGAGATAAATTCCTAGGTCAAGGATTCCTTATAGAAATTATGGGAGATAATGAAGTCCCCCTCACAAGACAATATGCATAAAATAAAAACTAAGTAAAATATACTTATAGTTATTTCTAGATCACCCAAGCTATGCAGATCTTGGGGAAAGCCTTCAAAACATCTCTTTTATGCCTTTTGACTAAGGTAATTTGTAATAAATATGGTGATTTTGATCCCACAAGTTCCTTATAGGTGATGGGGAAGATCATACACTCATAACTTCTTTTTTACAATAATAAATTCTAACTAAGAAATTATTTTAAACAAACAAAACTTAACTTTGAAGTGAGTTCAATTTTTGAGCACTAAAATTAAATATTTGGTGGTGTTATTTTCCCCCTTAGCCCTAATTTACAAAACTATTGAAATAATAACAACAAAAATAATCAAATAAACACCCTAAAAAAGAATTTAAGCAACAAATAAAATATTCTTGATTCTTTTTAAGCATCCAAAAATGGTTTTAAAAGACTTAATTAAGTATGATTTTAGCACTTTTCAAATATGTCCTACAAGAAAATTGTCAATGTTTTGTTTTGATTTGAATCTCTTTTATAAGTGATACAAGGCACTTTGATTTAAGTTCTCTTAGGTTTGTGTTTTTGGACAAACACAGTGACCATCAATGGTTAGCTCTCATTATCAGTGGCTCCTGCTAACCATCAGTGGTTAATGTTTTACCAACCATTAGTGGTTGAAACCAAATTTCTTGTGGTTACTTATAAACCTAAAGGCATCAACATACCTGGATAAAAGGATAAATTATTAACTTGTTAGAATAAAAATATTTAAAAAGAAAGCTTTTTTATCACAAAATAAAACCAAACTAGAGACTTAAACATCCAAATTTTTAGCAAAAAGTTGAATAAAAGCTCAAAAATGAAATGTTTTAGATAGGTTTTCCTTAGCCGCCCATCAATGTTTACACTTGACCATCAGTGGTTGTACTTTACCATCAACTATTGCACCTGATCATTGATGTTCCCTGTATAAACACCTAAAGATAAATATGGCCAAATAAAATTATAAAACAAAATTTAATAATTGTTAAGCACCTAAATCTTAATTTAAGACTTGTATATTGATCTTCTTGGTATGTAAGATGCATTTGGTCCAACTGAGCATGCCATTTATGAACATAGGAATCTAATAATGGGAGATTACTATCATGTTAGTGTAGGAAATCAAATCCAAAAATAAAACATGTTAATGCTAACACTTTATGCTTAGATATTTTGGGGAGCATAGTAACAAAAATCCATTAACAAAACACAACTAAAATTAAAGAAAACAAAAATTTCTCATCCTCCTTGAATGCTTCGAAGGCTCTCATATTTGGCTCGCTTAACTTATGCTTTAAAGGTCTTTATTAATGGAGCTTTGGTTATCTTCCACCTCCTCTTGACATCATTTGGCTTGTGGATTTGGCTTGTGAATATTATCTCAATAATTGGGCATAATAATACTATATGAAATGGATTTTGTAATCATTTAAGCAATATAACTCTAAACCAAGAAAGCTTTTTTTTATGGTTGTGAGTTCTTCTATATATAGATTTTTGCAATTGATCAGAATGACCTTGAACCATTCATCTCAATATGAAGACGTGTGGCTAAGAATCCATTAAATTTTGGAGGTTAAAATCAATAAATTCGCTTAGAAATATTTGGGATAGAGAGGCATTAAAGAGGCATGGGAGGGTTTAATTGAATATTTGTTACAATTATGGTTTATAGATGCCACCCCATAGAATTATGTCTTTGATGATGTGGTTATTAAATATCAATTTATATTAATGAAATACTCAACAAGTTCCATGGAAAATTAACTTAAGATATTGATTCAAATTAATTATCTTTAAACATGATTTATCAGTTTTGGTGTAAATTTTGGAAATTGGTGCACAAATTAATCAAACTAGTCAAAATGTCATATTATTGGTAAAAATTTTACTGGATTAGAATCATAAGGTGATGTTAGATGTGTTAGACCCACTATCCCATTTAGGATGTTGTCAGCACAAAATAACAAGGGAACATGTCTTGTGCAAGAAATTTGGTAGAAAAGAGCAATCTAGAGCACCCAGGTGCAAAATCATCATTTTGACTTGGAATGAATTGATAAAATTTAGATACCACATAAAATGCATTTCCCTATTTAGTGATACTCTAGACAAAATTAGTACTTGTATATAATAGGTTAAAATCATTTAACATGTTTTAATGTTTTTATCCCAAATTATGAATTTTGGTAGAAATTGGTTTGAAGCTTGGTCAAAGGTTATTGATGGCCACTTTTAGGTGTCTATAACATACATCCCATATTTCATGTATCATGTTTAAATAAATTAATTGGATGCAAATTTGTTACTCAAACTAAGTTACAAGAATTGTATGAGGAAGGGAAAGTTATTCTTGACCCTTCGGTAATCTTTCAAATATGCACTAAGAAACTACGGTCTAGATTGATTAAGGATTACTTAATTAGATGGAATAATCTACCATGTGAATATGCCACCTAAGAGGATGAATCATTTTTTAAACAACATGAAAAATTGATTGAATGTTCAGGATAATGTTGTTTTGAAGGGGAGCGGCATGCAATACCCTTAACCTTTGATGTTTCTAGGGATATGTGTGGCCAACTTTTGGCTTACATACCTATTTTATATTCTTGTTACATTATATATTTTCTTAGTTAGGTCAACCTATGGAATAACCATGGCTAAGTACACTATATATAGGAGGTAGTGGTTAGTCTTTGATCATCATATTAATTATTCTACTCTTATTGTATTGTTATGGAGGTTTCCCCTTTAAAGTGGCTCTACTATATTATCTACTATTCTAATTTGTTGTCAATTATTGTTGTGTGATATCTTATATTTGATTATTTTATGTGATATATAGTTATCCTATGTGAATATATAATTAATTTCATTATAATACACTTGCCAATAGGATTGGTAGTTGTGTTATCTCCAAATCTTACTATCCCTGTAGAATTGTTCTTCAATGAAATAAACTTGATTTTGTCCCTTGTCATGTGGCTTAAGAAACTACTATTTATATACAATTTCTTGACTTCATATTGGATGTGAAAGGTCGTATGAGCTAGCACAGATTCTTATCCTGTAGTCTTTTGTTCATCCTTCACCTTGTCCACAGGGTCTGACTTCTTGATCCACTTCTTAGTGGCATGACTATATACCCTTTTGTTTTGAATTGTCTTAATCATATGACTCATCTTGAAATATGTTACAATATTTCCTCTTTGATCACAATTATATATAAAAAAATTTTATTTACTATTTTAATTATCATTCATTTTATTCCTTCATGAGGAATTCATTCTATCATGATGTCTACAATCCACAACCCTATGTCCATATTGATTGCATAAGAAACAATAACCATTAAAAGAATTCACATACCTTGTTTATCTAATAGGAATTGTCTTTTGATGACTGTTGAATGGTGTATCTCTACCTTTGTTATCTTTTAAAGGAGCTACATTCTTCTTGAATTTTTGATGGTCAACTTGGGTCTCAAGTTTGACGGTTTATGCATAGGTCTTTACTCTACAATACCATCATTTGTTAATAGTCCATTATCCTTTGAGGTATGACTATCCTTGTTTTATATTGGTAATTTAGCCTATCAAGGATAAATACTAACCCCTATAATACAAAAATATATAATATCTTATTAGTAGCCTCACTAAGCTAGTCAAATAGGCTTATATTTGGCCTAAAAAAGTAATTTTTGGTCTTAAATGTCAAATTTTAGGTAAATAAGATCATTAATTATCCTAAAAATGCCTTTAAATATGTTCAAAAACATCAAATTTACCTTATTCCAAGGTTTCAAAAATCAAAAAGGTGTTTTGATATGCTTTCAAGTGTGAAAAGGGCCTTTTCTATCCCACAAATGCATGTTATGTCACACATTTCTTCTAAATTTTTCTATTTTAGGTGGTGTAAGCGAGATTTTGGCTTTAAAAGGCCAAAAATAAGCTCTTTTCATTAATTTTCACAAGTAAAGTATGGATATATATAGATTCCATACACCATGAGTAGGGAATTTGAATATCAAGACATGACAAAGTTCCAATAAAAAATTCATGGCAATTTGAAGACATACATGTTGGGGATCAACCAACAATATGATTACACTTATGAAAGCAATAAACCATAGAATTAAATCAGATAGATAAGTAACTAGAATGATAAATAGCAAAGAACAAGAGATACAAGAAACCACCCTGAAAACTTGTATTAAACTCTTTACAGAAGGAATAAAATTGAAGAAACTTCTTTCTTCCACACCTCTCTTAGATGCACAAGATCTCTCTCTAGATCTCTATCCCTCAAGAGCTCTCTCTCTCAATTACAATCAACTCCAACAACCTGGATTGATACAACTTTGTACTATTCTTCAACATTCACAATGTTCTACTACAATAATCACACTAAGCTAAGAAGATCTTTCCTACATATAGAATTAGGAAACTTGATCATGCACTTACAACCAACAGTTAAGCCTCTTGAACAAGGGCTCTAAAAATAATCTTACTAATAATAGATATGTGAACTTAAGACTAAGACTTAAACTCATCATGCAAACACTTGGTTCTGTCCTCGGAAATAGCATTCTGGACGCACAGGTAACCGACGCCGGTTCCTGCCTGCTTGCCTGTGACCAACGTCGGCCGATCCTCTGCCAACGCCGGCGTCTCTTCAACTACACCTGATCGACGTCGGTCTCTCCTGACCAATGCCAGTGACTGTGTAAACCTAAAAGTTTGGTAATGCGCTCATATGTGAAGCTTTTAGGCTCCACACCTTAACAATACAAGCTCGAAACCATTCCACTACAAGCAATTGCTAAGTTTCCACAAATAAACCTACTTACAGGTTTGATGATGGTAGAGTTTGAAAAAATAATGTACATATATACACACACACACACACACAAATATATATATATACATATATATATATATATATATACATATATATATATGTATATATATATATATATATAGATATGTATATATATACATATATACATATATATATATATACATATATACATATATATATATATATAGATATATATATACACATATATATACATATATATATATACATATATATATATATATCTGTATATACATATATATATATATATATATATGTATGTATGTATATATATTGGATCCATTAAACTAGAATCAAATGGATTCCTCATGGAGTAAGTGATTATGAAATTGGCTTCTCCACCCTTATGAACCATCAATTTGAAGACAAGCCAATTTATGTTGTCTTGCAACCAAATAGGCAACTAGTTTTTCTCAATTTCTCCTCACCTAGGAAATATTTATAGAAAATTAAAGTTTTGATAGAATCTTGGGGACCTAATATTCCTTTTCATGGCATACTTAAACTATTATACATACATTTAAAGGTTAATCAAGGCATACAAAGATAGCCAGTTGAATTCTTAATTGAACATGACTCTGAGAAGAAATTGTATGATCATGGAGGGAGAAAAAGACTAATATTTTCATGAATTTGTGTTTTTAGGGCCTCCATCATGTTCTCATGTGATTTCCTCAATTTTCTCAAGTTTTCATAAGCTTTCATGTCAAATAATACCATTCACATGTTCTCAAGTGTCTCAAATGGGCTAGTTTAGCATATTTTAAGGAAAGTTCACATATTTTATGTTTTTTGGAGAAACCTATGTTTCATGTTTGGCTTGTATCCCTATTCCAATGGTTTAAAAATTTATGTTGTGTGATTATCATGTGTCCATGTTTGTATTTTACTCCTGACCATGGTCTTGTCATGTTTTTGAGTGCGTGTTATCCACCTCCATTTCATCCACCATCTACCACTATCAAATCATTCTCTTTCACTATGTTTTGTGTCTTTTCACTTTCCTTTCATGAGTTTCGGTCATCTTTCATCATCTTTCACCCTCACAACATCTCCATTTCATTTAATATCATCAAGAGAGCTAAAGGTTGGTAAGATACACCATCACAAGCATGGTAAAAAAGACATATGCATCAATATGGCACAAGTATAGTTAAGGAAAAGAACACGTAAAATTGGTTACATAGTTAAAGTGTTACAGTTAAGTTAAATTAAGGTTCAAGGATGGTTGATGACCTAAAACAAGCTCTTTATGACATGCTAAAGCCAGAGTGAAAATATGAGTTAAGATGTAACCCTAGATCATGACAAAGTAGTCTAACAAGAGTTTGAACTTGTTGGGATGTTTTAATAGGAATATATCATGATTAATGGCCTTGGATTATTGGTAGATCATGACTAAGATTTGAACCAAGGATCAGTCCATACAAATCTTAATAAACATAATCACCAAGAAAAGCTACAGTCAAAGATAGTCAAGGATATCCATGAGAAAGGACTACCTTCAAGAAGGTGATGAGTATGGCATGTTAGATGGTATATAAATAATATTCATGGGGAGGTTTTAAAACTTTGACACATAGTCAAACATCCTAAAAAATGGAAGCCTATAGCCAATAATGGCAATGCCAACATAATCATCTAAAAGCAAGCCTAATTCAAGGTATTTATAGGTCAACACGAGATTTCATATGCAATTAAATGACACATCAATAATCAATACCTTCATCAAAGCTGATAAGGAGAATTTCCAACCTCAAAATAATGATAGTACACAATCAAGTGTGCAGAATGTGTGTATTAAAGGTCAAGAAAGGATTATTTAAGGGGCCTAAACATGCTTAAAGAGGGGTGTAATATGGTTGAAACAATTTTGAGAATACCATTGAGATAATTTAATATTAATTTTACCTTGAAAACCTCTATTACCCATGCAATCGTCTCCAAAAAGCAAGAAACATAGTTAAGTATGCATATAATCCATGAAAAAGGGGTTTTCTGAGATATTTTTTAAAGTTTCTAACATCTACAGGTGGTTTCAAGACTTAAAATTTGTTACATAGAATAATAATCACTAATATATATAATTTTCAATGTCATTTCACAAGTTTAAGTATTCGTTGTTTTTACACAGTCCTTCACTAGTAAAAAATAGTCATGATGGTGCAATAGGACATCTAGGTGGGTTCTCAAGTTTTAAATAGGTTTATAATTCCTAGTGAGAATTTAAGAATAATTTTGGAATTTAATTAAGTCTTCATAAACGTTTATAGAGTGTAAAAACTCCAACTCATATTCAAACCATGACCATACAGGCTAAATCAAGCAAGCATGCATACAAGTCAAAAGGCATTTTTTGATTTTCCAAGAAAGAAGCCACTTGTAGAGTGATTTGATGACATGGTAAAATCCAAATTATTATTTTTTAAATTAGGTATAAGAGAATGAATATTCATTTTCATCCATGAGGGGAAATTTGAATTCTATAGTTTCAAACACCCTTATAAGCGACTTGATTAGATGCTCATATCTTTTACCATGTAAGGAGTTTGGAAAAATTATCTTAGAAATATTTTAAGACCCATACGAAATTAAAATTAATGAAAACTTGATGTTATTTTATTGCATGTTATTTATGAAAAATCATTAAGAGCGTAGATATTAGAATATACATAAAACCTGACAGGAAAATTTCCTTGACATGATATCTTCTCATATATTTTTCATGGGAACCTAATATTTTTAGGGATTTTTGGGTGGTTAGTATAATTCACATTCATTTCAATAAGTTTTTATGTCGAGTTTTTTACTTCATGAATCATCACTAATAAGATTTGGCTCTAAAACCCTCATAATGACCAATTTTGAGAGAAGTGGTTCTTATTTCCATAAAAACACCATTGATCAACCTCGAACCTATTAAAATATAAATTAAACATAGATATGATTCCATAAATTCCAATTTAATGTATGGATCTATATAGATTAGGGCAAATATCATGTTTTTTAGAAAAAACATGAAAATGGGATAAAAGGTAATTTACATGAAATCCAACCCATGGATGTTGAATATTGACTCTTTTTATTCATACTAAAATACTTATATGGTAAAAAATATTCCTAGAAGTTTCCATACCAACTCCTCCAAAATAGCCACTCTACAATAAAATGGGGCAAAATGGACCTAGTCAATCCTGTTGACTGAATGGCAAGAGTTTATTGATCAAAACCATCTATATCATGATATGAGGAGTTTATTAAGGTTTAATTTAATATTTTTTATACATTTTTTAGTATTTTTTATAGGTTATATGGAGTACAAGTGTAAGAAGATAGGCTATTAGGCCTAATTGGTCAATCAAACAAGTAAAGTATGGTATTGAATATGTATCAAGGAGTTTAAATAGAGTATTCACATTACATATATACTATTCACATGGATATTTATGCACATTTTAAATAATTCAAGTGTCAAATCATGCAAATAGGAGCTTAATGAAATTAACTAGTCCTTAAGGCCACATCACTTCAATGAACTAATTGGCTAGTGTCATTTATCTTCATGTTTCTCATGCAAGAGAGGACCTCAAATTAGCTTAAAAACACTTAAAAATGGAGTTAAAATTAAAATTTGGTATATATTTTCATAAAAATAATATTTTAGAACTAAAAATGGGCCCACCACCTCCCTTTCAATGCCAAAGTGAAGACCATGCAAGTTTTTGAAGACTGAGAAGATATTTGAAGACTTTTTTATTATTGTAAAAGGACTTTAGCCTTGAGTTAAATCAAATAATACTAATAATTATCTCTTCTACAACACATTTCAAAAATATGACTATATACATAGGCTTTGGAAGCCATTTTTTAGATCCCTCAGGCTGGTATAGGAAAATTATAAAGAAATTGTAACTTGCACAAGAAATCAATAAAGAGATGTTTGTTTGTAGATTATTCATAGTTTTAGTTTATAATTATAATTTATAATTTTCATATAAGTTTGATATATATATCCTTTTGTAGGTCCTTTCCTCACCTACCACTGTGATTTCATCCTTTACAGGTCAATTAAAGAGTTGGAACAAAAATTGAGTTGGAGAATGTTAGTATGTAGTATATTTATAGACCTCAAATCATACACCTTAAATATACAAGATTATCTCAAACCTCCATTTGAATTACTAATGTTTATGACTAATTTTAGAGAGTTTTGTTGACAAATTATTTAATCTTGATCTGTGTGTGTGTGTTTAAGTTTCATATTTTAAATAGGATTAATCACTATTTAGGTGCATCACCATCATAGATAGGTTTCATTTTTAGTTTATTCCTTACTCTTTTCACCCTAAAATCAAGTAGGTTTAGTAGTTGATCCTAAAAATCACATTTCAGAGGAGCTATCCTCACAGCTAAAGGTCTAATATAAATATAATTATCCCATAACCTCAAATCATTCCAATTTTAGTCCATATATGAGTTAGAATTGAGCAATTTGATCTCTACTAGGTGTTATCTAGGTTGCTAAAAATTCTAACATGCCCAGTGGGAAAACTTATTCACACAAATTGAATCATATGTATACATATCTAAGTATAGTAGCAAATTATAGAATATAATTTTCAGATATACATACATTTCATGCTACCAAGAGTTATCACAAGATCTTATGCAAGAAGGAAAGATATATATTTCACTAAGTTATCTTTCTAATCAATAAAGAAGAAGAAAGTCTCTTAGTCACATCCTAATCCTACACCTCTTATTTCCATTATTGTTACACAAAATCCTCTTGTTCAATCCAATATTATTCAAATAAACATTATTATAAATCCCATACCTTATAAGGTTGTTCCCAAGAGATAAGACTTTGTTCCTTTTAATGGTGGTAATCCTCCAAATATCAATCAATGGGATGATATTATAGCTTCTTCTCTAAAATCTCTTCCTTACTTTATAGGATAAAATATAGTTACCCCTATAGAACATATTATAGATACTACTAACCTTTGTTCAAGGCATCATGTGACTCAATAAAATGTAACAATGAGGTTGTTAACAACTTCATTCAAAGGGAAATCACTTCAGTGGTCTAGAGGACTGGCGCTTGCATCAATCAATAATTGATATGAATTTGGAGGAGTCTTGTGTAAGCACTTTGAGGATAAATGTGATCATCTTTCACATGTAGAGAAGCTTATAACAATCAAAATATTTTCTCATGAATTCTTGGTGGATTTCAATTATAGGTTCCATAAGACATGGAACAAAATTCCTTCAGTGATCAAGCCTATACTTGAATATGCTTTTTTGTACTATCTAAAGGTTGTTAATTTATATGTAGCTATGATGATCCAATCCATGGGAGGGAAAAATCTACCTAAAAATTTTGAAGTGGCAACCAAGGCTAAAACTTGCCTTATACAAGAAAGAAAGTTATTTAAAAGGACACTTATTCCTTTATTTACAGATATCCATCCTCCTGTTCCAACTTTTGCTCATATTCTAGATTCAACAAGTCTATATCAAATAGAATGTAATCAAATTTATAGATTGGGGAAGATAGAGTTTTCAAATCTCGAAACAATAATCTAGTTGCTATGGAAAGGAAATAAGATCCACTATATAGGCCATATCAGAATACTAATCAAAATTACTAGTATAATAGGCCACCCTATCAGTCTAATAGTCAAAGACAAGGGCATAATTTAAAATCAATGAAATATAATCCCAATGCTCTGAATAATTATAGAGATATTGTGCCAATTCAAATCAACTATTCTCAGGAAGGGAAATGGAACAATTAGTGGGATCAAGAAAATAACATGGAAATGGCTCCAACTAGTGAGAGTTAACAATAATCTTATATGTAGAAGAGTTCAACTCATCCTTCACATGAAATTAAGCCACCTTATTATAATAAGGAAGCTTCTCTAGCACATGGAGATATTATTTCATTCAATCAAGTAAAAGTGCCAAATCAACAAGGAGAAGGTAATGTTAAACAAACTACTTAACCATATTTGTTAACTTCTAAAAAGGTGAGAATTATTTTAATCACATGGCTAATAATCAAATCCAAAATATGTCTAACATTGATAATTCAATTACAGCCCATACTATATCCAATAAAATGGAAATTGGTGAAGGTTCAGGTCCTAATAACACAACTCATCTTCCTTCTCAGCCACCAGAAAAGACCACCACTCATCAACTACCTCAGAAGGCATCAAATCAACAAGTTCAAGGTCCAAAGGGGAAGAATTTTCAAGGGCATTAAATTCCTCCATTCACATAACATTTAGGAGCCACTTATACTCCTAAATTTTATCTTAGGACAACCACTTCTCCACTAAGTATTTGGATCAAATGAATAAAGCTTTAGTATCAAATTTAATATGGGATACACTACTAATCCCAAGATAAAAGGAGTAGCTACAAGTGAATCTTTCAAATCTCAATATCTTTGATAGAAAACCTAAAAATTAAAGAGTAAGTAATGTTATAAAAAATTATAATCATTTTTTTAAGCCTTAATCTCCTAAGGTTAATAAGCCTCCTCCATTTTATCTTTCTATTGTCATAAGAGATTGTCTAATTCACAATTGTATGATTAACAGTGGGGCTAGTACCTCTATCATACCCAAGTCAATAACTGACAAACTAGGACTTCAATATGAAACCCATGAGAAAAATATCTTGTAATTATATAGGTCTCCTACAAAAAAACTATAAGTATGTTGAGAGATCTGAAATTCATACTTATTTTTTTTCTAAATTCCATAGATACATAAGATGTAGTTATTGTTAATTTACCTCCATATTTTGTACTATGCCTATCAAGAGATTTCACTAATATTATAGGAGGTTATCTTTCTTCATATTGGTCATACATGGTTTTTAAAAACATGTATGGAACCAAAGTCACTATAAGATCTGATCCTATTTCTATATTTCACATTGAACCATTTATACTAAATATTTCAAATGTTAATTGTGGTATTTTAGAAGAAGAGAATACCAATGATCAAGAACCATTCACTTGAATGCATACTAGTTATACTCTTGGATTAGTTGGTTTTTTATAACCATGTATATGATCCCTACAAAATTATTGAAGATGGTAGTTTTGGAGTCTATAGTATGCATGTAAAATGTGATTTATTGCCTAGTCTCACTAGCTCAATATAGGATTAAGGAGTGTGGAATATGTACTTTGAGGGATCCAAATAAAATAATGTAAGTGGGGATGTTTTAATGTATGTTTCACCTCAAAATAAAATTTATTATTCTTTTTTTATATTTTAGTTTAGTTATACATCAAATACTATAGAGTATGAAGCTATTATTCATGGCCTTCAGTTGGATACAAAGAGGAGTATTACGACTTTGTAGGTGAAAGGTCATAGTGATTTGGTGGTGAAGAAAGTAAAAGTTTTAATTATATAAAATAAACCTCTCCTAAATTCCTACAAATATATATTTTGGGACCTCATGGAATATTTCCTGGCATTTGATATATGTTCCTTTCCTAAAGGAGCCAATCAACATGCAAATATACTTGCTGCCATAAGAACATAATATGATATTTTGGATCAGACTTAGTACAATAAAAATTGAATACAAATCAAGGTTTTTATAGGCATTTATTTCAAAACAATGATGTAAATTTTCAAGTTTTTGGATCTGATAAATAGATAGATTATTTCTTACAGAATGAGGCAGAATTTTGCCCAATAAATCATGATAAATTATTGGATCAATATGAAAATCAGATTATGCAATTTTAGATAAAATAATATGACTAAAGGTTTAGTGAATTTATAAATAATTCTCAATGAAGATGATGATCTAAGAAAGTACAAGGTGAGAATCCCTTTCAAGAAAGAACACTATGAGAAAATTATCATAGCTGAAGGTAAGCAACTCAAGTTGGGTAAAGTAAACACTAATAATGAGAGATGATATTGCATTTGATTACGTAAAGATTTCATGGATGTATTTTCTTTGGAATACCATGATTTGAAAGTTTTTGATCCCATATTATCACAACATACTATTGAGCTTGAACATGATTCAAAACTAGTAAGATAGAAGCAAAGGCCCATCAACCCCAAGGTTGAAATTTTCATGAGAAAATATCTTACAAAGCTGATTAAGTCAGTATACTATTTCCTATCAAGCATTAAAAATGGGTATCAAACCTTATACCCATGAGATAAAAATGGAGAGATAAGACTATGTGTGGATTTCAAATATTTGAATATAGTATCACTAAAAGATCACTATCCTCTTCCTTCCATGGACAAAATCTTGTAAAGAGTATCAAATTCATAGAGATTCTCTTTACTAGATGGGGACTCAGGTAGAAACCAGATATTTTTGAAAGATCAAGACTGGTATAAAACAACTTCCATAACTAAATGGGGTATTTATGCTTACAAGAAGATGCCCTTTGGACTCTCCAATGTTGGAGCCACCTTCCAAAGGGAAATGGATGTTATTTTTAATGGTATTTTGAGTAAAAACGTTTTAGTTTATCTTGATAAAATTAAAATATTTTCTAATGATCTTAATGATCATCTAACACACTTAATAATTATTTTTGATGGATGTAGACAATTTGGAGTCTCCTTGAATCCAAAGACGTGCATCTTTTTAGTGTATGAGGGAAGACTTCTTGGGAATGTTGTGTCCAAATCTAGTCTTTATATTGATCTAAAGAGAATAGAATAAATCCTTGATATATCTTTTCCTAAAAATAATAAAGGATTATAGAGATTCTTTGGCAAGATCAATTTCATCATAAGATTCATTCTTGGTTTTGTAGAACTGGTAAGACCACTCATTTAAATGCTAAAGAAGCACTAGGAATTCACTTGGAAAAAAGAGGGTAAGAGTATATTTGAATCCATAAAGGAATCCATAAGCCAAGATCCTAATTTTCTCATTCTATATTTCCGTAAGTATTTCTCTATGTATTCTTTTTATACATCTAGTACAATTTCATCCATGTTTATGCAGTAGAATCATGAAGGTTTGGAGTAACCCATTACTTTTTTTAGTCAAGATTTGGAAGGTTATGAAGAGAAGTATTATTTTTTATAAAATAATTTACTTTATATTATAATATGTTTGAAAAAAAATAGACATTTGGTTTCAAATAATAATATTTTTATAATGGTAGGTCATCCTGGTGTGAAGGATTTCATCCTCAATAGATACTTAAGTGGAAGGAGAGATGGATGGGCCACTAAGTTCATGGAATATGACATTAAAGTAAAGGTCATAAATATGGTTTAAGGAAAATTATTATGTGAATATATTGTAGAAGATGTGAAAGAATAAAAAGAGATAATTTTGATAATTCAAGACACTCAACATGAAGCTAAAAATACTCCTCCTTCAAGATGGACACAAGACATTACTATATTCTATTATACCCAACACCTCCCTTTTTACACAAGAAAATGAGGACCCATATTTTATTTTTAAATATTATCTTTTGTATGTTTATGCAAAGTTTGGGAAATCTAGGACATTTTAATTTTTTGGTGGATGATATTGGCATTATGTTTATTGTGTTTATGGGACTGACTTGTGTATTATAGATAAATTATTCAAGTTCATAGTCTTCAGGCTAATTTATTCAGACTTTATACAAAATTATCTTTTGGAGGTTATGTTTTGGGAAATTTTTGGTCTTATTCTCTTTAAGGCTTATGCTTTTAAGAAGCCTTATTTTGTAGAAGAAATTATTGTAGAATTTTTGTTCAAAATAATTCTCTTGAAAGAATTTAACGTATGAAATTTTAGCCTTAAGACCACATAAACATTACCTAAAATAAATTCCCCAATGAATTATCCCTTTGTCCCTATCTAACTTATCTTTTAAAACTTTTGGAATGACCCTTAGTCGTACGAGAGTACCCTATGAAAATTTTGGAAGTTCCCTTTGACCTTTATAAAGTAGACCCTTCTAGTAAACTTTTACCCTAAACTAGACCCTTAGATTTATTTTTACCTACCCTTTATAACCCTTCCAACTAGCCCTTCAACCTTTATTAATAGACCATTTAACCCCTTTTTGACCACTTATTTTAGGGAAAATACCCTTCAGCTTTTGTACTACATACCCTTTGGAGATTTTTTCAAACCCTTTACCCTATGGGACTTATCCTTCAAGATATTTCTTTTGACCTTTTTTGCCCTAAAAAATTTCCCTTCATTTAGTATTTGTGAATGAATTATTTTTCCATAGACATGCCCTTCAGTATTTTTGTCTTACACCCTTACCCTAGAACATTTCCTTTAAACTTTTTTATTTTGAACATTTTGTCTAATGTAAAATCCCCAAAATAATTCCTCTGAAGGGAACATGCCCTTTAGACTTACTAAACTAGCCCTTTGGCCCTTTTAAAGTGGCTACTTACCCTTTGGGATTTTTTCCTAGACTTTTTTACCCTTTCAGACTTTCCCTTTGATAATTTTTTCCCAAACCTTTTTTTATTAGCCAATTTCCTTCAAACATTATATTCGATATAGTTTGACCCTTCAAGTTAAAGGCACATACACTTTAGGTTGTGAAGCTCACCTTTCAGGACCCTTTGAAGTGACCCTTAGCCATATGAAAGTGCCTTTCAAGAATTAAAGATGTCATTTAGCCCTCTAAAATAACCATTTGGGACCATTGAAGTGAAAGTTAGATGTACAAGAGTACCCTTTGAGAATTTCAAAAATGTCTTTTATCATTTGCAAAGTAGACCCTTTGGGACTTTTTCCATGGATAAAATGCCCTAGGAAGTGGATCTTTTAGACCAAATTTACCCTTCAAGGAGTTTGGAAATACCTTTTAGCAATGAATTAGCCCTTCAAAATAATTATTTTGAAACTTCTACCCCATAAAAAGACTCCTTTAGAATAATTTTTTCACATATTTCATCCAAAACAATCCCCCTAAAGGAATTATCCATGGACATTAACCCAAAATCACTTTTTTGACATTATACTCCTAAGTAATTTATTATGAAGAACACTATTAAAATTTTACCATACTTAGCTAAGTAAATAATAAATATTTCTTGCTTGATAAATACTAAGGACCCTCTACCAACACAAGCTAATAAATTTGAAAAAAAAATGAAGTGAAAGTTACATATTTATATCGCATTAATTGGTATTCAATGTAGGATCCTATATAAATGATACATTACCACTAAATCCATCATTTACATCCAAGTTAACTTGAAATTTAAACATTCTCATTTCTAAAAATGATCAATAGCCCTAGTTCATTTCTTAAATAATTTTGCAAGTCTAAAAATGACAAAGTTAATAGCCAAAGTGATTACATAGTACATCGAATATCAAATGAAAATGTAGCAGTCCAAAACATGCATCTATGGCTTCCTCATCAAATATGTTCTAAGGAATAAATCCCCCATATGTATTCTCAATCAAGGATTTTACAAACTTTAAAGACACTATATTTGACATGGAGATATTTCAAGATAAGTATCATAACTATTCACAACTCTGGGATGCTATTGATTTAGTTGATATGTTTTCATTAGATGATGAAACAATACTTGCAAAAAGGATATTCATTCAAGAAATTATAGCCTAAAAATGTTAAAGATTAGTTTTTACCATGACCAAACTAGAAGTTATGTCATGTTTAAACCTTCTCATGGATTTGTTCTTTTCTAACAAAATATCATAGGATGTTTATCTACTATATTCTCATGGTGATATAGTGGTTGCATGCATCTATGGAAGTGATTTTCAAAGGTATCTATCTCTCATAATACCATACATATACTATGATGAACACACTTAGGTGTGATTCAAAGCAAAAACCTCAATCCCAAAGGTGTTCTCTTCATGGATACTCCCAAACCAGTCTATCACCTAGCAAGGGATGAAGCAGAAGGGAGTTATTCTAATCATCAAATTCAGGATGACAATCTAAATCAATATGGCTCTAATTAATACATTATATGGTATGCCTAACATCCATTTTTTAAATGTATATTGGGTACCATTGTTACATATAATGTTGTCACATGATGTTGTGTATGCCTTAAGGGAAGTAATAAGTTTGAGATTGAGAGAGTAGATTTTACATAAGGATAAACATCCCACCCCCATAGGATATTTTTATATGATTTCCTCTTTGGTGGATGTAATCATGGTAACCTATTATAAGGACTTAGGAAATATGTGGGATTTAGCCATACATTTCATAAAAAATAGAATCTATGACCACTACCAATTCATGCACATATATGATTACAAGAATCATATGGTCAGAATATGTGAAGATGTTTACCCATAGGTATGGAAAGTATTTCATGGCTCACCTATGCCTCGATATCGAGAAAATATTATAACTTATTTAAGAAGAAAAGGAGACTACTTCTTGTATACATACTTTAATGTCTTCATAGTTTGAGGAAATAAGGTTGACCCCCTATGTCTTCTAAAGTATGTAAAAGATAAGTTGGCCAAATAAAAGATTGATTTATAATTATGTAATAACATTGAGGAGGATTTAGCCAGGTAGAAAAAGGGATTATACTTTGTAATATTCATTTCAATTGGTAGAATGACATATACCATGAGAAAACATCTTGGAGATGTTGGAACAAAGTATAATCATTATGGCTTCCCTATAATGGCATGTAGAGACTAGGACCCTTATGGGAAAATCTATATATATATATATATATAATGTATGGTTTTAACATTCCTTACTACCACCATCCTTATTATTATGATTTTCTTTTTATGAATTCTAAATTAGATGAATAAGTACTAGAATGAGCACAAATTATTGGACTACAAGAGGATCATTTGAGAATGATCTAAAACAAACCTAATATCTCCACTATAGAGTTGGATAATCGAAGGGCTCTATTTAAAGGATGAAAAAATTAATATTTTTGGAGAGGGAAATCTCAAAAATAGGAAGCTTACTCCTCTCAATGACTTCCACTAAAATTGAAATTAAAATTAGTGAAGAGAGAACCCAAGATCCCTAAGCCTTGTATACATAGAGGAAGAGAAAAAGGAGATTCTATCATCTTAGACTCTGATGAGGAAGAATACAAGATGTTACAAATGCCTACTGACATCACTAGTTAAGTTCTTATGTCTACCCCCCATGTATCTACTATTGGGGTAACTACTTCACAAGTAGTAACATCCACCTCCTAGGGATATTACATTAAATAAAAGACCCCTTTGGTCTATTCTAGGAAGCTAAACCAAACCTAGTGTCTCCACTATAGAGTTGGATAGTCAAAGGGCTCTATTTAAAGGATGAAAACATTAAAATTTTTGGAGAGGGAAATCTCAGAAATAGGAATCTTACTCCTCTCAATGACTTCCACTAAAATTGAAATTAAAATCAGTGAAGAGAGAACCCAAGATCCCTAAGCCTTGTATACATAGAGGAAGAGAAAGAGGAGATCCTATCATCTTAGACTCTGATGAGGAATCAGACAAGATGTAACAAATGCCTACTGACATCACTGGTTAAGTTCTTATGTATACCCCCCATGTATCTACTATTGGGGTAGCTACTTCACAAGTAGTAACATCCACCTCCTAGGGATATTCCATTAAAGAAAAGACCCCTTTGGTCTATTCTAGGAAGCCCAAGACTCCCATAGGTAGCCTTATAGTGAATTAATCTCAAGGTTTACCTATTCCATCTCCAAGATCATAACCATCAAGATAAGATGACATTGTCATCAAAGACATATTAGATGATTCAGATAAGGAGGCTAAGTTAGAGATAATAAAGGCTATGAATCTTTAGGTTGACCCCATTGATCTTAATATCTAAGGTACATGGACCTTTTCTAGTTTTATTTTGAGTTCAATTTCCATTTTTGATCAGATTCCCATCTCTTTTGTGGAAGCTCCCATTCCCTCTACTACATCCACCCCTTTTTCTCCATTCACCTCTATTTCTATTCATTCCATTTCCACAACCACCATTGATCCCTTTATTATCACTACCACAAAATTTCCCATGTCTATTCCATCTATACCTAATATTACTTATATTATGACAATTTACAAAAATAATAACACAACTAAGAAAGTGAAAACCACTCTAGCCACCCCCCAACTTCATGTTTAGTCTACATAGATCTCCCTTCCACTACCCACTTCCACTTCTATAGAAGAAACCATAGTAACTAGCAAAAGTAAGGGAATGAAGGCCAAGTCTCACATAGTTGTAGTCCACTCACTCCCTCAAGTTAGAAGAGTTAACTTGTCAAAAATAATATGAACTTCTCTACTTGATGTCTTGACAAAGGCTAGTAAGAAACAAAAGAAGGAAGAAGAGGAGGTTGAGAAATAAATTATTATTACAACCGTTGATACGCCCCTCAACATTATACCTTGGGACATGGATTTGAGGAGATAAATGCCAAGCTATAAGGTCATATATCTCCCCTCTATATCTAGTTTGTTTGACCCCATAATTGGATCAATAAAAAGAGTAAAGATGATAAAATTCAAAGATGACTACGGTACAAGCATCATCCTTAAAGAAAGATAACTAGGGTTCTCCCTCACTAACAGGTAGAAAAGGAAACTAGGGTATTATATGTATGAAGAGAATATTTCAAACCTAGCTCACTCATATAATTATGCTATGTTGTCCATCCATTAAGTCATGGAGTTAACTTGGTAGGAGATAGAATAGGAGGTATATGAATCATGAACATTAGTTGAGCAACACAAAGAACAATCTAGCATGATGCATATTCCTATAGGTATCAAAGTTAAGGTTCAAGAGGCTAGTTTTAAATGTTAAAATTCCTTAGAAGCTATGAAATTCATGTAGGTTGAGATGGTACCTCACGTGAACTAAACAAATTAACTCTTTAGCTCTTTGGTTCAAGATAGTGCCAAACTTAAAATTCTAGTTGTCTACACAAGCAAATCATTATATAGCCATCTTAACTTAATGACCACATTAAAGGAATCCAATGCCTTAAATCTAGTTGTCATTAGACATGAGGAGGCAAAAGAGAGGTTAAAATCAATTGTGGTTTTAATTCTAGAGTACCAAAAACATGAGGCTTAACTCCTACTTTTAAATGAGCTAAAATTATATAAGGCAAGAAATTTTATGGGAAAATTGATTAGTAGAACCAATTTTGATAAAATTATCTAAGAAGCCACTAAGAATTTCAATCAGAGAATACAAGGATTGGTAGTGGAAAGAATAGAATTATATTTAAGCAAAGCTAGGAAGAAGGTGACTGAAGTTGAGATTTTTAGGAGTAAGTTCTAGCTGATTACAGATGAACATTCAAGGCTACTTGAACAAAACAAGAAACTCCACCAGCCTTCATTACTTAAATTAGACATCATTCACCAATAGTATGAGGTAGTGTAGAAATTCTATCATGATAATGAGGAAAAAAAGAAGTAGGCTTCTGGTAGTGTGGCTACATCTTCAACTTTTACTTCAAATTCCACTCCTACTGAAGCCCATGTAGCTCTTCAGACCACACATCCTTAGCGTTATGCACGTACAATTCATGTAGTGAAATTTATATTTATATTTTCCTTTTAAAATAGACAAATCATTATAAAATTGACTTTGTATTTTCTTGTACATGCACATATTACATTCTTTTATAAAGTTAATTTTTTTATTTATAGATTTTTAACTTTTCTTAAATGGTTTTAGACCACATCTAGAACTACATGTTATAACCACCATGTGTAACAATAATGAATATACTTAGAGGATGAGGAGATCCCTTCCCCAAGATCTACAAATATATTTGTGTCCCCTAACTTTATTTTTGTCAAAAAAAATTCAATATAGAGCAATGAGCCATTTTTGGTCATCAAGCAAAGTGCTTTGAGTATTTTATTTCCACTATTATGTTATTAGTCATTATTTATATGGTTATTTGATTCAATAAATTTAGTGTGTTAAAATATATAAATATATTCTTGGTTTGTTTGATTAATATGCTAATCTTAGATGTGCAATAGTTATTGAGGATTGGTGAATGTATTGATTAAAATAGTCAAGTTAGATTGAATCATATTTCGAGATGTGTATTGGTGTTTTATTGGTGTAGTTTTTTGAATGTGTGTTAAAACTGCCTTAGATAATTTATTATCTTGAGCCATAATATCATAATTAAAGGGTGTGTAATAGATAACCTAATAGAAGAAACCTTTATCTAAGGCTAGTGGATTTCCTACATTTATGTTCCCTTATACTTCTTAACTATGTACATTTTCATGTTTCCAATTGATTCTGGAAATAGGCATTGGTTTTAATAAAACATAGGTCTATCTAAAAACCAACCAGGGAAGTAATTCCTGAGACCCATGGAGATATTTGTTTTGCCCTACCTTACATTATTCTTGGAATTTGTTGTTAAGATCTATCCATTTTAGATTAGAAGCTAGTCACCTATCCAAATCACATAGGAACTCACTCTATTAAAAAACCACACCTCCATCTAAAAAACCTTGTTAACAACCTGCATATTCTACCCACTACTCCAATAATAGGTTTTCAAAGACTACATACCTACAACTCATGCCCTAGAGTGGAGTTTAACTCCATTAAGATTTTAAAATGTTAGAGGTTACCTCATTATATTTGTGGTGTGCATAAAATCCACATCAATAGTTGTAATAGCACTAGAAGGAGGGTTTATGTTTCATCCCAATAATAGAGGTTAGTCCTTGCATAAGAGTTGCACTAGAGTCACCCAAGAAAGTGACCAGATCCAATTCATAGGATGGTTTACTAGTGTCACCCTTGGAAAGCCATAGGAGACCTATAGTTGTGCCAATAGCTCCAGTTTAGATTAATTCACCTCTATTAGGGCACCCTTTACCCATAAGGAACCTTTTTCTTATTAATTAAACAATGACTTAGAAACAACCCTAGTTAGTTGGATCTACCATTTCCATCCTAGGGTATGTACATGATTTACCCTAGAACATCAAAAAATGTATGTCATCCTTTTCTCCTTTAGGGCCAATGACCATAGAAGAGAATATTAAATATGTTAAATATATTTTAATATTAATGAATTTAGTTGATGAGGATGTCACATGTTGGTTATTTAATTTTACTTTAATGCATGTTTCGTATAATTGGTATTTGATTATAAAAAAAAATTCCATCACCAATTAGGAGGATTATCAAATGGATTTTATTGCATAGTTTGGATCAGTCAAAAATCCTAGATTGGTATATAAACACTTTACCAACATGAAGAGGGAAATAAATGAGATCATATGTCCTTTTAACACAAGATGGAAAAATATTTACAACTAGTTGATTTTAGGGTACAAATCGCAACCACTTAGATCCCATTACTATTATGTTCCTAAGAAGAGCACCTGCTACCAATACTTTGGCATTAGCATTCCAATAATCCATTAACATTGATATAAAACTCAACCCATAGACACTTTGGGTACCTACTATTAGTAATGGATTCCTAGTGTTCAATATGATATTGAATGTAAAGTAGAATGTTCTATCATATAATCATAATTAGTTATATACACTGCCTTATTAACACAAAATATGTAACTAAATTTCAGTTATTTAAACAATTATATTATAGGTAATAGTTACCAAGAGAGACATCATTAAACTACACTTCCTATAACTATTCTACAAGGTATGAATTTTACCAAAATTGAACTGGATTCTATTCAGAAGATGGTTCAAAAATTAAGTAATGATTTACTAAATATACAATTAATGATGGGCAATACCATTACTAAGATGGGTAACCACACTACTAGGTTAAAAATATATAGCATGCCATTAAATAGACCTTAAAATAATATGGAGCAACCTAACAGACTCCCATAAATCAACATCACTAAAACAAATCTCCCCAATTGGTGCAAGATACACAATATGCCTTAACATGGTGATATTGATTGCATTACATTATTTATAGTGTTTGAAATATTTTAGAGGGAAGTAATAAGGTAGGATCAGATGAATAATCTACTAGAATCTCATTAGGATCCTAGATATACTAGCATAGCCATGTTTTTTGAGACTCATGAATTTCCCTTCCCATGAGAAGATGATAACAAACTAGAAGATAATACATATGAAGTTCATAATTTATATTACTTTCAAATAGGTGCATATAATTTAAGGAACAAACAATTGCTTACCACTTCAACTCTTCTAAACACCACAATAATTCTACCCAATCCCAAAGTCGACAACAATCCACCCCATCCAAAAGGGAATGATCCAATACCAAGTAAGGAGGAATAAATAAAATATAGAGGATACAACATCATGGAAGATATGAATAAAATCAAGTCAAATATCATGCTTCAAGAGTTATCCCAAATCACTAAACAAAAGGAGATGCTATGGAAGTCTATCACTAGAAAGACCTCTATGGAGAAAACTAGAACAACTTCAAACAAAACAAAAGAAGCAAAACAAATGTCATATACAAGAGTAAGCCTAAAGTAACATCATTCCTATTGACCATCAAAGCATTTAGTAAGAATATTCATAACTACTTGGTTGATTCTAGAGCATCTACAACTGTTATGTCTACTTATATATGTAAAAGGCTGGGTCTTACTCCCAGCCCTTCAAAGAGATCAATCTCTCAGTTAGATAAAATGGTAGTACCAATAGTAGGAGAACTGAATAACATACAAATTTGAGTATCATCAGAACTAAGAATATAAATGACTATCAATATCCTGGTAGTGGAATACTAAAAGGCTATGGATTATTGCTCAACAAAGACTAGTCCAAAAAATTTAATGGGTATCTTTACAAAGACTTCTCACACATTTGACTAGCATAGAGAGGAGTTGTAGATTAGATAAATATTGATAAAGAGCCATGAATGAAATATCCCATCATGGAATATAATTTAAAGAATGAAGAGGTAAATTATGATTCTCCCTCATTAGGAATTTATACTTTAATCACTCATAATTTAGCATAAAACCTAGAACTTGAAGGTTTAAATTAACTATGGATAATGCATTTTGATGGAGCCAAGTCCAAGTAGGGATCAAGTGTAGGAATTGAGCTAATTGATCCTCAATGTAAGAAGTTCTTAGCCACCTACAAATTACATTTTTCCTATATGAATAACATTGCTAAGTATGAGGCTCTAAACTTAGGACTATAATTTGTGCTTAAGAATAATGTAAAATAAATAAAAGTATTTGGGGACTCAGAGCTAGTAGCTCACTAAATAAGAAATAGATCCTAGTGAAAATTATCTTATTTGAAGAGGTATAAGCATAAAGTGTGGGATTTAATTAAAATATTTGAGGATTTCAACATAGTGTCACTCTTGAGAGAAAAAATCTAGTCATTGATTCACTAGCCACTGCTATTGCCAATTTGGAACCACTATAGGAATCTAAGGTAAAAAGATTTTCTATTGAATTGGTTCCTTGTTCCTCTATTCTATACAATGTAGAAAATTTCTAGGTTTCTTTTATGATAACTAGTAGATCATGAAATTATTAACTAATTTAGGAGATTTTAAGTCTCAAATAATTGATGATAAAGATGTCAATCATCTTTGTTAAGAAAAAATGGATACAAAAGGCATTCTCCAGCTTAAGGAGAATAGAATACTAGTCAAATTAGTATTCTTGTAAAGGCCTTTCAACTTGGATCTTTAGGAAAAATAACTCCAACAACCTAAGGTCAATGAATCAGACTTCAAAAAATAAAATCTAGGAGATAAACATAATATTTGTTATGTCAATATTGGTCTTAGCTATACTCATGAACAAAGGTAATGAATGAGTGATTTAATCTCTTAGTACATGGATGTTATCACCTGGACATATGAGGACCTAAAAGTCAAAGACCCCCAGGTCATCATTCACACAAGTTTTGTGAATCAAGACCATAAGTTGTTTAGATAGAGGCAAAGGCTAGCGAACCCTATTCTAGAGCCTGTTATTCAAAGAGAAGTGGAGAAGTTATTAAGTGCCAAAATTGTCTTCCCCATATAACACTCCACCTAGGTGGCCCACTTTAGTCCCAGTAAGAAAGAGGAATGGTTAAATTAGACTATGTGTACACTTCAAAAATCTAAACAAAACTTATAAAAAAGACAAATACCTTCTACCATCATTTGATGATGTAACGCAAATTATGAGTGGTTCTAAAATGATGTCATTTTTAGATCGATTTTTAGGCTACAATCAAGTATTAGTACAATTTGAAGATTAGATGAAGACTATTTTTACCAAAAAATGGGGAAATTATGCATATAAAGGGATGAAATTTATCCTAATAAATGTAGGAGATACCTTTCAAAATGTTAGGGATCACACCTTCAAGGGGTTGACTAGGAAATGCATAATTATTTATGTGGATGAACTCATAGTATTTTGAAAGAATAGAAAGGATTATATAGCTCACCTATAGTCTATATTTGAGTAGTTTAGAATATTTTGTGTTTCATTAAATCCAAAGTAAAGCATAGTTAGATTCATTAAAGGCAAACTATTTGGAACATAATCACTAATGATGGGATCACCATTGATCCTGATAGAATCTAGGTAATTTTGAAGATTCTACCACCAAATAGTAAAAAGGAGCTAAAATAATTCTTTGGAAAGATCAACTTCATAAGGAAGTTTATAAAAACCATGTTCAAGTAAGATGCCAAGATAGAAGGGATAGTCCAAGAAAAAAAGTCTTTTTAGGACATCAAGGATGCAATATCACAAGCTCTAGTATTAATTAGTCTATACTTTATAAAGGATTTCTATCTATACTCTTTTGCTTCCAAACACACAATTACTACTATTATTACATAGAAGAAGGATGAGATAGAACATCTAATCACCTTCATGGGCACTAATTTGAAATATTCCAAACTTTGATTCTTTATGATCGATAGGAAATTTTTTTCCCTTGTTAAAGTACTGAAGAAATTTAGACATTACATTATGAGGTACAAAACCATTTCTATTGTCCCAAACCCTATTCTCTAGCTCACCCTATCATATAATGATCTAAGGCAATATTAAGTGAAGTGGATTTCTAAGCTCTAAGATTTTGACATAGAAATTAGGCTTACAAATATCATCAAAAGATAAGGCATTATTTATCTCATGACTAAGCCTGACCCATGAATCACTATTGAAGAGGTATGTGAATGAAAATTTTGTAAAAGTGAGTGGTTATAATTATAATTAAGTACTTACTTATGGAAACTTGTCCCCAATAATATAATAGAGAAAGGAGGAAATATTTAGGGCTCAAAGCTGCTCATTTCATGATAAAAAAATGAAATTATCTATAGAAGGAACTATGAAGGTATATATATTATATTTGTATCTATAGAAGAGGCCAAGGATATTCTATGAAATTTACATCAAAATATAGGTAGTGGTCACCCAGCTAGCAACACCACAACCCAAAAAATTTTGAGGTTGGGCTACTATTGGCCACCCATCTTCAAAAATACTCACATGCATGTCAGAACTTTCCATGAATGTCAAATATTTCACAAAAGGGAGGTTCACGTGCCATGCCTCTATAGCTAATTATTGAAGGAAGGTTTTTTACATAGTGGGTCTTGGACTTCACTAGTGTAACCAACCCAAATTATTTATTTGGCCATAATTTGTGCTTATAGCTATGGATTATTGTACTAGATAGATAGAAGTAGTTTCCATAAAAAATAGTAGAGCATAGGATGTGATTTACATTTCAGAGGAACACATCACTACCAGATTCAACATGCCCATCTATTTGGTATGTGATCATGGACCATCATTTATATCAATATATTTCACTAAGTGGTCACATGATAGTCAAATTATAATCAATTTAAATTATAACCACTACCATCAGGGGAATGGATTAGTCGAATCAATGAATAAAAATCTGATTGATGCAATCAAGAAGTCAATAGGGCAAAAGCCTAGAGACTAGCACAATCTACTAAAGTCTGCTCTTTGTGTAAACTGGATGAGATACAAACAAGCCTTAAAATTTTCACCTTAACTACTAGTATATGAATGTAGACAAGTTTTTCCCATCACATTGAAGCCGCCCACTTATCATTTCATACAATATTACATAGAACTAAATGACAAAGTGAATCAAGGATACTTGATATAATAGAGATGGAGGATTCAAGAATAAAAGATCTATAGTCATTTAACAAATACTAGAATCTAGTTAAAAGGTTGTTTGATAAAAGAGCAAAATTCAAAGCATTAAAAATTTTAGATCTAGTGTTGTTATAGGATAAATCCCATGAAAAGAAAGGAAAACATGACAAGTTTGCTCCATTATGGATCATACCATATCATATTTTAGAGATCATGGTCAATAACACATTTTATCTAAAATATCTATAGGGTAACGAGCTTACATATCCAATTAATGGACAATTCTTAAAGTATTACTTTAGAGTTGCTCCATTTATGGATATTACTGATTAAGAGGATTAAGATTATCTTAGACATAGGACTAGATTAGATTATCATGTTTTATAGAATAGATTTTTAATTCTTTTTATATTAGTATTTCCTATTTTTTAGTACTTTGGCTTTCTTAGAATAAATTTCAATGTTTTCCTAGATTAGTCTTTCCTTTTTTTAGTATTGTGATTTCTAGAGTAGTTCCCTACTTTCTAGATTAGTTGTTCTTGATTTTCTATAATGGTCAAGACTATATTTTCTCTAGTTATTGCCAAAATTAATCTAAAACAACTAAGTGTGAGACTTGTGAGAAATGGGAAAATTAAAATCTTGACACTTTGGGACTAGTATATAGTTTGGGTATATTTATGCGTTTTGAGTTCTTTAAAATGAAATTAGGTAATCAAATATTATTTTTAATGGTGATACAATTAAATACTTTTGTCAAGCATGTGGAAGTTGCTTTCATATTGTTCATACAAATTTATAATTTTTTTTATTGGATAAAATGCACTTAAGAAGATAATACTTGTTAGAAATGATAATTATGGTTGTAGATCTAGCTGATAGGGACGTCCTAGTAATGATTTATTTATTTTATATAATTACACCAGCTCACTATGGTTCCATATCTTCTCTTTCAAAATAAAATCTAAAGAATAAAGAACAAATGAGTTTAAAATATCAAAATAAAATCTAAAGAAAATCAAAAGGCTCACATGATGAAATAAGGTCAATGTACCACACATCATGGTTAAAAGAGAACAATGGAAGGAGAAGGGAAGGAATCCAAGGTATATCTATCGGGGATATGAATGCCTAGTTGGTAGTGGAGTAATGCCTGAGTTTCCCTTGTTTTCAAAATAATCTATAATGAAACTTGTAGCCTCATTAAATCCTTAAAAAACTATCATAGTAACGAGTAAATGAATTATACATTTGACACACATAGATCTAGGAAAATTTGAAGTCAATTATGTTGTATTAATATAATCAAGAGTCTCTTTCATGTTTTTGATTTAAGTATTATTTTGTGACACACTTCAAAAATGATCTATTGATTACTAACTAGAGTTATTGGTTATTGACTACTCAGGAGTATTCCCCCTATAAGTTGTCATTTGTTGTAACCAACACCCCACTTTTTCCACAAGAAAATGGGGACCCACCTTTTCTTTTAAAATATGATCTTTCATATGTTTATGTAAATTTTGGGAAATCTAGGACATTTAACTTTTCTAAAGGATGATCTTGGCATTGTGTTTACAAAACTAACTTGTGTATTATAAATAAATTCTTTGGGTTCATAGTCTTCAATTTAATTCATTAAGCCTTTATGAAAAATTATCTTCAGATGTTACGTTTCAAGAAATTTTTGGTCCTATTCTCTTCCAAGTTTATGCATTTTAGAAGCCTTATTTTCTTGAATAAATTATTGTAGACATTTTATCCAAAAAAATTCTCTTGAAAGAATTTGGCCTACAAAATTTTGGCCTTAAGACCACATACACTTTCCCCAAAACAAATTCCATGATAGATTATCCCTTTGGCCCTATCCAACTTATCCTTCAAAACTTTTGGAATGACCCTTAGCCATATGAGAGTACCCTTCAGGAATTTTGGAAGTGCCCTTCAGCCTTTATGAAATAGACCCTTTGATAAAAATTTTAACCCAAAGTATACCCTTCAATTTATTTACACCTAACCTTTGGAACCCTTCCAAATAGTGCTTAGGCCTTTTCAAATTAACCATTTAACCCATTTTTGACCACTTCTTTTAGGGCACATACCATTCAAAACTTTTTTTAACCCTTTACTCTATGAGACTTATCTTAAAGATATTTATTTTGACCTTTTTTACCCTAAAAATTTACATTCAGTATTTGTGAATGAACCTTTTTGTAATATACATGCCCATGAATATTTTCATCCTACACCTTTGCCCAAGACCATTTCCTTAAAAATTATTTTATTCAAACATTTTATCTGATGCAAAATCCCCAAAATAATTCCTTTTAAGGGCACATGCCCTTCAAACTTACTGAACTCACCATTTGGCCCTTTTAAAGTGGCCATTTACCCTTCAAAATTTTATCTTCGACCTTTTTCCCTCTAAGGCTTTCCCTTTGGTACCTTTGTCCTAGAAATTTTTTCCTTAGCCAAATTCCTTCAGACATTGTGTCTGAGAGAATATGACCCTTTAAGTTAAAGGCACATACCCTTCAGGTTTTGTGAAGTTTACCCTTTAGAATCCTTTTAAGTGATGCTTAGCCATATGAAAGTGTCGTTTAGGAATCAAAGATGCCCTTAAAACCTCCAAAACTACACTTTGGGACCATTTAAGTGATCATTAGATATATGAGAGTACCCTTTGATAATTTTAGAAGTGTCTTTTACCATTTACAAAGTACACCCTTCAAGGCTTTAATCATGCACAAAATGCCCTACAAAGTGGACCCTTAAGACCAAAAGTACCCTTTAGGGAGTTTGTAAATACCCTTCAGACATGAATTATCCATTATAAATAAAAAAAATTTAGGACTTCTACCCATGAAAAGACTCCTTCAAAATAATTTCTATGAACATTTCATCTAAAACAATCCCCCTAAGGGAATTATCCATGGACATTGACCCAAAAGTACTTTTTCAACATTATACTCCTAAGTGATTTATTATGAAAAACACTTTTAAAATTGTGCCATACTTATCCAAGTAAAGACAAAATATTTCCTATTTGATATATACTAAGAACCTTCTTCCAACCCAAGCTAACAAATTTGAAATAAAAGAAAAGTGAACATTACATATTTATATCGCATGAACTAGTATTCAATAGATGATCTTATATAGATGATACATAACCATTGAAGCCATAATTTACATCCAACTTAACCTAAAATCAAAGCATCCTAATTTATAAAAAAGATCGAGATCCCTAGTTATTTTATTAAATAACTCTATGAGTATAATAGTGACTAAGCTAAGAGATAAAGTGACTACACAATATGTAGAAAATTGAAGGAAATTACAGCAATCTAGAACACATAACTTGGCTTCCTCATCTAGGACATTCCAAGGAACAAATCCCCCATCTTCATTATTAATCAAAGATTTTATAAAGTTTAAGGACACTATCTTTGACAAGGAGATATTCCAAGATAAGTATTATAACTATTCACAAATATGGGATGTTATCGATTCAGTCAATATGTTTTCATTAGATGATGAAATAATACTAGCAAAAATGCTATTATTTCAAGAAATTACAACCTAAAAATTCCAAATATTACATTAAACCATGTCCTAATTAGAATTTATGCCATGCATAGACCTTCTCATGGATTTGTTCTTTTCTAGAATAATATCACATGGCATTTATATATTACATTCTCATGGTGATATAGTGGTCAAGTGCATCTCTAGAAGTGATTTTCAAATGTATGCATCTCTCAACATAATAAACATATACTATGATAAACACACTTGGGTGATATTCAAAGTAGAAACCTCAATCCCAAAGGTTTTATCCTCTTGGATATTTTGAGACCATTCTATCACCTATCAAGGGACAAAGCCGAATAGAGAGATTCTAATCAGTAAATTTAAGATGGGAATTTGAATTGGTATGGCTATACTTAATAGATTATATGATATGCCCAAAATCCACTTTGTAAATTTATATTGGGAAACATTTCTACATATGATGTTATTTCATGATGGTACATATTCCATAGGGGAAGTAATCAGTTTGAGATTGAGAGAGCAGATTTTGCATAAAGATAAACATCCCACCCCCATGGGAGATTTTTATATGATCTCCTATTTAGTGGACCCAGTCATCAGAACCTATTATAAGGACTTGGAAATCTATGGGTTCTATCTATATATTACATAAAAAATAGAATCTATAAACACTACCAATTCATACATATATATATGCTTACCAGAACTATATGGATAGAATATGTGAAGATGTTTACCCATAGGTATGACAATCCATTCATGGATCACGTATGCCTCAACTTGGAGAAAATATTCTAAATAATTTAAGTAGAAAAGGAGACTATTTATTATACCCAAACTTTACTATCATCATGTTCTATGGAATTGAAGTTGAGCCCCTATGTCTCCCAAAGTATGTATCAGATAAGTTGGTCAAACAAGAGATTGCTTTCTAATTATAAAATAACATTGAGGAGGATTTATCCAAGTAGAAAAAGGTCTTATACTTTGGAATCTTAATTTAAATTGGTATAATGACATATACTATTAGAAAAATTCTTGGAGATGTTATAAAAAAGTGAAATCATTATGACTTACCCATAATGGCACACAGAGATTTGGACCCTCATGTGTAAATCTAGTAACATATCCATGCGTTTAACATTCCTTACTACCACCATATTTATTTTTATAATTTTTTTTAGGAATGATAAATTAGATGAAGTGTTGGAATGAGAAAAAATTATTGAAATACAAGAGGATCATTTGAGAATGATCCAAACCAAACATAATATCTCCACTAGGGAGTTGGAAAACTGAAGGGATCTCTTTAAAGGATTGCAACATTTATATTTTTGGAGAGGGAAATCTCCAGAACAAGAAGCTTCCTCATCTCAAGGACTTACACTAAAATTGAAATTAAAATCATTGAAGAGAGAACCTAAGATCCTTAATCCTGATATAAAGGGATGAAGAGAAAGAGGAGATCCTATCATCTTAGACTCTGATGAGGAAGAATACAAGATGCAAGAAATTCCTGATACTAGCACTGGTCAAGTTCCAATGGTTTCTCCCCATATGTCTAGTATTGGGTTAGATACTTCACAAGCAGTAATATCCACCTCCCAAGGCTCTCCCATTCAAGGAAAGACCACTTTGGTCTATTTTAGAAAGCCTAGGACTCCCATAGGCAACCCTATAGTTCATTCATATCAAGGCTTGATTATTCCATCTCCAAGATCATAGCCATCAAGAGAAGATGAAGTTTTCATCAAAGATATAATAGATGATTCAAATGAAGAGGCTAAGTTAGGGATAACCAAGGATATGAGTCCTAGGGTTGACCCTATTGAGCTTAATCTCTAAGGTACATAGACCTTTTCTAGTTTTCCTTTGAGTTCAATATCTATTCTTGACTAGATACATGTCACTTCTATGAAATATCCCATTCCCTCTACTACATCCACCCCCTTTTTTCCTTCCACTTATGTGTCCATTCCTTATATTTCCATAACCACCATTGATCCCTCTATTATCACTACCACACCATTTCCCATGGTTATTCCTTTTATAACTACTAGTACTTCTACTATGAGAGTTCACAAAAAGAAGGCAACTAGGAAAGAACAAACCACTCTGGCCACCCTAACTTCATGTTTAATCTACACAGATCTCCCTATCACTACCCATTTTGACTTCTAAAAATAAACCATAGTAACTAGCACATGAAAGGTAAGGAAGGCAAAACCTCACATAGTTGTAGTGCACCCACTCCCTCAAGTTGAAGGAGTTAACTAGTCAAAAATAATATGGCCTTCCTTTCCTAATCTCTTGATAAAGGCTAGTAAGAAATAGAAGGAAGAATGAGAGGCCAAGAAATAAATTATTTTTAGAACCATTGATACACCCCTCAACATTCCACCTTGGGACATGGATTCGAGGAGTCAAATGCTGAGCTATATGGTCATAGAGCTCCCCTCTATGTCCACTTTTTTTAACCTCCCAAATGGGTCAATAAAAAGAGTAAAGAAGAGAAAATTTAAAGATGACCAGGGTACAAGTATCATCCTTGAAGAACAACGACTAGTGTTCTCCCTCACTAAGAAATAGAATAGGAAACTAGGGTAGTATATGTATGAAGATAATATTTTTTCCTAGATCAAGCACACAATGATGATATGGTATCCATACATGAAGGCACAAATTTAGATTGACATGACATAGAAGAGGAGGTATAATAATTATGAGCACAGGTTAATAAATTTAGAGAACAATCTAACACGATGCATATTCCTGTAGGTATTTAAGTTGAGGTTTATGAGGCTACTTATAAATGTTATAATTCCTTATAATCCATGAAATTTATGAAGGTTGAGATGGTACCTCACACAAATCAAGCAAATCAACTCTATAACTCTTTGGTTCAAGATAGTACCAAATGTAAAATGTTAGTTGTCTACATAGGCAACTCATCATATAGCCATATTAAAGTAATGACCACATTTTAGGCATATAGTGCTTTAAATATAGTTTTCATTAGGCATGAGTAATTTAAATAGTGGTTTAAATAAATTTCATCTTTAATTATAGAGTATCAAAAACATGAGGCTCAACTCCAGATTTTGAAAGAACTAAAATTGTCTAAGGCAAGAGATTATATAGGAAAATTGATTAATAGAATCAATTTTGATAGAATTATCTAGGAAGACACTAAGAACTTCAAGAAGATCATATAAGTCTTAGTAATGGAAATAATAGAATCAAAGTTAAGAAAAGTTAGAAGGTGACTGAAGTTGAGTTTTTTAGAAGTAAGTTCTAGCTAACTAAACATGAACATGCAAGACTCCTCAGATAAACCAAGAGACTCTTGTTGTCACTTAGATATGCACCCTTTGAGAATATTTAATCTCTCCTCATCTAGGTGGCACAATGGAATCAACTCTAGGCTTGTGGGTAGACTATCTTACATCAATGCTACATTGTGAGGTCAAGATGAACATCTAGGATAGGAGGACTAGAGAAGAGGCCTTAAATGGAATTGATGAAGAGAAAAACTCACTTAATTCTTGACATATCATAATAACACTTCACATTCCCTACAATAATAGTCTTTTCAACTACAAAAAGGTTACAAGAATGAGTTAATATGTTAAGGAAACAAAAATGTCTCTTAAGCAAAATCAAATATTCATGTACACACACTATGTATAGTCATGGAAGAGGTAACACTTATTAATTTTATGTATCAAAAGGTATATAATTGATCATGGCATTTCCATACTCAATTGAAGCATCTAATACAATGCTAAAATGGCCAACTCTTATAGAGTTTGAGGGAGAGAGATAAGAAGAGAAGTTCAAGGGTCACAAGGACACTTGAAAAGATAATAATAATAATAGTTATCCATGAATTTTAATAATATATGTGTCGAGCCATGTAAGTTAAAGATCAAAAAATTTCAATCCAAGTCATCAAAGTTATGCAAAGTGGGCTCAAACTCCTTTTCTTGCATAGAAAATTACCTTCATGATTAGGCCTATTTGAGTGACTTTTAATTGATCAAGCATAGTTAAATTGATTTTAATCAAAGGGGAGGATCTCAAAATTGACTCTTCATTCATTTTTTTCATGTTTGGTCTTTTTTATCACCTGGAAGAGAGCCATCATCACCTACACTCTAAGAAACCTCCTTCTCATGCACCTTGCACACTTATCTTCATATTTGGATTTATTTGTTCATTAAATTTAATAAAAGGTAGTTTTTGACATGTTTTAAGACCATAAATGTCCTTTTAATAATTATGGGAACCTTAAAAACACTTTACTTGAAGATTTCTTCCCTTCTCTCTAGCTTGTCCAATATGACAGATTTGATTGGCTAAGTTGGAACACTTGGTTGGGGTGATTAAAATATTTTCCATGGAATGAAATGATTATTAAGAGTTATAATAAGTGTTAATATTTCTCCAAAACTTTATTTCATCTCCTAAATCCTCTTTTAGCCTACACAACACATTAAATAGTGAGAAAAAACCTATTTTTACCCCAATTCATACAATTCTATACAACTCATCATGGTGTGAAGTATCCTAACAGAGTCCTATAAAACCTCAAATCATCATTATAGACAAAATATTTAATTCTAGTAGCTATCCAACTCCATTTACCCAGACTGGTCCTTAGCAAGGGTTTAGTAGGGTTTTAGGCTTTTTTTTGGTCTTAATGATTATTCATAAAGTTGGGACATCCAAATTGAAAAAAAAATCACTAAAATTTAATATAGTAACCTTTCCAACATCCCCAAACTCCTTTGGCTCCCATGCATAGTCTCATGAAAGATGTGAACAATTGAAAAATGCCTCTAATTGTGTTTTCCTTCTTGCAAGCCAAAATTGGTTTTAAGGTCCAAAAAGGTTAGTTTTTTATATTATTTTCTCTATAATAGTTTTCAAACCTCTATATACATTCAATTAACATGTTTCATGTCATGGTAAATCTTTTCTCAAGCTATAACTGAGAGTGACCCTCCATTTGGATACTAGGCTTAGACTTTGTCCAGTTGGTCTACTTATAACTTGAGAGTGTGAAATGTATTTTTATGGTTTAATCTACCTCATAATATCTCAAAAAATTATATAATGTCATCATGTACATTTTATAATAGATTGGAATACATATATTATGCTAGAGAAAGAAGTGGTTCTCCTTTTGGCTTCAAGGTTTCAATCTTGCCTTTAGGCCTAACTACTACTTTGAGGGTTTAAGCTATTATATTTAGTTTAATTCCTCCTTACAAGGTCATTTATTTTCCATTGGGATTACTAAATCTTTCCCAACTAATCTTCAAAGTCTTTATCTCCTTTGACTCCATATCCTTATCTTATTCTAGTAACCCTATTATTTTTGTATGAGGGGAGAACCCCTTGTCTAAGACAACATAGGGGATTATTACCATATATTCCTAAGCTATTTGAATATTTAAAAAGGTTAAACACGTGATGTAGGTGATTTTGACAAAATTTGGTTCCTTGAATTTGAGTGTAAACCTACCAACCTCATCCATTTCCAAAACATACTTCTAGTAGTACAAACTGTCAGTGGGGTTTTCATGTGGATTGTGTTCTAGATTATAAAGGATACCTCCTTGCTCAAAATATGTTGTAGAGGGAATATTCAGTTTTTTAAAATCATGATATATATTTTTCAAACATTTTTCTCATATTTTTATCTCCCAAACACCCCTTATGTTCTTGGAATCACAAAACTAGGTTTACAAACTCTTATTGTGTTGACTTACTTTAAAATGTTTACCTATAGGTTATTATGCATGATTTATCTTCAATAAAAAGTTAAAAACCTCCTCTTACTATCCAAGGTTAATTTTATTTCATTTTTCCTTGTATTCATGCTTATTCCAAGCCTAAACACCCTCAAAACATATCTTTTCAATTGACTATTTGTCTATAGTCACCTATAGGTGACTATAGGTGTACTGTAGGTGACCTTTATTTATAAAAATCCATGCTAAGAGATCACTATAAATACTTGATGTTCTTTGGTCTTAATAACCATTTATTATACTGATATATATGTCTTGTTTGAGCTCAAACTGTACCTTCCACTCTTGACTGAGACCCTTTCTTTGAGACCATGCCTATAATTATTGATCTATATGTTGCTTGTTCATGATGTTTTAAAAATTTATTGAGTCCTATTTAGGTTATAAATCTTCCTTATCCAACATAAATTCCTCCTTTTTTTCCTTTAACCATATTAACACACTTAGGCTAGCACTTTTCTTGCTAACTAAAATAATCCAACATTAACCCTACATGCAAGTGGGCCTTTTGGGCAATTTATATGAATAAGGTATGTGAGGGAGGGGTATAAATACCAATTGTGAGCATTTTTTATTGTTCCCTAAGTTAATTTATTCCCTTTACTCTATTTATAAGCATCAAACTTGTTGTTAATGGTCAAGTCTACAACTTGGGGTGTGAAAATATCCTTTTGAGCTTGAACCTATAGATATCACTATCTTCCCATAGTGTTTTTGAAGCCATCTTTGATCTCTTCAACAACCATATTCTCTTTATCATCTACCTTCTACCCTTTTCAAGGTGATAGACCTATGTAATTGATACATAATTTACCAATCTAGGTGCTTGGATCACTTTTAAAGCATGTTGTATGAGGTCTACAAAAACTTTTAGACCTTTGTTTACATTTTTTAGGGAATGTGTCACAAATTTAGTCAGTTTTTCTTCAAAAATGATTCCATAATTTAAATTGACATCTAGACACTTCTTATAAGTCTATTATGATGTATTCAAACAATTATGGTTTTAATTAAGGTTAATACACCTATTTCATCACCTCAAAAGACCATTCAACCCCTGTGTTACCACTTATAGATGCATATTTGACTAATATATAGGAAAATGGTGAGTTTAGGCAAGAAATATGTAGGTAAAGCATATTTATGATTAACCCTATGTTCTCCAAAATTTCAAATAGTATATGATGATATCAAAGAGCCTGATGGAAAGTTATACACCTTATTTTAATGTGATATTTCCCTTATACGTCACTTGCAGATGAACATGCCCATGGTAGACTACGAAAAATTACTATGACTATAATTTTAACTCTTCTTTTACTATATGAAGGCTTAACTACAACTTCATTTTGATAAAAGATACATAAATATTTCAAAACCTTAAAAACACCTTTCTAGACATCCTCAAAACCTTCCAAAATCATGACTAAAGTTGAAGAGCATATGGGAGTTGATTGAGTATGATCATGGGATGGAATTTTAATTCAAACATGTAATATTTCCTTAAATAATGATATTTAAAGAGGAGTGGATAAAGGATACATGAAAGACATGGTGGTGAACTTCTCCACACTTTTTGGAACCATTCCCAAAGCATGAGAGCCTCTACAAATAGTGGAAAATTGATTATCATCCAAATGAGACTAATCTAACATCATGAGATGATTTAATCATAAAATCAACCTCAAGTGTTAAAAAAATATGGAGAACATTAGATAATGAAGATATCATCATCTATAAATAGCCTAACCAATTGTATTGTATTTAATCCTCCAAAACAAACCAAAACCCATAAGGTACATGGATGAGAAGGTAGTTTTGGAAGCTAAACTTCAAATGGATGATTCATAAATCTAAGGAAACTAATATTAAATATACATATATTAAAATTAAGGTATTATTTTATAATAATTTCCCAAATGTATTTGTCTTGAAACTACCTACGATGACCATACCAAGCAAGAACCTACAAGTCACTTCTTTATGCCAAGAAGGGTAAAAAAGAGATAGAATATTTCTGAGATATAAATGGAACTTACAAGCCATTCCAAGCATGTATTTTAGTTAATTAAGGTGAAAGGACATCCCCTGACCCTCTCCCATGTGGTACATTTCCCAAAGAGGTCATACAAGTGCCCAAATCTTCCTTTATCTCTATAAAACTCTCCTTTCTTCTTCACAACCTACAATATTCAGTTAGTAACAATCACTAAAGACTTATTAAGACACATGACATTTGACATTATCATTTTTAAATTGTACATTCTCTAAGAAACTCGTATAAAATATTAAATACACCTATTTGACCACTTAAAATGACTCAAAATTATAAATAGACCTAAAAAACTAATGAAGAAAGTTATTATAGCATGGATTGACCTATGAAACACCTTATAACAAGATATTATACCCCCTATAGACATATAAAACTATTTTTTCCCCTACAAGTGGCCTAATTTAGCTCAAAGTCAAATTTGGTCAACAAATCCACTGACCTTGATTGCTTAACTTAGACATCATTCACCAACAACATGAGGTAGTGGACAAAGTTTATCAGGATAACAAGGTAAAAAAAGAAGGCTTCTAGAAGTGTTGTTGCATCTTCAGCTTATACTTCAACTTCCACTTCTACTAAAGCCCATGTAGCACTTTGGACCATATAGCCTTAGCCTTATGCATGTGTAATTCTTATTGTGTCACATTTAGTTAGATTCTAACTCCTTTGAAAATAGATAAATCATTGTAAAATTGACTTTTTATTATCTTGTACATACACATGTTTAATGCTTTTGTAAAGTCAATTTGTCTATTTATAGCTTTTTTAGCTTTTCTTAAATAGTTTTAGACCATAGTTAGAACTACACATTATAACCACCATGTGTAACAATCATGCATAGACTTGGAGGATGAGGTGACCCCTTCCCTAATATCTATAAATATAATTAAATCCCCCAACTTTATCTTTGTTATAAAATTCTAGAATTTAGATTAGTGAGCCATTTTTGGTCATCAATTGAAGTGTTTTGAGTATTTTCTTTCTATTGTTGTGTTATTAGTCATTACTTCTATGGTTGTTTTCTTCAATAATATTTAGTGTGTTAAAATCTAAAAATATATTATTGATTGCTTTGATTAATATGTTAATATTATATGTGCAATAGCTATTGAAGATTGGTGAATGTATTGATTGAAATAATCAAGTTAGATTGAATCATATTTTTGGATGTGTATTAGTGTTATTTTGGTGTAGTTTTTTGAGTGTGTGTTACAACTACCTTAAATAATTCATTATCTTGAGCCATAATTCCTAATTTAAGGGTATGTAATAGGTGCCTTGATAGGAGAAAATTTTATCTAAGGCTAGTGGATTTCTTATATATTTATTCCCTTAGACTTCCTAGTTGTGTCTATTTGCATGTGTGAAATTATTTCTAGCAATAGACATTGGTTTTAAAAAATGTAGGTCTATCCAAAAACCAAATAGGGAAGTAATTATTGAGACCTATAGATATTTTTTTACTTCCCTACCTTACCTTCCTTTTTGAATTTGTTGTTAAGATCTATCCACTCTAGATTATAATCTAGTCACCCATCCAACTCACATAGGAACTCACTTTATTAGAAAGCCATAAATCCATCCAAAAAACCTTCTTTACAACTTTCATAACCTACCAAATATTCCAAAAATAGGTTACCAAAGATTGCATACTTGCAACTCATGGCCTGGAGTGGATTTTACCTCCATTGAGATCCTAAAATGTTAGAGGCCACGTTGTTATGGTTGTGGTGTACACAAAATTTGTATCAATCGATAACTTCAAACATGAGAGTGTCCAATAGGATTAAATACATAAATAACAATATATTTCAAGCTAAAATTAGTTACATACATTCTAATTGATGGAGTGATTTTCAAAAATTACATTGGAGGTATGCTTTTAAGGTGTGTTGAAACTAGTCAATTTGATAAGATTTTTGAGCAATTTCATGATAGTCCTTTTGGAGGCCATTTTTTAGAAAAATCTATATCTAAAAAAATCATTATAGATGGTTGATTTTGGCCTAATTTAATCAAGGATGCAAAAACATGGGTTAGGAAGTGTGTAAAGTGTGCAATGTTTGCAGGGAAACAAAGACTAGTGACTTTGCCATTAAAGCCTATTCAAGTTGAGTATCCTTCTATGAAATGGGTTTTAGACTTCATTGGAATGATTCATCTTCCATCTAGTGCTGGTAATAAGTGGGGTTTCATAGCCAAAGACTATTTCACTAGTTGGGTGTAAGCATTTCCTATGAAGGATGCAAATGAGAACTTCATTCTTGAGTTTTATGAGAGTCTAGTCACCCATTTTGGATTACCTTCCACTGTCATATCAGATAATGCTTTGGAATTTAGTAGTACAGAGGTATGTGAATGAGATCTTGATTAAGATATTTAATTGACATCTTCATCAAATTTCTATCCATAGGGTAATGGAATAGCTAAGTCCACTAACAAGAAATTGATTTGAATCATCAAGGGAACAATGGAAGATAATCAAAGATCATGACATATGAAATTGAAGATTGATTTATGGGTTGATAGGATCACTCCCAAGAAGGAAATTGGTCATTCACCTTATCTTGTAGTTTATGGAAGAGAGGTAAGGCTACCTATTTCATTGAAACTTATAGATTTATATCTTGCACACTAGCTAGAGTTTCTATTAAATGATGTCATGGAGGTAAGGATGAATGAAATGAGAGAATTAGAGGATATAAGAGATGATTTCATGCATACCATGTTGTCAAACTAGTATAAATTCAAGAATTTTTTTGACAAAAGAGCTTCATCAAAAACATTTTAGCAAGGATACATAGTACTCAAATGGGATGAAGAATGTGTAAGACTAGGTAAGCGCTCCAAATTTGATAGCCGTTGGAGTGGACCTCATATTATCATTAATTATAAGGAATGTAATGATTTCTATTTATCCAAACTGAGAGGAAATTAACTTCCCATTCTTATAAATGAGATGTTCCTCAATTACTACTATTAGGAGAGTCACTCTTTTGTACATAGTCATAGTTTCATTCCTCTAAGTGCAAAATTTTCACATGATTTGTTAGTTGTTATTCTCTTTTAGTAGTAATTTTTTTTTTTCAAGTTTGTGTTTGTGTTTGTTTATCTATTTGTGTTAGTGTCTACAAGTTTTCCTAGTTTCTATTTGAAGTTCAAACCAATTATAATCCAGAGATTCTACATTTCCTTGACCATAAGGCTAGTTAATCCTTAATATTCACCAAAAATATTTGTAGTTTTTCCTATCATGGCCAACTACTAACCCCTATAATATGAAACTTTTTACTGTCTTGTTAGTAACCTCACAAAGATGGTCAAACAAGCTATTTTTTTCCCTAAAAGTGTAATTTTTGGTCTTAGATGTCAAATTTTAGGTAAATAAGGTCATTAATTACCATCAAAAATCCTTTAAATATGTTCAAAAACATCAAATTTACCTTAGTCCAAGGTTTCAAAAATAAAAAAGGTGTTTTGATATGTTTTCAAGTGTGAAAACGGCCTTTTCTAACCCCACACATGTTATTTGGGATAAACAAAGGATGGAAATTTTTTAAAAGTTTGTATTTTTCATGTTATGTCACAATTTGCTTCTAATTTTTTCTATTTGAGGTGTTGGAAGTTAGAGATTGGATTTATAAGGCCAAAAATAGGCTCTTTTCATTCATTTTCACAAGAAAAGTATGGATCCGTACGGATTCCAAATACCATGAGTATGGAATTCGATGATCAGGACATGACAAATCTCTAGTATAAATTTCTTGGAAATTTGAGGACATACATGCTCAAAACTATTCCATTATAGGCAATTGCTAAGTTTACACAAAGAGACCTCATTTTAGGTTTGATGATGGTACAATTTGTAAAAATAAGCTATAGGTATAAATTTTAGAGCCAATAAACTAGACTCAGAGGGACTCTTCATGGATCAAGTGGTTATAGAATTGGCATATCTAACCTTATGAACCATTAATTTTAACATAAGATAATTTATATAGTGTTTCAAGTAGAAAGGCAACTGATTTTTCTTAATTTCTCCATACCTAGATAGTATTTCAAGAAAATTTAGGTTTTGAAAGAATATTGGGGACATAATATTCCTTAACATGGCATATTTCAGCTGTTATTCACATATTTCAAGGTCAAACAGAGCAAGCAAATACATCCATTATAATATGTAATTGAGCATACCTTTGAGAAGAAAATATACAGTCATAGAGGGAGAAAGTAGCATAAAATTTTATTGAATTTGTGTTTTTAGACTCTCCATCATGTTCTTGTTTGATTTCCTAAATATTATCAATGTTTCATAAGATTTCATGTCCAATAAAACCATTCACATGCTCTCAAGTATCTCAAATGGGCTAGTTTAGCATATTTTAAGGAATGTTTACATATTTAAAGGTTTTTAGAGAAACCCATGTTTCATGTTTGGCCTATATCCCTCCAATGGTTTCCAAATTCATGTGGTGTGATGATCATGTGTCAATGTTTGTGTTTGACTCCTTACTATAGTATTGACATGCTTAAAAGTGCTTGTTTCCCACCTCCATTTCATCCATCCCATACCACTATCAAATAACTATGTCTTCCACTACGTTTTGTGTTTTTTCAGCTTCTTTTCATGAGTTTTAGTCATCTTTAATCATCTTTCAACCTCACACATATCCATTCCATGGATTATCCTCAAGAGAGATAAAGGTTGGCAAGAGACACCATCACAAGTAAGGTCAAAAAGACATACACATCAATATGGCACAAGTATAGTCAAGTAAAAGAGTACCTAAAATAGGATACATAGTCAAAGGGTGATCATGAAGGTCAATTAAGGTTCAAGGAGGGTTGATGACCTACAATAGGCTCTTTATGAAATGCAAAAACCATAGTGAAAATATGAGTTAATATGTAACCCAAGATCATGACAAAATGATCTAAATAGGAGTTTGAACTTGTTATGTTTCAAGAGGAAGAGAACATGATTAGTAACCTTAGAGTCTTGGTAGATCATGAACAAGGTTTGAATCAAGGATCAATCCATATAAATCTCAATAAACATAATCACCAAGAAAATCTATAGTGACAGACAATCAAGGATATCTATGAGAATGGACTATCTTCAAGAAGGTGATTAGTATGGCATGGTAGATGGTATATCAAGAATAGTCATGGGTAGGTTTTCAAACTTTGACACACAATCAAACATCTTGGAAAATGGAACCCTACAACCAATAGTAGAAATTGCAACAAAGTCATCTAAAAGTGAGATTAATTCAAGGGATTTATAAGTCAACATGTCATGTCCTATGAAAGTCAATGACACATCCAAAATTAAGACCATAAAAATTTGATAAGGAGCATTACCAACCTCAAAAGCATGCTAGTACATAGTCAAGTGTACATAATGTGAGTATGAAATGTCAAGAAAGAATTGTCTAAGGGGTCCAAACATGATTGAAGTGGGGTAAAATATGGTTTCAATAATTTTGAGAAGACCATTGAGCTAATTTAAGATGAATTTGACCTTGAAAACCTCCATTACCCTTGAATCATCTACAACAAGCATAAAACATAGTCAATGAAAAAGGGGATTTTTTGAAATAATTTTGAAGTTTCTAGTATCTACAAGTGGTTTCAAGTCTTGAAATTTGGTACATAACATCATCATCATAGAAGAATTATCAATATAATTTTTAAGGCCATTTCACAAGTGAAAATTTTCATGGTTTTTAAGTCCCTCACTAGTAAAAAAATAGTCATAATGGTGAAAGAAGAGGTCCAAGTGGGTTATGAAGTGATATAGAGGTTTATAATTCCAAGTGAGAATTTGAAAAGAATGGGAGGTTGTAATTCAGTCTTAATACACCTTTAGAAAGTGTTAAAACTCCAAATCATAAGCAATCCATGCCCATACATGCTAAATCACGCAATCATGCATAAATTCAAAAGGAATTTTTTGACTTTTCAAGTAATATGACACTTGAAAAGTGATTTTATGACAATTTTCATCCATGAGGAGAAATTCAATTTTTTTAGTTCTAAACACCCTTCCAAGCCACCTAATCAGATGCTCATATATTTCACCACATAAGGATTTTTTCTAGAAACTATTATAATTATTTTAGGAAACTTATTCACTTATAATTAATGAAAAAATAATTTTGGATAAGGGGATATGCTTTATAAATAATTTATAAGAGTGTAGGTAGCTTAGAATGTAAGCAAAACCCTATAGGCAAGTTTCCATCACATGATATCTTTTCATATATTTTACATAGGAATCCATATTCTCAAGTATTTTTGGGGAGTTACTATACTATGTATTAATGGTAATTAATTTTGGATTTGGATTGTTGTACTTCATGAATAATAACTAAGAAGATTCAGCTCTAAAACCCTCCAAAACACTCATAATGACTAGTTTTGAGAAAAGTTGTTTTCTTTCCATAAAAACACCATGGATCAACCTAAAACTTATTTAAAAATCAATTAAATTAGAGATGATTCGATAAATTCCAATTTTTTATATGTATCTATAGGGCTTAGGGTAAACATCATGTTTTTTGGAGAAAAAAGCATGAAAAATGACATACAAGGCAATTTTCATGAAATCCAACTCATGGATGTTTAATATTGATAATTTATATTCATCGTAAAATCTTAAAATGGTAAAAAAATTTCATATAAGTTCCCATATCAGATCTTCCAAAATAGCCACTTTATAGGAAAATGGGGCAAAATGGACCTAGTCAACCCTGTTGACTGAATGACAAGAGTTTATTGATCAAAATCATCTATCTCCTAATAATAATAGTTGAATAAAGTTTTTTTTTTTTTTTTTTAAATAGCTTTTCAAGTTTTTTTTTTAGGTTTTATTGAGTCCAAGTGCAAAAAGATAGGCTATTAGGCTTAATTAACCTAATATGCCTACTTGGTCAATCAAGCAAGTAAAGTATGACATTGAATATGTATCAAAGAGTGTAAATAGAGTTTTCACATTGTATATATATTTTTCACATGGATATTCAAGCAAATTTTTAGGACTTCAAATTCCAAATCATGCAAAGAGGAGCTTAGTGGAGTTGACTAGTCCTTAATGCCACATCAATTCAGTTAACTAATTGGCTAGTTTCATGCTTTTCATGCAAGAGAGGACCTCACTTAATATTTAAATCATTTTAATATGGATTTATCATTAAAATTTGGCATATATTTTCATTTGAATAATATTTTACAACTCAATATGTGCCCACCACATCCCTCTTAATGCCAAAGTGAAGACCATGCAAGTCTTTGAAGATTTGGAAGATTTTTGAAGACATTGTTATTACTGTAAAAGGTATTTAGCCTTGATTTAACTCAAATAATACTAATACTTATCTCCTCTATTCCACATTGGCTAGATATTTCAAAAAATTTACTATATATGTAGGCTTTTGAAGCCATTTTAGATATCCCTCAATATAGTATAGGAAAACTATACAAAAATTATAACTTACACTAGAAAATAATAAAGAGAAGTTTATTTTCAGATCATTCATGGTTGTATTATAGAATTGTGATTGTTTATTTTCATATATGTGTGATTTATATCTCCTTTTTTAGGTCCTTTCCTTACCTACCACTATGATTTCATCCTTTATTGGTCATGTAAAGAGTTGGAACAGAAATTGAGTTGGATAATGTTAGTATGTAGTGTCTTTAAAGACCTCCATTATTACACCTTCAATCTACAAGATTTTTTCAAACCTCCATTTGAATTACTAATGTTTAGGACTAATATAAGAGATTTTTGATGATAAATTGTTCAATATTTATATGTGTGTGTCTAAGTTGCATAGTTTATAAAAGATCAATCACTATTCAATTGCATCATCATCATATATAGGTTTCATTTTTAGTTTATTCCTTACTTTTTTCAGTCCAACATCAAGTAGGATTAGTAAATGATCCTAAAATTCAAATTTAAAAAGAGATATACTCATAAATAGAGGTATGATCTAAACACAAACATTCCAAATATTTATATCATTCCAATGTTAGTCTAGATATGAGTCAAACTTAAGAAATATGATCACTATTGGGTACTATATGGGTTGCTAATAGTTCTGGCATGCCCAATGGGACTACTTATTTTAAAAAATTGAATTATATATATATATAAGTATAATATAACATTCCAAAATATCAATTTAAAATTTGATATACATTTCATGCCACCAAGAGTTATCACAAGATCCTCTAAAAAAGGGAAAGAGATAGATTTCACTGACTTATCTTCCTTATCAACAAATAATAAGAAAGCCTCCCAATCAAATCCTAATCTTACACATCTTGTTTCCTTTGTTGTAAAAAATCCTCCTGTTCAAGCCAATATTATTTAGCCAAACATTTTTATAAACCCAATGCCTTAGATGGATGTTACCAAGAGATAAGTCTTTATGACTTTTAATGTTTGTATCCCTTTGAATATCAATCAATGGGATTATATTCCATATTCTGCCTTGAAATCTCTTCCTTACTTTATAACATAAAAACTAGTTACCCATATATAACTTATTGTAGATATTGATAACCTTTGTTTAGTACATCATGTGACTTAGGAAAATGTAGAAATGAGTTTGTTATCAACTTCATTGAAAGTGAAAATACTTAAATGGTATAGAGGATTGGCTCCTTTATCAATCAACAATTGAGATGAATTTAGAGAAGTCATGTGTAAGCACTGTGAGGACAAAAGTGATCATCTTTCACTTGTGGAATAACTTAAAAAAATAAAAATATTTCATCATGAATTCATGATGGATTTTAGTTACAAGTTCTAGAAAACTTGGAACATAATTTTGATAGTAATCAAGCCTACACCCATCTATGATTTTTTATAATAACTCAAGGCTCTTAATTTACATTTATCTATGATGATCCAATCCATGGGAGTGAAAAATATACATGAAGATTTTGAAGTGGTAATCAAGGCTAAAAATCACCTTATACAAGTAGTAAAGTTATATCTAAGGCCATCTATGCCTATATTTCTAGAGATCCATCCTCCTACTCCAATTGTTGCTCTTATTCTAGATTCAACAAGTAAATATCAAATATAAGGTAATCAAATTGATATATTGGGGAAGATAGAGAGTCTTCTCAAATCTCATAAAAATAATCTAGTTGCAATAAGGGGAAAAATCTCGACCATATAGGCCATTTCAGAATACTAATCAAAATTACTAGTATAATAAGATACCCTATAAATATAATTAGTAAGTATGAGTGAAAAATTATCACTCAAGGTAATATAATCCCAATGTTTTAAGTAATTCTATAACTATTATTCCAACTTAGAGTAACTATGTTTAATAAGGGAAATGGAACAATTAGTGGGATAAAGAAAACAATATGGTAATGCCTCCAACTAGTGATAGCTCATAATAGTTTTATATGCAATATACTTTAGATCCTCCTTCACATAAAAATTAGACAGCTTCTCAGAATAAGGAATCCTATCTACCACATCGAGATAGTCCTTCATTCACTCAATCAAAAGTGTCAAACCAACAAGGAGAAGGCAGTGTTAAACTAACTACTGAAACCATATTTTTTAACATCTAGGAATATGATAATTCTTTTGAGAAAATGGCTACAAATCAAAGCCAAAATATGTCTAATGTTGATAATTTAGTTTTAACCCATACTATATCCAATAAAATGGAAATTGGTGAAGGTTCAAGTCCTAATAAGGCAATTCCTCTTCCTTCTTATCCACCATAAAAGACCACCACTCATGAGCTACCTTAGAAGAAATAAAACCAATAAGTTAAAAGTCCAAAGGGGCATAACTTGAAAAAGCCTTACATTCCTCAGTTAACACAACATTTAGGATCCACTTCTTCTCATAAAATGTAACTATTGTCTCTAAATATTACACTCTAGAAGAGGATGTTTAGGCCTCTTCCAGATTTGGGAAATGTTGGGACATTTCCAAGCATGTGGGTGTGCATATAGGGGAAATGAATCTCTAGATTTCAAACTTATATCTCCCTAAATTTGTTTTTGTAAAACCACTTATGTCTAAACCAGTTTTCTTGAAGGGAAAAAAGTTAGAAATTGCATAAAAGGAAACCCTACTCTAATAATGGTGATACACCAAGATTATATTCCACATGAATGTCATATTATAGTGTAAAATATATGAAAACACATAGACCATTCCCAAGCTCTTAGGATTCTAACACAAGTATTTCAACATAGAGGTGAGATGTGTAAAATGACACAAGGCAAATGAACTAAATGACAAACTTTTCATATTTCAAAATAGTAATACACATGTAGAAATTTAATAAACTTAGACACACTTTCCATGACCACTTTGATAGAAAACTCTTGCTCAGGCATGAAGGAAAAAGGATATAAGGATGAAAACCATAACTTATTGTCACTATACATCTATTACACACTCAAACAATTTATTAAAACTTCAAAGGGAATAGACTAGTACTTAATGATTAAAAGAAAAATGTGATATAATTCTAGTAAGGCTTCATCATACACTATGTGTGTCTTTTAACCTAGCCCAAGGGCTATATTTATAGTAGAAAGAAGTGAGAGGAGGAGGCCTTTGGTGCCAAAGAGAGGGATTGATTCTATTATAAGTCTCCATCTTTAGCTATTACTAACTTTTCTAATGATTCTCATTCAAGCCATCTAATTGATCCATGTCAACCCCTTGAATTACCTTAGCCTACCCTTTTGAAGATGATTCTCTAATGGTTGCCAAGTGAAAATAAGATATTGAGTAATGGAATCAATATGGTTACTTGTAATGGATCCACCTATTGCAATTTTGTCTTGACACTTAATATCTTCTCCTCAACTTGTCAAGATGTGAAATGGAATGGAGGTGAGTCACTTTCATTTTATTTATCCTTGGAGATGAAAAAATACTAAAACCTACATGGAGTCCCTCAACTTTATGCCTTTTGATTAGTCACCAAAAAATGACAAGGATCATTGATTTGCACCATCAATCTATTTGGTGTGGATGCTTTTGGATCATCTTCAATATTCCTTTGAAGAGACATATTTTCCCCATCTTATTCTACATGGTATGTTCTCATTTGTTTGATGCCAAATATTGATCTTTGGAATCATGGGTTATCTATTGGATCAAGTTTTATAAGTTGAGTAGTATCAAAAACCTAATTTTTAATTCATAGTATAATTTGAGTTTTTGTGACTAGTTAACTTACAAATTCATTATAACTTATGTCCTCAAAGAATCCAAATTTACACTATATAGAGTAATTTATGTTTTTAAAGCTCACTTACTTCAGAGTCTTCAAGCTATATTACTTTAGGATTTTAGAGCTTACCTATTTTGGAATTTTTGAGCTTGACATCTTTATGATTTTGGATCTCACCTAATTTGGGCTTTTGGAGCCTTAATTATTCATAATTTTCAAGCTTGATTAATTCTAAGAGGCTATTTGCTAAGGCAAAAGTTTGACGTTTGTTCAATTGTCTTTCTATGGACTCCCTTTTATTACTTGTCTATACCCTTCAAACTACTCAAACATGACCTTTTTATAGACTTTGTAGGTGTCCCTTTTCTTTAAAATCATATCTCTCTAGAATCTATAGGTGTCTTTCAATAGTCTTTCCAAAAGTGTCCCTTTAGACTTCTTAAATATGTCCTTTCCACATACTCTATTCCTTTGTTCTTCCTTTAGACTGCTCAAATATGCCCTTCGGCAATCCTTCTATGGAATCTGTAAGAGTTTTATACCCTTTGAAATTGTCTCGAGTGTCCCTTTGGACCTTTGAAAGTGGACTAATTTCGCTTTTGTGGAGGACACTTTTGAAGGCCAAAGATCCTTCAGAATTTTATGTAGGGCACTTTGTAAATGAAAATACCTCTCAAAACTTGAAGTGCATTTTAGAATAATAGAATTTCCCTTTAGAAAGAGCAAAGTGTACCTTTAAAAATTATATTTTTGAACAAATTTTTTGATAGAATTATTTCAAAAAAGTTGCAAAGATGAATTCTTTCAAACTTTTTGTCTGAAACAAAAAGTCTAAAAGAAATAAAAAACCCTTCAAAAACTCAAAATTACCCTTGGGAAGAATGGAACTTCCCTTCGAAATGGTGGAATTGCCCTTTGAAAAGTACAAAGTGTGTCATCAAAAAAGTGCAATTACCCTTCGAAAATAATGAAAGTGGACCTTTCTTTGAGGAAAAGACCATTCAACAAACCTAGAATACATAATTCTCAAGAGAATGATCCTTTGGGATGGTTGAAAGTGACCCTTCAAGAAAAATGCAAATTCCCCTTGAAAAGATTGAAGTGCATCAATTCCTTGAGAAAGAGACCCTTCAAAAAAGTAAAAGGGACCAAGTTCTTTGAGAAAATTAAGTGGTCAATTCCTTTGAGATGTAGGTAAAAAACCTGAAGTAAAACCTTACTAAAAGAAATAATGATTGAAAAGAGATTAAACAAAATCATTCTTTGAATGAAAACACACACTTGACATTTTTCTATGGGAGTACACCATTCTGAATGTTGTCCTTGGCCATAATGGAAAGGCAAAACCTAGGAGTGAATTTTGGCCAACAGTATTAGTTATTCTAAGGGCTGGCATGCCTACTATGCCAAAGGATAGTTGAATAAATCTTTTCATTGAGCATGGAGTCATGCATATAAGCACTCAAAAAAAAATTAAAAGGGTTCTAGAAAAAGACACACAAGTTGGATGATCAAATTCACACCAAACAAAAGGAAGGGAAACACCTATTCCAAAAATCGCTTAAATAACACAACATCTAACAAAAAAGAAACATAAATCTAACATACTATTTACAAAACATGACTTTCAAGGACTAATAGCATAATTTCAAGTGTATCCCATTTACGGCATTAGGCAAATATTCTCCATTCATATTAGATAACTAAAAGGATTTACTTTACTTACACTTACTAATGATGTAAAGGCCACCCCACAAAGTGTCAAACTTTATATGTTTACCTAGCTTTGCTCTATCTTCATCCCATTTCAAGACCATGTCACCCTCCTTGAACACTAATCTCCACATGCTAAGATTTTTAAGCTTGATTACTTCCCAATGGCTAATTTTTGAGGTAGAAGTTTGACATTTATGCAATCATCTTTCTACTAACTCTCTTCTATTACTTGTATATACCCTTCTGAATACTCAAACATGCCCTTTCTATAGACTCTATAGGCATCCCTTTTATTTGAAACCATATATCTATAGACTCTACAAGTGTCTTTTAATGGGATTTATTAAAGTGTCCCTTAAAACTTCTTAAATATGCCCTTTATATGGACTCTCTTCCTTTGTTCTCCCTTTGGACTATTCAAATATAACCTTCATCAATCCTTCTATAGACTCTACAGGAGTTTTATACCCTTCAAATTTTTCTCGAGTGTCCCTTAGGACCTTTGAAAGTGGAATAATTTCACTTTTATGGACACTTTTGAAGGTAAAAGATCCTTTAAACTTTTTTGTAGCACACTTTGTAAATGAAAATATCCTCTGGAAATTTGAAGTGCCTTTCAAAAGAAGAGAATTTCCTTTCAGAAAGAGCAAAGTATCCCTTCGGTGTTGGGTCATTTAATGATCCAAAGTTAGTTTATTTTTTTATATTAATATTTATTTACTATAGTTTTTATTTAATGTAATTTTAATCTTTGTTTAAAATAAATTTTTGGTTCATGGGCAAGTTAGTTTTAACCCATAACCACCTGTGAAAAGCCTACAAAACTTTTCACATGCTTTGTAAATATTGATTCAAGAAACAATACAATACAATTTTGGTGTGTGAAAAGTATTTTATAATAGTTTAATTTTCATAATTACTTCTCTTTCTTGGAGCCTTCAGTGGTATTAGAGCCATGGTGTTTGAATCATGGTGAAAAACAAGAAAGTGAAAGATGAATTCCAAAAATGGTATGTTAGTAAAATAAATTTTGTTTGGTTGGTCTAAAATTTTGAATTTTAAAAAATTATTAAAATAATTATTTTTTCAATAGTTTTCTATTAATTTTAAAATAAAATAAGCCTATGTATTGCTATTATATGGCCATATACCTATAACAGCTCTCCATTGACGTTGTAGACCTTAGATCATCCATTTTCAACAATATAAAATGAATTAAAAGGTTGTTTCTTTAATTAAATTTTTTTTAAAAGCCTTACATCAGAAAAAAATGATGTTATACAACCCATATATGCATTTTTATGGATTTTATTTTACCTGGAAGTCTATGTGAATTGTAAAAATGGATTCACCTTCCCTTAATCCATTTGCTGAGTTATTGACATGTTTCTAAGCATCTAAGGATCATTTGTCAATTTAAAAAGCTTCTAAGAGTTTTTTAAAGATGAAATTTGCTATTTTACGACCCACATATGGATTTATATGGCCTTTTCATGCTAGATATATCTATGATTGAATAAAATAGCTTCCATTTCTCTAGCAATAGATCTGCTCAACATTTGATTTGATTTTGAGTTTTTGAAGATCAAATTCCAAAAACAAAAAACATCTAAGAGTTTTTAAAATTATAAAATGGAATAGTAAAACCCACATATGTATATTTACGACCTTCATGACACCTCCCTACATCAAAAAACAAATTTACTCATTGAAAATTCACTCTAAAAGTCTCAAACACTACCCAATGGTGAAAGATTCAATCTTGTATTGGTTTTGTATGGCCTAAAGGTTGTAGGAGTAAAATAATTTCCCAAATCAGTCATGGGATTGAAGAACTATATCATGGTGTTGGAACATTATGTAAAGTAAAAGATTTGATTTTTTATAAAGTTTTTGCTATAGTTTGATCATATCTAGGGTTTGGTGGGTCCTACAAAAAGCTTTTGAAAGATTTACATGTTGTGTACCTAGGGATATGATATACTAATGTATATTGATTGATGGAGATGCTGACATGTGGCACACATATTTTTATTCCATGCATATCCATAATGATTGGAAATTTTATTTCTTGTATAGACAAAATGATTGTTATTATGACACTTCCTCACCTAGTTCCATGATTGTTTCCTCTCATGATGATGTGGGTGTTTATATAGCTCAAAATTTTCCAATACTTTGACCTTATCCACATTTGCTTCTACCTCTTCCACTTTTTCCTTCTTTGTCTCTTGAGTAGATGAAGTGCTCATCTGTAGTGTGTCTTTATCTATATCATCTGAATCTTCATCATGTTCTTCATCACCTGTTTCCATCTCATCCTCATGATCTACTTGGATTGTTATTGGTGCCTTTTTCACTATGATATCTTGTAAAGTGATATTCTTCTTTTTATACCAAAACTTCATGAACTTTTATTAAACATTAATATTAATTGTTCCCAAAGTCTCTAGCCATGGATATCTAAGAACTATATCCACATCATCCATATCCAAAGCATAAAAATCTGAATGCAAAACATATTTTTCCATAATGAGCTTCAGATCTTCAAACATTGAAATATTCTTACCATATACTTGAACCTCTTTGATATTATTTGCTTGAACATGTAGATGCTTGGACACATTCATGTTGATGAAGTTATACTTACTGGTAGGGTTTATGGACACAATAACTATTTTCTTTTGAATGCATCCATGAAATTGAAAAATTGACTCAAATTTATTTGGATCCAAATAATTTGAACCTTTATCATCCAATTCTTCTTCTTCTTCTTCATTTGCTTCTTCTATTGCTTCTTCTACTTCTTCTTCTTCTTCTTTTGCTGCTGCTAATTCTTCTATTTCTTCTTCTTTTTTTGATTCCTCTTCTTCTACTACTTCTTCTATTTCTACTTCTTTTTTTATATCCCAATGATCTAAAAAGATCCATTTCATTTCATTCTATGAAGAAGACCTTTCTGTACAGCTCAATTGATTAAACCAATGTAGTGCAGGCCCAAATAAAAAAGGAAGTAAACGTCTATGCCCAAAATTTTTTGTAAAATGATTTTCCAAAAGGAGCCACCATTATCCAGCATCAATATCATCTTCCCCTAAAAATATTTGCAACTCCTTGATCCACAAAAAAAATTAAAGTTCATGAAACCCTAAAATGTCAAAACTGATCCACAAAATCGCAAATAATCACTCCAAACAACTCAATTTTTTTTGAATTTTTGACTATACCTCTCTTATATCTTTTTACATCTTTAGTAAAGATTTTGAATACAAATTCCTTATATTTTATAAGATATAGTGAAATTATTAGAAACCCTAAAATAGCATTAACTCCCTCAAAACGAATCAAAAAATCTCTATTTTTTTATTGTTACTTATTTAAATTATTATCCATATCTAGTAAAAAATTTGTCAAAAAATTCACAACCAATCAAAAGTTATTGATGATTCAAAAAAATAAAACTAGGGTTTCATTCCACAAATTGCCCAAATTGAAGCACTGATACAACTTGTAATGATCTTGATATTCAATATATGTAGAAATATCCTTAAGGTAGGGAAACACCATATAATACTCCTTTAGGAAGGAATAAATCCACAATGTCTCTTTAAGGGGACAACCTCCAATATCCTCTTACACTATAAGACTCAATCCTTGATATATTTCCCATTATAATCATCTCATATATATATATATATGTGTGTGTGTGTGTGTGTATATGTATATATATGTATATGTATATATATATATGTATATATATATATATACATATATATATATACATATACATATATATATATACATATATATATATATATATGAATATATATATATATATATATATATATATAACCCATAGATGGATAACCTCCTAATCCCAATGTAGGCTGACCATTACCCAATGTACTACTTCCACAAGTTACTCTATTATCCTAATATATTGTACCCATATAACTAACTAGGGGGATGTGTGCCACATGTCAACATCTCCATCAACCCATAAATGTTTATATACATCAATATATCATATCCCTAGGTACATAACATTTATGGGTTGATGGAGATGCCGACATGTGGCACACTTCCCCTTAGTTAGTTATATGGGTACAATATATTAGGATAATAGAGTAACTTGTGGAAGTAGTACATTGGGTAATGGTCAGTCTACACTAGGATTAGGAGGTTACCCATCCATGAGATATATATATATATATATATATATATATATATATATGAGATGATTATCATGAGAAAGATATCAAGTAAGCATTGAGTCTTCTATTGTAAGAGGCTATTGGAGGTTGTCCCCTTGAAGAGACATTATGGAGTTATTTCTTCTTAAAGGAGTATTATATGGTGTTTCCCTACCTTAAGGGTATTTATGCATATATTGAATATCAAGATCATTACAAGTGGTATCAGAGCTTCGATTTGGGCAATTTTGTGGAACAAAACCCTAGTTTTGTTTTTTTGAATCATCAATAAATTTTTATTGGTTGCAAATTTTTCCACAAAGTTTTTACTAGATATGGTTAATACTTTAAATAAGTCACAATAAAAAAATAGATATTTTTTGATTCGTTTTGAGGGAGTTATTGCTTTTTTAGGGTTTATAATAATTTCACTATATCTTCTGAAATATAAGGAATTTTTATTATAAATTTTTGATAGAGATGTAAAAAGATATAAGAGAGGTACAATAAAAAATTCAAAATTTTTTGAGTTGTTTGGAGTGATTTTTTTGTGATTTTATGGATCAGTTTTGACATTTTAGGGTTTCATGACCCTTAATTTTTTTTGTGGATCATGGAGTTTCAAAAAATTTTAGGGGAAGATGATATTGATGCTAGAGAATGGTGGCTCATTTTGGAGAATCATTTTAGAAAAACTTTTGGGCAAAGATGATTAATTCCTTTTTTGTCTAGGCCTGCACTACATTGGTTTGATCAATTGAGCTATACAAAAAGGTTTTCTTCATGGAAAGAAATGGAACAAATATTTTTAGATCGATGGGCTATAAAACAAGAAGTAAAAAACAAGAAGTAGTAGAAGTAGTAGAAAAAGAAGAAGAAGAAATAGAAGAATCAGTATAAGAACAAGAAGAAGAAAAAGTAGAAGAAGCAATAAAAGAAGAAGAAGAAGAAGAATAAGAAGAAGAATTGGATGATAAATGTTCAAATTATTTGGCTCCAAATAAATTTGAGTCAATTTTTAAATTTCATGGATGCATTCAAAAGAAAAGGGTTATTATGTCCATAAACCCTACCAATAAGTATAACTTCATCAACATGAATGTGTCCAAGCATCTACATGTTCAAGTAAAGATTATCAAAGAGGTTCAAGTAGATGGTAAGAATATTTCAATGTTTGAATATCTAAAGCTCATTATTGAAAAATATGTTTTGCATTCGGATTTTTATGATTTAGATATGGATGATATGGATATAGTTCTTGGATATCCATGGTTAGAGACTTTGGGAACAATTAATAATAATGTTCAGAAAAAGTTCGTGAAGTTTTGGTATAGGAAAAAGAAGATTAATTTACAAGATATCATAGTGAAAAATGCACCAATAACAATCTAGGTAGATCATGAGGATGAGATTGAAATAGGTAAGGAAGATCATGATGAAGATTCAAATGATATAGATAAAGACACACTACAAATGAGAACTTCATCTACTCAAGAGACAAAGAAGGAAAAGGTGGAAAATGTAGAATAAAAGGTGGATAATGTCAAAGTATAGGAAAATGTTGAGGTATATAGACACCCACATCATCATGAAAGGAAACAATCTTGGAACTAGGTGAGGAGGTGTCATAACAATAATCATTTTGTCTATACAAGAAATAAAATTTCTAATAATTATGGATATGTATGGAATCCAAAGAAAAAATACTATGGCACATGGAATTAATGGGGTAATCACTATGACTATGCATGGAAGAATACCTACTATGGTCATGGTTGGAATTAGAGTAGCGCAGCAGAATATGGTACATGAAATAAAAAGAGGAGTAATTATGCTGGGACACCAAATAAGTATAATTATGATCATAAACACAAAAAAAGGAGCACAATGGATTTTAGACACAATCTTGGAGAGATATCACCTACAAATATCACATATGGATGGTTAGATGATCGAGGTTGGAGACAAGTGTGCAATGATTTGAAGCACACTCATTATTTGGTTTCTTCCTATGTTTCAGGGACGAAACCTGTTAAAGAAGGAAGTAATGTTATGTACCTAGGGATATGATATATTTATGTATATGGGTTGATGGAGATGAAAAAATATGGCACACATCCCCTTAGTTATTTATATGGGTACAATATATTAGGATAATAGAGTAACTTGTGGAAGTAGTACATTGGGTAATGGTCGGCCTACACTAGGATTAGGAGGTTACCCATCCATGGGTTAGATATATGTATATATATAGGAGATGATTATCATGGGAAAGATATCAAGTAAGCATTGAGTCTTCTATTTTAAGAGGCTATTGGAGGTTGTCCCCTTGAAGAGACATTGTGGATTTATTCCTTCTTAAAGGAGTATTATATGGTGTTTTCCTACCTTAAGGGTATTTTTGCATATATTGAATATCAAGATCATAACATTAGGATTTATTTGAAAAATTAATTTCATGATAAAATTAAATTTTATCACCTAATTAATTTATTTTTTATTTTATTAGAGCCAAAACATAAATTTCATATAGAAATTCTTATCTTTGTAAACTTTTAAATGCTCGTGGAGCACTTGAATAGCTTAATGTTGTGAAGTAGTTTGAAAAGAAGAGTTAAAGGGTTTGAATCTTTATTTTTGAAAGAATATTATTTTATTGGGGAAAATTTTGGAGGAATATTCTATTTTGAGAATCTTTTTTGATTTCTCTGAAGACATAAGGGTGTAAGTCATCATTGTTACAAACACTAGTTGTAGATCTTCTCCTCTGTAAAGGTGGTCGTGTGAGTAGACAATATTCATGATTTTAAACATTTTGGATACATTAAAATTATAAAATTTATATTTGAATGATTTTTTATATGATTTTTTTAAATAAATGTGTTTCAAATGATGTATCAAGGTGCATTTTTTGTTGAAACCAACACCCTCAAAATGCATGTTTTTTCCTATTTCATTATGCTTGTATTATCAAAGAAAATATGATTCATCACAAATCCTAGGATCATTTTTAAAACTAAATTTATTTAAAAGGTAAAGGTAAAACCTTGATATCATTCCTTACTTTTCTACATCATGGCTATAATTGTCAGCCTCATTTTTGACACGGGATCACTAACTGCTAAGAATTATAAAGAATGGTCAATGAACATGGAAAACACATTAATCCTCAATGACTTGTGAGAAGTATTTAAAAAACAACCAACATTTCCCATTGAAGCCACAAAACTTGTAGAATTTCACAAAAAGGATAGATGAGCTCTTGCATTGTTGAAATCCACTTGTAGTGCACATGTCATAATTCATATTGAAGATATCAAATCTAAAGCATGGAAAGCATGAAAAGATATAAAATACTTGTATGATAAGAAAAACCTACTTACAAGAAAATTGGTCTCCTTATGAAGTTTCTCAACACTAAAATCACTGATGATGAAGATGTTTCATAGTATGTGTCACACATTAAGAACTTGAAACAAGAATATGGCACCATTAGTAGAAAAATTGATGATGAAATTTTTATTTATATTATTTTGAATGGTCTTAGCCCTGAATAAAAGAATTTTTTGGAAATGTTATAGATTATTTATAAGCTTAATAGATCTAATTTTAATTCCATTTGTGAGTTGCTCACTCAACATGAGTGAGAATTTGCAAAAAATAAATAAAACCTATTGAGGATGCATACTATATCAAAATAATAAATCCATTCTATGAGTCCATAAAATGAAAATAGATACACTCTCATAGGCACACTTTTAGGCATAAGCATCATTTTGGTTCTTCAAGATATAAGCATCATTCTAGACATATGGATCATTCAGTCTCTCATAAACATAGACATCATTCTGGTTCTCTAAAGCATGAGCATCACCACAAACATACACATGGACATAAGCAAAAGCATAGGCATTCTTCTTCATGTGGATATTCTTCCTCTAGTTCTAGTGGACATGAGAAAATATGTTACATTTATGGTGGCATAAGACATCTCTATAGAGTTCCACTCCAAAAGGAGGTCCTCTCAACATCCATAAAAGGCAGAAGCAAACATTATTGATCACTCTAGTCACTGTTGTCATTATTCTAGTTCCTCTTTTAGTTATTCTTCTACATATTATTTTGATATATGGGATGACTATGATGTTTCTTTTTCCATAGTTGATGACTATATTTTTTGAGATAATGACTCACCCATCTTGTGTGAGATGCTAGGCTCAAGATTGAGATTTAATGTAGTAGCATTTTTTGGCTTGTGTACTTTGCTTTTATAGATGTAGTGTTTCTATGATCTTTAATGTGGAGCATTTTAGTGATTTGTAATTTGTTTATTTGTTTCATAGATTCTCACCTCTTGACTGATATGGATAGAATATATTACTTATTGGTTTTTTGATCAGTCATTAGTGATGTGCAGTATGAGTCAGCATTGTGTTGCTAACATTGTTAGTGCTAAATAAAGGCACATGAGAGATGTTGGTGATTGTTGGGCATCAATTTGAGATGTGCCATACATAATATAGAGGTTATTCACTTATTAGATAGATTTTGTGTGAGGATCGATATATTTGGATAGTGCATGATCATGTTCTACTTCAATGTGGGGATGATCTAGGTATGGATCAGTCTATGATGCATAGTGTACCAATTGTAGTTATGGCAGAGTTTACTTAGATGACTCACATTTCCTTGCTTTAATATTTATATGCCCCTTTGGATCAAAGGAGAGTTTTTTGGGTCATTTAATAATCCAAAGTTAGTTTACCTTTTTAGATTAATATTTAGTTACTATAGTTTTTATTTAATTTACTTTTATGATTTGTTTTAAATAAATTGTTGGTTCATAGGAAAGTTAGTTTTAACCCATAACCACCTATGAAAAGCCTACAAATATTTTCATGTGATTTTTAAATATTGATTCAAGAAATAATAAAATATAATTTTGGTGTGTGAAAAGGATTTTCTCATAATGTAATGTTTATAATTACTTCCCATTCCTGGAGCCTTCATTTAGAAATGATTGTTTCGAACAAAAAGTATGAAATAATTCTTTTGGAAAATTTACAAAGATGAATTCTTTAAAAAAAATTGTTTGAAACAAAAAGTCCTAAAGAAAGAAAAAACCCAAAGAAAAAACCCTTCAAAAAATCAAAATTACCTTTCAGAAGAATGAAACTACCCTTAAAAAAGGTGGAATTGCCTTTCGGAAAAGTGCAAAGTTTCCCTTCAAAAAAGTGGAATTACCCTTTGGAAATAATGAAAGTGGACTTTTATTTGAGGAAAAGACCCTTTAGAAAACTTGAAATAGACAATTTTCAAGAGAATGATCCTTTGGGAAGGTTGAAAGTGACCCTTCAGAAAAATGGAACTACCCCTCAGAGAGATTGAAGTGTACCAATTCCTTGAGAAAGACACCCTTTGGTAAAGTAAAAGGGACCAAGTTCTTTGAAAAAATAAATTGGCTAATTCCTTTGAGACTTGGGAAAAATACATGAATTGAAACCCTAAGAAAATAAATAACACTTGTAAGGAGACTAAACAAAAACATTATCTGAAGGAAAACACACACTTAAAATTTTGCTATAGGAGTACACCATTCTGAATGTTATGCTTGGCCATAATGAAAAAGCAAAACCTAGGAGTTAATTTTGGACAACAAAAGTTTAGGAAAACCAATTTTCCACTCATTATTTTAGATCAAATCAATAAATCTTTAATATTAATTTCAATGTGGGATACACTACTAATCCTAGGAAAAAGGAGTATCTTCAAGAGGAGATTTAAAGATCAATATCTCTAATAGACAACCTAAAAAGGAAAGAGTGATTTTTTTTATAAATAATTATAATTAGGTTGTTAATCCTTAATCTCATAAGGTGACTAATCCTCCTCCATTTTATCTTTTTATTGTCATAGTATATTTTCTGGTTCATAATTATATGATTGACAGTGGGGCTAGTACCTCTACCATGCCCAAGTTAATATATGAAAAACTAGGACTTCAATAAGAACGCCATGAGAAATGTGTCTTGAAATTAGATAGGTATTCAAAAAAAACTATAGGTGTGTTGAGAGATCTCCAAGTCATACTTTCTACTTGTTTGAATTTTAAAATTACATAGGATGTAGTTCTTGTTGATTTACCTCCATATTTTTCACTATGTCTATCCAAAGTTTTCATTGCTTATATAGGAGGTTACATTTCTTCAGATTGGTCATACCATGTTTTTAGAACTAGGTATAAAACCAAAGCCACTATAAAATCTGATCCTATATCCATATTTCACCTTGAACCATATATACCAAATATGTCAAATGTGAATTGTAGTATTTTAGAAGAAGAGAATACCAGAGATCAAGAACCTTCAAAGTCACTAGAAGGCATACCATATCTACTCTTGGATGAATTATTTTATGATTACCATAGATATTATACCTATAAAATTATTGAATATACTAGTTTTGGAGTCTACTTTATGCATGAAGAAGGGATTTATTTCCTAGTCTCATTAGCTTAATACATGATCAAGGAGTGTGTAATATGTATTTGATGGATCCAGATCAAAGAATGGAAGTGGGGATATTGTAATGTTATTTTCACCCAAAAATCAAAGGTATTATTCTTATTTTAGGTTTTAGTTTAGTTATACATCAAATATTATAGATTATGAAGCTCTTATTCATGACTTTCAGTGGGCTAGAAAGAGAGGTATTAAGATTTTGTAGGTGAAAGGTGATAGTGAGTTGGTAGTGAAACAAGTCAAATTTTTAAGTTTAGAAAATAAATTTCTCATAAAGTCTTAAAAACATATATTTTATGACCTCATGAAATATTTCTTAGCATTTGATATCCACTTCATTCCTAGATGAGCCAAGTAGCATGCAGATAGACTTGCTACCATAGGAGCACAATATGATATTGTGGATCAAATTAAGGATAATAAAATTTAGACCCAAATCAAGGTTTTATTCAAGTATTTATTTTGAAAAAATTATGTAAGTTATCAAGTTTTTTACTCTGATAAACATATAGCTTATTTCTTACAGAATGAGGCAAAATTTTGCCCAAGAAATCATGATAAATTGCATGATTAATATTAAAATCAGATTGTGTAATTGAGATAAAACAATATGCCTAAAGGTTTTGTGACTTTCTAAATAATTTTCAATGAAGATAATCATATAATAAAAGACAAAGTGAGCATCTCTTCCAAGAAATAACACTATGAGAAAATTAGCATAGATGAAGGTAAGCAACTTAAGTTGGGTAAAGTAAACATTAATACTAAGAGAGGAGATTTTGTTTCATTATGTAAAGAGTTCATGGATGTATTATCTTTAGAATACCATGATTTTAAAGGTTCTGATCCAAAATTATCATAACACACTATTGAGTTTGAACATGATACAAAACCAATAAGACAGAAGCAAAGGTCCATCAACCCCAAGGTTCAAATCCTCATGATAAAAGAGCTTACAAATTTGATTGAGTCAATTATAATATTTCATATAAATCATTCAACATGGGTATCAAAATTTATATTAGTGAGAAACAAAAATGGAGATATAAGACTACGTGTAGATTTTAGAGATTTGAACATAATATCATTGAAATATTATTATCCTCTTCCTTTCATGGATAAAATCTTATAGAGATTATTAGGTTCACAAAGATTATCTTTACTAGATTAGTAATTAGGTTACAATAGGATATTGGTGAAAGATCAAGACCAGTATAAAACAACTTTCACCACCAAATGGGGTGCATATGCTTATAATAAGATGCCCTTTGGACTTTCTAATGTTAAAGTCACCTTCCAAAGGGCAATGGATTTTTGTTTTCATGGTCTTTTGAGTGAAATGGTTTTATTTCATTTTGATGAAATTAATATATTTTCAAAGGATCCTAATGATCATCTAACACACTTGAGAATTATTTTTGATAGATGTATAGAATTTAGAGTCTCCCTGAATCCAAATAAGTGCATATTTTTAGTACATGAGGGAAGAATTTTTGGGCATGTCAAATCCAAATCTGGTATTTCCATTGATATAGAGAGAATAGAATAAATCCTTTCTCTATTAGTCCCTAAACATAATAAAGGATTGTAGAGCTTCTTGTGCAAGATCAATTTTATCAGAATATTCATTCTTGGTTTTGTAGAAATGGTAAGACCACTCACTCAAATGATGATGAAACACCAGAATAAACTTGGAGTAAGGAGGGTAATAGTATTTTAAATCCATCAAGGAATCCATAAGCTAATATCCTACTTTGTTCAATCTAGATTCCAGTAAGGATTTCTCTATGTATGATTTTTCTACATATAGTACATTTTTAGCCATGGTTATGCAATAGAATAGTGAAGGTTTGGAGCAACCCATTAATTTTTTTAGTAAACATTTGGAAGCTTATGAATATAGGTATTATTTTTTATGAATTCATGTTCTTTTTATTATAATAGGTTTGAAAAAATTTATACATCTGGTTTCAAATAATTTAATGGTAGTTCATCCTAATGTGAAGGATTTCATCCTCAACGGAGACTTAAGTGAAAAGAGATCTAGATAGGTCACTAAGTGAATGGAATATGACATTGAATTAAAGGTCAAAAATCTAGTCCAAGGTAGATAATTATGTGAACATATTATGGAATATGTGAAAAAATGAAAAGAGGTAATTTTGACAATTCAGGACACTCAACATGAATATGAAAATATTCCTCCTTCAAGTTGGATACAAGACATTACTAGATTATTTCAAATAAGATAGTGTCCAATGGGATTAAATACATTAAAAATAAGACACTTTAGGCTAAAATTAGTTCCATACATTTTGAATGATGGAGTGCTTTTCAAAAAGGGCATTGGAGGTATGCTTTTAAGGTGTGTTGAAAATAATCAATTTGAGAAGCTTTTTGATCAATTTCATGATGGGCCTTATAGAATACATTTTTTAGATAATACTACAGCTTCAAAAATAATTAGAGATGGTTAATTTTGGCTTAATTTATTCATGGATGCACATACATAGGTCAGGAAGTGTGTAAAGTGTGTAATGTTTGTAGTGAAGTAGATACTAGTTATTATGCCATTAAAGCCTCTTAAAGTTGAGTATAATTTCATTTAATGAGTTTTAGAATTGATTTATCCTCCATCTAATGTTTTTCATAAGTGGGTTTTGATAGTAACATATTTTTTCACTAGGTGGGTGGAAGTAGTTACTTTGAAGGAGGCAAATGAAAACTCTATTCTTGAGTTCTATAAGAGTCTAGTCACATGTTTTAGAGTATCATCCACTATAATATCAGGTAATTATTTGGAATTTAGCACTAAAATTTTTATTTGAATGGGCTCTTGATCAAGTTATTTATCTAACATATTCATCACATTACTATCTATAGGGTAATGGACTAGCTGAGTCAACTAACAAGAACCTGATGTGGATCATCAAGAGAACAATAGAAGATAATTAAATATCATGGGATATAAAATTTGAGACTTCTTTATGGGATAATAATATCACTCCCAATAAGGTCATTGGTAATTCACCTTATATTATAGTTTATGGAAGAGAGGCAAGGCTACCTATCTCATTGGAACTTCCATCTTTGGAGTTTGCACACTAGTTAGAGCTTCTTTAAAATTATGCAATGGAGGTAAGGATGAATGAACTAAGAGAATTAGATAAGATAAGAGATGATTCCATGCATACTACATGGTCAAACCAGTAGTAAGTATAGAATTTTTTTGACAAAATATCTTCATCAAAAGTATTTCATTAAGGAGACATAGTACTCAAATGGGATGAAGAACATGCACCACTAGGTAAGCAATCCAAATTTGATAGCCTTTGGAGTGGACATTATATTATCACTAATTGTAAGGAAATTAATAGTTTTCAGTTATCCAAACTAAGTGGAGAGGAACTTACCATTCATGTGAATGGGATGTTTCTCAAGTACTAATATTAGAAGAGTCACTCCTTTTTATATAGTCATAGTTTCATTCCTATAAGTGCACAAGTTACACATGATTTTTTATTTTTTATTCTCTTTCAGTAGTTAGTTGTTTTTTTCTAGTTTGTGTTTGTGTCTGTTTGTCTATTTATGTAAGTGTTTATAGGTTTTTCTATTTTTTTTATAGTCTAATCATGATATAATCTAGATATTCTACATTTCCTTGACTACAAGGCTGGTCAAATACTAAGAGTCACTAGTAATTTTGGTAATTTATCTTGTCAAGTCCAAGTACCAACCCATATAATATAAAACTTTAGAGTATCTCATCATTAGCCTCACCAATATATTCAAATAAGCTTATTTTTTTATAGGTATAATCATTGAGAGGGAGATGAATTAGTGACCACAAATAATCCAACTTTAATTCTAATTTTTATAAATACTTAATCAATTAGCACAAGCATTCATGAAGTATAAAAATCATTCATATCAATGAGTGAGAGAGACAATGAAAGATAAATCACATAACACATGACATACATGGGAAACCATCTTGAGGAATAAAACCTAGTGGAACCTACAAATAGACTTTTATCGTATAAAACAAGAATAAATTTATACTAGAAAGTTATTGATCAAAGAACTACCATTACTAATTTTATTGAGACTGCAATCCCACAAGGAGATACTACACCTACCTAATTGAGCACCTACAACAACTAGACTTTTAGCAAGTTTCACCTTGTAAGGAAGAAATAACCCCCTTAGATGTTAAAAACCCATGACAACACCTATGAACACATCCATCTTTACAATTATGTCTTCAACACATAATGATGGACCTATGATTATCACTCTTTACCATTGCTCATACTCAAATAGAAAGAACACTGTTCTATCAACAAAATTATGACCAATAGGTCATACAAATAGTCTTCAAATTGATCTACTCATCAACTCATCCATATGTAACTCCACCCCTCATTATCTTCCCAATTCACACACACAAGCCTCTCTCAACTCTCTCCCAATTTTCTCTCAACAACCTCTTGAGCATACTGACCCATTCTACCTCTTATATGATTATTAGATCTAATGACCTATGTGATCACCTTTAGCACCTTGTTCAAAATATCATATCTAATCATATTCACTTTCTACTAGTCCTTACTAACCTATACCTTCTATTTTAAATTTTATCTCCTTTTCTTGGCTCCACATTCTCACTTTCTCATACAATTTTTACAAGTCCCAAAACCAACACATTTGGTTTCTCTATTTATAGATCAATCATGATCATCATCATCTTAGTCAGCCATTAGGCATGCCTTAACACTTAATGTATCTCTAAAATCAAGACACAACTAAAATTAATCTTCATATGTTATCCATAGCATCTATGGGTCACACTTAAGTAGCTAAACCTTTTAATAAGGTCCTTGTAGATATTATAGGTCTCATGGAGACCTATTCACCCATTTAGCACTTCATCTATTAAAACAAGAGTATAAGACAACTTTAAAATACATGGGTCTACTCTTTATTTCCCCTTTGACATCCTCAAATGATACATTCATCTTAGCTAAACTATGTATATGCTCAAACAAAAGCACTAACCTAGTACATAAGAACATCATGAATGAATACATAGTCAACTTCTTAGGAAATTTTCATACTCAAGATAGTCATATCACACCTCTAAAATCCACATAGAGCATCTTCATAGAGTCTATAACACTCCCAAATATCTAGTTCATCAATATACATCAAAACAATATCTCTATAATCTCAATTAATATTCTTAGGTCATTTGAAAAAAAAACATGAACACATACTCAACTTTGAGCATTAATATCTTTGATTTTACACACTTCTAGATCTTCAAACTAGATTCATTATATATTCCATGGAGTCCTATTCATATTTTATTTTTAAAACACAAAAAAATTATACTTATATCATAACATATGGATAAAATATAGATATCTAGTTTTTCTCTATATTAAATTCAAATATTTGGATGACAATGGTCACAGTTAAACTTTGACCACTTTGTTTGCATCTCATGTCCTTTATGCTCAAATAAATTATGCACCATTGATATTGTTTAAAATTTAATTCATAGGTTCCAATTATCAAATGTTAAACCTCAATCAATTTGACCTCATCTTGTGCACTCTGAAAACTTTGACTCAATGTGCTTCGTTGATCTCTATGGATCAACCAAGTCTTTAACTATCAATGCTCACCATTTGATCAATCTATAAAAATGCCTACTCATCATTAGATCCTTATTATTTACCTTTTCTTATTCATTAAACAACAAAAAATTTCCTCATTAAGGTCCTTCCTAACATCTTGGAACACACACGCATTGTTAATCTTCTATAAAATTTTCAATCTTTATATTTGATAAACAACTATCACATTAACCCATTTGACTTTATGTGCACTGTTGGATCAAAAAGTATGAATGACCACAAACTAATGGATATCCACTATGTCTAGATCACTAACATCATGAAAATTGACTAAGTATGGGTACCAACTACAATATGCTTGGAAATCCTACTTTGCATAGATATATCTTTTGCCTCGATTAATCTCATGACCTTGTATTTGCACCATATAAAGACATTTCATAGGAGAATCTAACCATTTTGTAAACTTCCCCTAAAACATTTGTTCATGTGAGATATAATTCCATTAAAATACCTTCTCAAAAACATCTATCACAAAGCCAACTATGCTTAGAACATGTTTGGAAGGCCAAATTTGCTCTTGCGTAACTTTTTCCAAGCTTTTGTACATGATCTAAAATTTAGCGTAAATCAACTATGCCTGAAACTAAACAAAACCATATGTTCACCTTATCCTAAATCATCCACACATGTGATATATGTCTACTTGAATCTTTCTTACCTTATGAAAATGTGGCTATGGAAAAACACTATCAAAATATTTGGGAGCCCAAATTTGAACTTTCACATATTTTGGTTCCCTATATCACATGAATTTAAATTTGGAACATAAGAATTAGGAATAAAACTAGACAACCCATGTGACAATTTCCTATTGACTCATCTACACGTGGTAATGGTGATGTCATTAAACTACCTACTCAAAATTTTTATCACTGGATTCAAATTGTATAGATGAAATCAATGGATAACTAGATGAATTACACTTATACACACAAGAACTCAAAGCATATAAAACATATTTATAAATATTCCATATTCATCCCTTAACATTTATAGCCATGTCAACACTAAATATTAATGAAGCATACTTTAAGAAAACTAGAACATGCACATTACACACTTTGTCATTGTCACGTAGGCTATAAAATCATTTCATCCACTCAATAGGACACATCCATGACATCTTTTACAATACTCCAACAATCTCCCCCTTTGTTATTCAAGTTAATAACCATGATATATAGAAATATACATCTCACCTTATCTCTCTTCAAGCACTCTCACAATAGGAACTTTCTCCCCCTTTGACACAATGACAAAGTGGGAACCAACTAATCTTGAGGACCTAAAAATACCATAAATAGGAAAGGACCATATTATAAATATGATACAAAATCCCTCTTACCTTGATCCTACCTCTACTTGTATTGTCGACTTCCTCTTACTTCATGGAAACACTCTCTTCAACCAAACACTACAAATAATGAATAAAGAATAGATAAAACCATAGAAATATGATAGAACACATCAATAAAAATATGAGAGGGAATCGCCCTAAAAACATTGAGAAATTGGACCTTCTGATTATCTTCAAATCTCCACATACCAAGAAGAACCACAACATATGCTAATTAACCTTCTCTCTCAAGATAATATAAGGACCACCAATAGAAATTCATTCCACTAACCAAATATAAAACATACTCACAACTAACCTGAGAAATCTTCTTGAAACATGCATACCTTTCTCCTTTTGGAGAAACTAAGCAAAAAAACACACTTCTTGAAACTATGCCTATCTATCTTCCTTGTAGCCCTACATGAAACTTGAAGAGCCCACAATTTTTAGTAGACATATGCTTAAGACCATAAACTTCATATCTATATCACTCTCATATTCCCCCTCAATGACACTATTTTTCATCACCAAGCTCATTCTTTGCAACATACTTACTTCACAAATGAACTAGTCAATTAGGCCTCTATCTTGACAAAACCATGAATAATTTAAAAACCAAAAACCTTCAAATATCTATTAATATTTATTTTACAACCCATTTGGTCCATTAAAATTATTAGGAAACATCATATATTAACTCACAAGGCAAACCACTTTTATATCAAAGCCCAAAACCCTAGAATTTCAAAACAATCAAAGTCAATAAACCTCCTTCTAGTCAACACACACCTATGAAAATTTTTACACATTTGGAGACACATATCACACACTTTTGGACCAATATTTTATCTTCCACACCATTGTGAACATATACTTCCTTTAACCCATTATATGCCTACTTGCCCTTAAGCAAAAAATTGAGAAAACTAAAAGCACTCAAAAATCTTCAATTTGTCACAAACATACCTTTAGATCACATTACCACCTAGAGAATGATAGAATAAGGTTAACAAACCTTTTTATGAAAAAATATCATTTTGATAACTCAAAAATTCTCCTCTATCTAGGGAACTTCAATCTGACCATGTAAGTTGTTTCATATATAGTTATTAACATCATGACATGACCTCAATAAATTTTCCACTTGGACATACCTTCTCCAACTGAAAACACTCAAATCTAGTCTTCTAGGACCATATAAAGAACACCATCACAACACTTTCTTCTCTAACCAAAGGAGTCCCTTAAGAAGCATAGACAAAGACACTTCACATATGATCCCCCTTACATAATACACATCTTCAAGCCACTAAAATTTTATGATATACACAACTATTTAACAAGCCTTTAAAAGGATTAGCAATATCTCAAACACAATCCTAAAATAAAGGCATTCAAATTATAGGCTTACCTAGCATCAACCACTAACTGATATGTAGATAGATATTTGAAACTCACCTTTATACTAGAGCATCCAAACCATGACCAACAAGCTAACTCCTTCTCAAGATAAGACCACTAAGACTCTTCATAAGCTTCTTTTATCCAACAAAATATATATAGAAATAATGCACAAACATACTTTGTTTTCATACCTTTTCATCAATTAATAACTAATAACCACCAAGTTTCCTCTGATTGATAAGTGTCTTCTTGAAGCCTAGATAAAGACACCCTGACCCACAATGTCCTAGAGAAATGTGAAACCAAGAGTTGACGACAACTCATAATATTATTTTTCCTCCTTGGTTATCTAATATTTATAGTTATTCTTCTTCTTCTTAGGCTTATAACTATCCTCATTAACCATCTTGGATTTCTGTTTGAGTTTGAATTGAACTAATTTTTGTTTTTCCTTTTCTATTTGGATAGTTGACATTTTATCTACTTTAGACTTGTCAACAAATGCTAACAATAAAAAATCTTGAATTTCCTTCACTTGTAATCTGCTTTCCACATTAGCAACCAATCCATCAAGACTCTTGGACACAGCATGATTAGTCTCCTTAGTATTTACATCCTCAGGTCTCCATACCATAGTTTGACTCTTCTTGTCTTCTATAGTCATCTTAAGTACTTGATCCTTGAGCTTATCCTAATTTGCAACATAGCCTTCTAGAGAAATTTTCTTATCAACCTTATGATTAGTATAATTGGTAATGATTACCATTGTTTTTCATACCTTATTTTCTCCTTTTTTAGTCCTTCTAGGAGCTCTATATCCTTTAACATCCCTTGAATACCTCTTAACACCATTTGGATAAAATCTAGTAATATATCCACTTTTATGACAACTAGAACAAATAAAATCATGTGTGTCTATTAATAGATTTGAATTATGATCAATATTTGGCCAAAAACTCCTATAAAAACTCCAGGAATGCCCATATTTTACTAACTTCATTCTATAATCCTTAGCTCTATGACCATACTTATTACATGTATAATAATGACTATGAAATAAAATAGCATACCTTGAAGCATTTGGTTGTCTGACTGGTCTTATTTCATTTCTATTGACCTGATCTTATTTCTTTTGATCTTATTTAATCTTTCTTATATTGATAATAAATTTCTCATGTTCATCCATCAATGAACCTATCTTGGTTTCCAATTTAATGCACTCATCCTCTTTATCTCTTATTATTTAAATTTTAATTGTTAATTGACCTCTGAGAACTTGGATAGTCTCCTTATTAATCTTAGCTTATTTAGACATGTCATCCTTTATTCTACATGATTTCTCTATCAAAATTCCCTCAAGAGAACTAACTTATGATTCAAGACCTTTGATCATATTCCTTATTTTATTATTCCTCTTATTCTACTACTTTAGTTAACCAAGTGTACTCATGAGATCAACTTTTAGATCAACTTCTTCCTTTCTATCATCTTCTATATTGTTATGGAAATATTCTTAATCAAATATGATGTCCTTTTATTTTGAACACAAACTTGTCTTGGCATCTACTAGATGAATTTTGAGATCATTGATATCATTCTCATCCTCTTTTGTATCTTTATTTAAAGTACATATCTATTCTTCAAGTGCCTTCATCATAGCCTTCCACTATTGATTCTTTTTCTTCAACTACTTAGCCATCTTTTTACCTACTTAGGATATCTTTTAAGATGTTAAACTTTCTCCAAAGGGCCCATTCTAATACCAATTTTTATAGGTACAATCACTAAGAGAGGGGTGAATTAGTGAGCCCAAATAATCCAACTTTAATTATGATCTTTACAAATACTTAATTAGTTACCAAAAAATTTCATGAAGCATATACATCATTCATAGTAATGAGCAAGAGAGACAATGCAAGATCAATCACATAACACATGACATACATGGGAAACCCTCTTGGGTAATAAAACCCATTGGAACCTATAAATTTACTATTTTCCTATAAAACAAGAACCAATTTAGACAAAAAAACTACTGATCAAGGAACTACCATTCCTGATTTTAGTGAGATTGCAATACCACAAGGATAAATTATACCTATCTAGCTGAGCACCTATAATAGCTAGACTTTTAGAAAGTTTCACCTTAAAAGGAGGAAACGACCTCCTTAGATGTTGATCACCCACAAAAACACCTATGAACACATCCACCTTTGTAATGATGTCTTCAACACTTGATGATGAACCTATGATTATCACTATTCACCTTCACTCTTACTCAAATAACAAGAGCACACTTATGGTAATAGAATTATGACCAATAGGGCATATAAACAATCCTCAAACTGATATGCTCATAATCTCATCCATAAGTTGATCTACCCCTCCTTCAAATTCCCAATTCACTCACACAAGCCTCTCCCAACTCTCTCCCATGTCTCTCTTAAATAGCCTCTTGAGAATACTCACCCATTCTACATCTTCTAGGATTATTAGATGTAATGACCTATGTTATCACCTTCAACACCTTGCTCAACTATCATGTATAATCCTCTTTATTATTTATTATTATTCATTAACATTTACCTTCTATCTCAAAGGTTATTTCCTTTTCTTGGCTTTACACTTGCACTTACTCATTCAAGTCTTACATGTCTACAAACCAACACATTTAGTTTCAATATTTATAGAGAAATTATGATCATCATCATCATCATCATCTTAGTCAGCCATTAAGAATTCCTTAACACTTGAATCATCTCTTGTATCAATACACAACTTATAAAAATCTTCATAGGTTTTCCATAGCATTTATAGGCCACCCTTAAGCAACTAAACCTTTTAATAAGGCCCTTGTAGCTCTTATAGTTCTCATAGAGACATATTCACCCATTTAGTATTTCATCAATAAAAATAAACACATAACCAATTTAAAATACATGAATCCACTCCTTATGTCCCCTTTGACATTGTAAAATCATCTTAATCACATCTGTGTATGCTCAAATAACTCAAACACTGACCTGATACATAGGAACATCATGAATGAATACACGGTCAACTTATTAAGCATTGTTCATGATCGATATAGATTGATCACACCTATAAAATCCACATAGAGAATACTCATGGAGTCCATAACACTCCATAATAGTAAATTCATAAATATTCATTAAAATAGTATCTATATAATCTCAATTGCTCTTCTTAGGGCATTTACAGAACAAGCACAAACACATAGTCAACTTTAAACATTAATAACTCTAACTGTACACAATTACAGATCTTCAAATTAGGTTCATTAGATGTGCCATAGATTCTTCTTCATCTTTGATTTTTATAACACCAGTAAATTCAATTTATTTTGAAATATATGGAAAAAACATATAGATCTTATTTTTCCATGTGTTAAATTCAAATATTTGAATGACAACGATCATAGTTAAACTTTGACCACTTTTTTACATCTCTTGTGCTTGATGCTCAGATCAATTACTTACCATTAATCTTGTTTAAACTCTAATGCATAAGTGCCAATGCTCAGATTTTAAACCTTAGTTACTTTGACCTCATCTCATGTACTCTAGAAACTTTGACTCAATACACTTTATCAATATTGATAAATCAACCAGGGCTTTAACTATCAATGCTCACTATTTGATCAATATTTATGAATACCCACTCATAATTAGATCCTTATCCTTTAATTTTATTGATTCATTAAATAATTAACACTTGTCTTCATGTCACTTCTTTCTGACATCTTGTAACACACACGCTCCATTGATCTTCTATAAGATGCTTGATTTTTATCTTTGTTAAATAATTGTGGCATTGACCCGTTTAACTCTACGTGCACCATTATATTTTTATGTATGAACTCCCATTAATTTTTGTTTCTCCACTAGTTCCATATCATTAACATCATTAAAATTAACTATGGGGACTAATTTCAATATGCTTGGAAAGCCTAATTTGCATAGATATATCTTTTGCCTTGATTAATCTTATGACCTCACATTTGCACCAATGAACACATTTCATAGGGGAATATAACCATGTCACAAACTAATCCTAAAAACATCATACATGTGAGATATAATTCCATTAAATTTCCTTATTAAAAACTTTTTCCATAGAGCCAACTATGCTTAGAACATGCCTGAAAGGCCAACTTTGCTCCTGCATAGCTTTTACCACACTTCAACACATGATCTAAAATTTAGCACAAATCAACTATGCAAAAAACTTAACAAGCCCCTATGATCAACTTCTCTTAAAATTTCCACACATGCAAGATATTCCACCATAAAAATACCTACTTGGCTCTTTCTTGCCTTATGCAAATTTGGCTATGGAAAAACATTGTCAAAATGATTGGGAGCCCAGATTTACACTTGTATATCTTTTAAAACACTACATCACATGATTTGAAATTTTGTGAATAAGAAATAGGCACAAAATTTAACAAAAAAATGTTACCATTTCCCCCTGATTCATCCACATGTGGTAATGGTGATGTCATAAAACTACCTACTCAAATTTTCTACCACTAGATCCAAAGTGTCTAGATGAAAACTATGGACAACTAGATGAATTTTACTTATGCACACAAGCACTCAAATCATTACAAGAATATTTAGTACCTCTTTTCATATTATCAATATTACATACTCATCTTTTAACATCTCTACACATGTCAACGTTGAAGATCAACCAAGCATACTTTAATAAAAGTAGAACAAACACATTTCACACTTTGTCATCGTCACTTATGCTGTCAAAGCAACTTAAAATAATAACTCCATGACAAAACCATGACATGATTAATAATAATCCAAAAAAAATTTGGCCTAAAAGAGTAATTTTTAGTCTTAAATGTCAAATTTCATGTAGATAAGGTCATTATTTAGCCTCAAAAAGCTTTTAAATATATTTAAAAACATCAAATTTAACTTAGTCCAAGATTTCAAAAAGCAAAAAGGTGTTTTGATATGTTTTCAAGTGTGAAAAGGTCCTTTTCTAACCCACACATGCTATTCAGGCTAAATAAAACATGTAAAAAGTTTAAAATTTTGTATTTTCATGTTATGTCACGTATTGCTTCTAAAGTTTTCTATTTGAGATGGTGGAAGTGAGAGCTTGGATTTAAAAGGCCAAAAATAGGCTCTTTTGATTCATTTTCACAAGCAAAGTATGGATCCATATGGGCTCCATATATCATGAGTAGGGACTTTGAAAATTGGTACATGATAAATATCTAGAATAAGTTTCATGGCAATTTGAGGACATACAGTCTCAAAACCATTCCACTATAAGTAATTGCTATGTTTTCACAAAGAGACCTACTTATAGTTTTGATGATAATATGATTTACAAAAAGAAGGTAAAGCTCTAAATTTTATAGCCAAGATATTAGACTCAAAAGGATTCCACATGGAGTAAGTGGTTTTAGAATTGGCTTATCCACCCTCATGAACCATCAATTTGAAAATATCCTAATTTTTGTAGTCTTACAACTAGATTGGCAACTATTTTTTCTCAATTTTTCATCACCTGGGTAGTATTTCAAAAAAATCAAGTTTTGAAAGAATTTTTGGGGCCTAGTAATCCTTTCCATGGCCTCTTTCATCTATTATTCACAAATTTCAAGGTTAAATAGAGAAAGCAAAAACAACTAGTCTAATATATAATTGGGCATGCCTCTAAGAAGAAATTGTATAACCATAGAGAGAGGAGGCATCCTAAAATTTTATTAAATTTGTGTTTACAGGGTGCCCATCATGTTTTTATTTGCTTTCCTTAATATTATCAAGGTTTCATAATCTTTCATGTCAAAGAAGACCATTCACATGCTCTCAAGTGTCTTAAATTGACTAGTTTACCATATTTTAAGGAAAGTTTACATATTTTAATATTTTTAGAGAAACTTATGTGTAGACACTAGAAATTTGCACATGCATTTCCAAGTTCCATGACCCCTAGTAGACCCCTCAGAACTTTTTGCTTTACCTAGGCCTATTTTCATTAGTTAACTTTAATAGGCTTAAACATAACTATTTTGACATCTAGCCTCGACCATCAATGGTCAGTTTCCACTGCCTAGCCTTCTACATACAAACTTCCAGCTACCTTTTCTAAATATAAGTCATCCAAATATTCTTGCTATGCATTGCATGGATGAATTATATTTATAAACCCCAGTTACACTCCCTATATAACTTTTGGCCCTTTCTTATCATAAGGAGAGAGCTATAAGAGCAATTAAATATATAATTATTATCAGAATCTCAACTACTCAAAGTTTTCTTTTGTAGGTGAACCAACATCATCCACATTATCAAGCCATTCTAATAATATATGACTTGTCACATCTTAACCAAGCTTCTGGGCAATATTACTCTACCAAACTTAAGCTAGATCTCAACTATGCTAACTACTAATCTAACCCACTTCTGGTAAGATAAACCCTTGTTTTTTACTGTTCATGTGATTTATTTCCATTTCAAAACCAATTTAGCCTTTTCCCAACCCCCAAAATCCATCTATGAATCCCATTAATTTGCTATTGATAAAACCTAATTTTGACACAGTCAACCATCGATGGTCATCCCAACTATTGATGGTTAGGCCTAACCACCAATGGTCAACCAACCATCAATGGTCACCTATGGTAGGAAAAATCTAGCAAGCTAATTTCACCTCCTTTACCTAACCCAATTCACTTTATTATTTTTTTGACCACTCATAATCCCCTATCAGATTCTCTGAGCTATACCTTGACCCATTAGCACTAGCACTAATTAGTTTATCACTAATTTGATCATTCTAGCATATATCTTTATCAAAAAATTCTTGTTATCAATTTCAATATCTTTGATCATTGGTGAAAATATGTTCTTTATATGTTATTAACTTAATTATCCTAAAATGGTAGATTGATAACCCCTAAGGAAGCTCTTGCTTCTAGAATCTAGCTAGCACCAGGCAATCTACCCAACTACTTATCCAACCCACAAATTTGATTTACTAATTTCTTACATTTAGGTCATCCTCCCTAGCCAAAGAGGAGCTATCCATAATATTATAACACAATGTTCACACTTTTATCAGGTATTTCTACCACAATCCATATTTCTAATTTTACTACCTTTTTTCTAAATAATAGAAAAATTTGAGTTAAACATTCTAGAACATTTAGTGGGACCCATGTCTCTACTTGTGTTTTATTTTTATTTGCATATATATGCTTATTTCTCTATCTATGCTCACAATTTAAATCTAAATTTCATTTGGGTCTAAAACATAATGCATACATTGATTTTCTACTTCTTCTAGCTCACTTAGCTTAATTAACAACATCAAGACTAATCATAGCACACTTATGTTACATAACCAAACCACATAATCAATCAAACATCATAAATCATTTGAGACAAGACACAAAAAGGATTTCATCACCCAACTATTACCTTACCCATTCCCAATAATACTACTTGGAGGTTATTATCAAGAGGAGAACAAACTCAACTCTTTGGTTGAGTATAAAATCTATATATCAATATAATTGGCTAAGCACCTGACACCCTTATCACTATTAGACTGTGAAGTGAGAAGATAGGCCCCAATACCAAGCCACGTTTTAATTCTAATGTAGATTATTTTGAGAACCAAAACTAACATGAAACTATCCATAAACTACTTATATAGTACCTGATATACAAGGTAACTTCTTTCACACATTCTTATAAACTAAGGCATAAGACAAAAGTGATCTTAAAACTAAATTTAGGCTTAAATGTACTTTCTAGTGTGTTCCTTGAATGCCTTGAATACTTTCTTTGTATTTTTTTTTAATTTGAGTGGTGAGTCTATTCTTTTGTATTCTCTCCCACTTTTTGTATGGTTCTCACTTGTCAATATCGAAGAGACTTAGCATAACAAAAACCATCACCTAAATCAACCTCCCCTATCTCCTCACCTATAGAGTACATCTTAGAGATAGAATATTCACCTCATCCATTAGTAAGACTTACTTTCCCTCAGGTATTTTCTAAAGGAAACATGGACTTTACCACCTTTTTAGACAACAATCTAGTGGCCCTTCAACACTATCTTAACACCTCTTCTCACCATATTCTAGTTTCAACTCCACCTCAAGACCCTCTTTATAACATGTCATCCCACCTTATGGAGGGTATCCATGTTATCATGGTCACCACCCAATATTTGACCACTTAGGCATCTTTATCTACTAACCCCTTTAATGTTATGGTTTAGAACTAACCTATCCAACTAACCATTACCCTTACACCATCGACCCCTACTAATGACTCCTTTACCTTGGGGATAACCTAATTATAAAGATATTATTTCAAACCTATCCCATAAACTAAAACCTCTTTATGAATCTTAGGGGTACCTATCCATTCTACCTCACCACTCATCAACATGAGGGTCATGACCACCCCCTAATTACCAATCCAAACCTAACTCAACCTACCTCAGCATCCCAATAATACCTTCATCCTCTAACCTTGGTTATACCCTTAACTTTAAAGGGTATGTAACTACTACCCAACCATCAACAACCACATATCCTTATATGTCATCTACCCAACCTCCCATAACTTCTTATCAGTATGGGGGCATCTCCCAGACTCTTGTAAATTATCAATATATTCTTCAACCATAATATACACCTTATAACCATTAAATTGCATGACCTCAAACAAACTTAATGAAAATAATCATGGATAAAATGGCAACTCTTAACTCCTCCCTTTCAAGACCCCATTACATTGTATCTTATGACCAAGTCTGTAATGAGCCTATTTACTCTTTAGTCTCTATCAAACCTTATCCAAACCAGTGGGAGCTTCCAAAATTCACTAAGTTTAACAATAAAGAAGACCCCTAGTAGAACTTAAGAGCATTTAGGCATTCTTGTTACATGATTACCTATGATGATGCCCTAATTTTGTGCACATTTCTTATGTCTCTTTCTAGTCTAACATTAGACTAGTATAGTGCCATTACCAAACATTCCATGTTCTCCTTTAACCAATTATCTCAGATCTTCTTAGATCACTTCTCAATCAACATATCTAAGAAATACTCTATCACTAACCTTTATTCCATTCATCAATTTGAGGATGAGGCTATAGCTAATTTTGTGGCTCATTAGAGAAGATTGATCAACCAATAACCATTCTCATTGCCTTAGCTTAGATTTATCAAACTTTTTTCCCATGCTTGTGCCAAGTACATCTATTTTATGATACATGTCCAAATATTTAGAACCTTTGATGAATATTTTACCATGGCATGTAGGTTACAGAACTAAGCTATAGACAAGGGTAAATTAAAGATGCAAAACAAGAACTCTACCTTCAAGACCAATGAAACCTCCTCCTTTAAAGCAGGTAATCAAGCTAACTCTAGGGATAAGAAAATTGTGAATGTAGTCATCCTTAAGGCTACCCCACCACCTACTATCAATCAATAAAATTTTACCAATCCCTCTAACCAGATCTTATGGAACCTAAACCAAAACACCCAAAAATAATTTACTCCACTTGGAGAATCTTATGCCTTAATGTTGGAAAAGTTACTAAAATATAATCTTGTATAGCTTCCACCCATGAAACCTCCCTCATAGTTCAAATACTCTCATCCATCACCTACTTGGTATAATGAAAATAATCTTTGTACCTTTCATCAAGTGAGAAGACATGATGTTAGCTAATGTAATACTTTCAATAATGTTTTCCAAAACCTCATTGACAAGGGGGAGCTTGCACTGGATAACCCCAATGCCCCTCAAAATCAATCCATAGACATAATCATATATCCATTCCATAATCATGACCCTATTGAATATGAGGACACATAGGATGAATGTTCTCATGACTCTGACATGGTCAACATGGTTTGTGATACACCTATACATGAGGACCTAACCATCAAATCCACTCACTCTTTTCCTACTTCACTTATAGAGGTGGAAGAGTCATTTTACCATTCATTAGAGATTCAACCCAATGAGGTTCCTTTTTCCCTAGCCACACTCATAAGTGCCTTGGAATCATCACATTTCACCCCAACAGGCATGGTTGGACAAGTAAACATTCTTGATTCACCACCTCCACTAGCTACCCAACAAAACAATACTCCTATGGATATTTTTCCTAAAGGAGAAGCACTCCTACTAATACCTCTCATGGATGAGCCATTTATCTCAACCTTACTTCCCTCACCTTTGGAAGTCAACTGACTTATCAACTAGCATCCCTAACCTATAATTTTATCTCTTGCATCCACTACCCACAAAGCAAAACTAGTACACAAACATTTTTCCATATAAATGTAGAAATTGGTATTTGATCTAAAACTAGATATATATCAAGCTACCTTCTAGAAAAATTTAGGCCTCCCTTACATCAGCAAACCTGAATCTTATATCACACATTTAACCAACCAATCTATCATCTTTCCACCACCTCTCAAACCATTAAGAACTTCTACCAACCCCTCACATTCCCCACCAACCAGGGCATTCATAATTTAAACAAGAAAATAACTAAATAAGCCTATTAAAAACCTTGGTATGTTCCCCATATAGTGTTTGGTCTACCCATCTCTTAAATTAGAGTTGACCCCATCTAAAACTCCACCCAAACCTTGACCCCAAACAATGAAAAGAGAAAATAAATCAAGTAGCCACATGCCTATGGTTTTTCCTTCTTCTACCATATCCTCTATTTTGATTCCTCATCCATCAAATCTACATAAATGGTAAATCCATTTTAACATATGTCATCCACCACTACTAGTTACACCAACACAATTATTGTCTAATACACTAGTTTTTTCTAAACTATCAGTGACCAAACTCTCAACCTCAAACCCCCCAAACATGCCCAAACCAAAACCATTACCTAGAAACATTACCTCACCCAAACCTCCTCTTACCAAACCCACTCGCATGAAAACACACCACTTACCAACTAAAAAAATAACCCCTAGGCCTTTCCCACCTCTCGCTAAATTATATTCAATCATTTTTCAAAGGTTATTATGATCTTTACACCTCACCTATCAAAACTAACTTGGTATAATGACTATCAAAACTATTCCTTTCATAGGACACCTAAACATGACACTGAGAACTATAAATCTCTATAGACCATTATCTGTCAACTCTATAACAAGGATTATCTCTTATTGGAAGAACTTCCCTTGACCACTCTACCAAGGCATCCACCAATCATTTGCTAATGCATACCAAATCCTTCACTCTCACCTAAAAAATATGGAGAACATACCCAAGCTCCTATCACATCATTCTCCTCTATTCATTCCATAAATATGGTCACATGATCACAACAAAGGGATAAATGAAAAGCCAAGGTGTCTAGTCCATAGACATACCCACCTACTCATCCTAAACCAAACTTGAGCCAACTTTTTATATCCTCAACTCTACCCAAAGTAATCATCTTAGGAACCTCTGAGGATAATCCTTTTTAATCCATCAGTCATTCTTAAGAAAATTCACAAAAATATAGCTAAGATGAGCCTCTATGAGCTCATTTCCACCTCACCTCACCATCTCCAAGCCATGATAGAGGCTATGTAGGCCATTGAGGTCCAACAAAAACACTCCCAACCTATAGAGTCTTTTATTGATGTTCTCCAACTCTCCATGCTTATCACCTTCAAGGACTTAGATATACTTTCCATCCACCCCAAATGCCTAAATCCACCTTTTTTTATCACTACCCATATCAATTGAACCCATGTCAAATGGGTTATGATCGATGGGAGAGACAGTATAAACATCATCTCTTCCCATGCCTATGACCAACTTAAACTATTGGAAAATGTCATGTCAAAAACTTTAGCCATCCTTAGATCTTTTAATGACACTATGACCACTACCATGTGCACCATTATCCTTCACATTTTTCTAGCTCCTCGTATGCTCCTTGAACTTTTTTATGTGGTCAAAGGTGAATTCCAATACAATTTTTTACTAGGGAGACCTTAGATCTATGCCATGGCTTGTGTACCTTGTACCCTCCATCATTGTGTCAAGTTTTAACATAAATTTTAGGTGGTTACCATAAAATTTGACCCTAGCCCTTTTGTAACATGCAACATGACTTACCGATCTAATGATGTTCTCTTACCTCCATCTAAAGCACCACAAAATCTACCACCCTTGGATGTCAGAGCTATTATTTCCCTTCTTATAGAAGCATAAAATAGTTCATCTATTTTTGTGGACCAAATACCCATCATTTATCCCTTAGAGTCTACCTTCTAATGACTTACCCTTGGAGAATATCATCTCCTCACCTTGTATGCCCTATTTACTCCTCAAGAATATGGAAAACTAAACAACCACCTAGATTATGACCCCAACATTGGATCCATTATCCCTTTATGGCCTCCTAGCTATAAAACTCATTTAATGTATGGGCGAATCAAAAATACACTTAACATTATCATTAGCCACCCTTCACCTCAACCATTTACCTCTAATTTCTCTTACTTGGATAAACCCAACTTTTCCAAACTATACCTTCACATGTGTGACTAGAAGGGATATTGTTTAGGATGTTATAAGTATGGACCACACACATTGGCTTCAATTGAGACCCATAAGCCTCATGAGAAACATGGCCTTAGCTTCATTCTACCCAATAAGAAGAAATCCAACCAACCTACCACTATCATTGATGAAGAAGAAACCCCTTCCTCACCAACATCCCCTCAACCTGAGAGTGAAGATGGGGACATCATTCCACCCAATTTTTTTTCATAAACATGATTATATTTGGCCCCCTAAATTATCAAAAGGAATGGGCATCCATATCCATCCATTTTACCCATCCTAAACTCATGGGAGAAGATTCTCCTACCATTAACACTATTCAGTGTCAAGATGATGATGTTATTCTAACCTACCTTGGTGCACTAGATTCCTCCATCCACATATATTTACCTATATAAACCTCAACCATGTTGAATTAATATACCACAAACATTGACATATGCACTCTGAATAACCACCACATCATCAAAATTTGCCAAACTCTCACCCTTGAGGAATTACAGGACTACTCAACCTTCCTCCACGAGAATAGCATTACATTATCCTAGTCATATACTAATGTGCCTAGTATTAACCTAAAAATTTCCACCCAAAACATTGTCACCACTCATGATTCCAAACCTATTAGGAAGAAACTTCACCAAATGCATCCTCACATAGCCCTCCTTGTCAAAGAAGAACTCTAATAACTCCTTTTGGTTAACTTCATCCAACCCATAAACTATCCCCAATGGGTTTTAAACATCATACCTATCACTAAATCCATAGGGGTACTATGTATTTTTATGGATTTCATGACCTCAACCTCACCTACCCAAAGGATGACTTTCCTCTCCCTAGCATTGACCAACTTGTTGATCTTAGAATAGGCCATGAGATATTGTCACTCATAGATATATTCTTGAGTTATAATCATATCCTAATTTCCCCTAAATATCATCACAAAACCACCTTCATCACCCCATGGGGAAATTTATATTATAGGGTCATGCCCTTCATCCTTAAGAATGCTAGTGTAACCTACCAATGGGCCATGACATATATTTTTCATGACCTTATCCATATAATCATTGAAGACTATGTGGATGACCTTATCAAGAAGTCTAATCTTCATAAAGACCATTTAGTCATCCTTAATATTATCTTTGAGTGACTTATCCATTATCACATCTACCTTAATCCCAAGAAGTGTATTTTTATACTCTTATCAAGCAAACTTCTTAGCTTCATCATTTATATTTAAGGAATCATAGTCATCTAACCAAAATTAAAGCCATCCTTGAGATGTTATCTCTGACCAATCTTATACAACTCCATGGCTTGCAAGGGAAAATCCAATCCATTCATCACTTCATCTCCTAACACTCCAATTGATGTCAGCCCTTCTACCACCTCTTGAAAAAGGATGTCTCTTTCAAGTGGAACATCTATTGTCAAAAGGCCTTTGATGCACTCAAAGAGTACCTACTATCTCCACCTATCCTTACACCTCATAAGGATGATCAACATTTCTACCTCTATATCTTCACCATAGACCACACTCTAGGGGAAATGCTTGCCCATCAAGATAAACAACATAAAGATCAAGCTGTCTATTACATTAGTTGCACATTGGTTGAATATGAGACTCACTACACACATACCAAAAAATTATGTCTAGCCCTAGTCTTCATGGCTACCAAAATTTTCCAATACCTCCTTAAACACAAGACTTTTATCATCACCAATACTGATCCCCTCAAATACATGTACTCTAAACCTTATGAAAACTAGTGTATGGCTAAGTGGCTCATGATTTTAGTTAAATTTAACCTTAAGTTTCTCCAACAAAACTTTATCAAGGGGTAGGTTATCACCAATCAATTGGCTGAAGCACCCCTAGTATATAACCAACCTCCCCCTCTTGTATTTTTAAATGAGTCCATCATAAGATTATCTCAAATGGATTTAACCAATCAGGTAACCATGTTTTCTGATGGTTCTAAATGTCAACATAGTGGGGGAGTTAATATGTCCTTATCCTCCTTATTGGTGAACCACTTCCTTTATCCTTTAAACTTGACTTTGAATGCACCAAAAACATGGTTTAATATGAATCCCTATTAATAGGTCTCCAAAATGCTTTATCTTTGGGAATTAGAACAATCAATATATTTGGTGACTCCCAACTTATGGTGAACCAAGTTACTAGCATTTGCCAATATAAGAGTGAGATTTTATAGTTATACAAGATACTAGTTATAGAAATCCTAGCCTCATTTGAATGCTACCATATTCAAACCACCCCATAATCAACTAACAAATTTTTCAAAACCATGGCTTTATTTTTATCTTAGATCCTATTAGGACCCTCAGATTCCAAACTATCAGTCATTTTCCATCACCTAACTAAGCCCTCCTACACCAAGACAAACATTACAACCATATTTAGTGTGGAGGAGATCCTCCCTATCCTTTAGTGCAAACAAACCTTTGACTACCTTCACCTTGGCATAATTCCCTTTGGCCTCTCTAGGATTTCTTGTCGAGTGTTTATCTAGAGCACCTCCCATTATACCATTATGGGAGGAATCCTCTACAAATGAGGCTTAGATGGCCTCATTTTTTATTGCCTCCATGGTCTAGAAGCCTCTCATGCCATCAAAATACACATGATGGTATCTATGAGGGTAATTTTAGTGGCCTCATTATAGCTAAGTATGTCTTTCACCTAGGCTATTACTGGCCCACCCTTAAACAAGACTATTGTGATTACATGAAAAAGTGTGTCAAGTGTCAAAAACATGCTAATTTACATCATGCACCTAGTAATATCCTTCATGTGTCTACAGATAAATGGCCTTTCCCATAATGGGGTCTAGACCTAATTAGTGAGATCAAGCCCCACTCTTCATAATGACATCATTCTATCATTACCACAACTAAATATTTTACCAAATGGGTAGAAGCTATTCCTCTTATCTTGATGAAAGTTGAAAATATTGTCAAATTCATCACCCATCATTTCATCTACCATTTTGGAGTTCCCCATAAGATCATAACTGATAATGACAAATATTTAAAAAACAAACAAGTTCAGGGCCTTTTTGACATATTTGGTATTAGACTTAGCTTTTTATCACCTTATCTCCCATAATAAAATGGACAAGCCAAAATCTCTAACAAAACCCTTAACAACATGATTACCAAAATGGTCAATGCCTTAGGGTGGGATTGGAACTTGCACATCCCCTTCGCCCTATGGGCATATCGTACTAGCATCCAAACCCCCACTAATTCTATACCGTTTTCTCTCATATTTAGAGCCAAGGTCATCTTGCCTCTTGAAATCCAAATACCTTCTCTTTGCATATCATTACATGACCTTATTTTAAAGGATTATTACCATTAATATCATTTATCCCAGCTTGAGATACTCGATGAGCATCATTTTTCCACACTTTCATATCTTTATGTCTATCAAGAATGAATCAAATGAACCTATAACAAACACCTAAAATTTTGAGAATTCAATATTGGATATCATTTCATCAAGTAAAACCAACATGTCACTAATATGGAAAAAAATAAAAAGGGGTAAATTTCCCTTCAATTGGCTTGGACCCTACATCAATACCCATAAGTATGGATCAAGAGCTTATCATTTGTTCTCTCTCAAATTAAAACTAAAACCTAAACCTCTCAATTATTTGCATATATGTCCCTTTTATTATTATATAGGGATCACAATTATCATTTATATAACCTAAGCTCATCCCTTACAACCACATTTATTTCCCTCTTTTAAGGGGCACTTGACTAAAACTGAATCATGTGATTATCCATCATAACTATATCCTAATATTAAACTATGGATACCATGACTCTATCCATGAAATTATTCTCATATTACTTCCCATCTCTTTGAGATCAGTTTCTATGGTCTTTGTTCCCTATACCTCTTTTTCACCTACTAACACCCCACGTCTGCTTAATTTTACCTTCACAAAGGTAATCCATTGAGTATGTATGAATAAGTCTATGTCATGTAAACTCAAGTAAAATAAAAAGAAATGTCAAATAGAAAAAATAAACTATGGGTCATCTTTAGCATCCACATACTACTCCCTTAAAGGATAGCTATTGTAAACTCATTATGAAATGACAAAACATAAGGTGGACTACTCCCTTGAAGGATGGTTGGATAAAGCATTAGTCAAAGCTAGGAATTTCATGGAATCTTCTTGCATAGATCAACTTACCCAACCTTCAAGGAAAATTTAAAAGAAATTAAAAAAGGAATAATGTTTTTTGAAGCTCAAATCAACTCTCCTTAATGGCAATAAAATTGGGAAAACCACAATCATCTCTCCTTAGTATACTTCCCGCATCGATCGGTCTACACTTTATAAATAGACATAGACTTGTTTATACCTCCTCTTTAGAGACCTATTTGGAAGGCATATTAATCTCACTAATGTTTCTAGTTTCACCCATTCTCGCTCCACATATCATATGCATGGGAATATGAGCTCACTTGACACAATGTTATCAAGATCCATATCTATCAACCTAGGCATGTTAATGCAAAACATTTAAAAAACTTAAGTTCAATAAGCCAATCCAATTATTGAAAATGCATTGTGTTATTTTTAATATCTTTTATTGGTCTATGTAATCTTATAAACATGAACAAAATAAAACAATATACCAAACACATGAACATCATGAACTATGTCAACAAACAACATCATCTATCCACCAAGAGGCACAATGTAAACATATAGCCACTATGCACAAACATTCCCCTATCCATCACATTGTGTAAACTTATAAACATGTTATTACACCATAAACAAAGAAGTAAAACATCATAGCATATACCATTCACCATTTAACACACATAACCATAAACATTAGCCATAACATGTATCCATCTATAACATGTCCTATCAAACTATGCATAGAATTAAAACACCATAATTCACCTTTATACATATCACATACCCAAGATACTAAGTCAAATAGCCATCAACCATGAGTATGCATAACCATAAATAATAAACATGAGTACCATATAAAAACATTGAATGTCACATAACATATACATTGAATAGTCAAAAAATAATACATGTGACAATGTTAGTTCTCTCTCAAAATATACATCTCACTATATCAGTGCATAGGCTAGAATAAAAATCATATACATAATATTAATATCATATGTCAATCAAGCCCATAAAACACTTGAGCCAACTACATTTCTACCATTATCCCCATCTATACTTGTACCTGATTTTGGTCACCCTAGGACCCCTACCTAACCAACTATATTAGTCCATTTCCTATGGGTAGCTAACATGGCCCTACCCCCCAAACTAGATCTAAACTCTACGAATCTCATGGCATGGGTAAAATGATCTATCACCATCACCTCACAGTATTTGATCTCTTGGATAGTAGGTAGATATTTTAATCATGGCAATAAATCTAGTGGCCCTCCCACTACTCTACCTACCACACCCATACCATTTTGCCCATATAAAGTACCTATCTAGCCCTATAAACTAGCTACTTTCCCCTAGAAAATGATAACATGGGCCCATGCCTAGTCCGTCTTCACTGTCATAACCCCCACCTATCCCTATAGTTTCATAATTTGGCCTTATAACATGGCCACTTGTCCCTATAAACTAACTATCTGAGCCTAGGCTATTACTTCCTATGGGTCACACTGTACCTATGCTGCCCCTAGATTGACATCAATGGGCTAATTCCCTCTACCACCCCTTCCAAAATATAGTATAATGTACCTCCCTTGGTACCAAGCCACATAACCATTAGTGATGCCTGTGTCATCAATTTGACCCCCTACTAGTACCTCCTCAGAATCATGTGCTATATCTACTAGCTAAGGCTCCAAAAGAAAAAACTTGACCTTTTCTATCCTATATATAGGAGTGTTAGGTGTAATACCCTATACCAAGCCAATTTATCTCCATACCTAATCAAATGGGATCATCTCTATCTCCATGTCTCTCCTCCCATACACCCACCTCTTACTCTATATCCCTATAGTGTGGTATCTAAATCTTGCCCACTATGCTCACCTAACATATGGTCATCATGTAAAATCCCCTAGTACCAAACCTTCCAATCTATCATGGAACCACTCAATATCCCTAACCCTACCACCTGATCCTATATACATTTCCACTCTCCTCCAATGCATGAAGATGGAAACATAGTTAGTTGGTGCATATGTATCATTTGGTATCCCCAAGTATCTCAATACCCAAACATGTTTAAAATCCTAGTAGTGTAGAACAAGCCCCATGCTCAGTACATAACATCGATGGACTCTAAAATCCCATATCTCTTTGTAAATCTACACAAGTAACACCTATACCCACCTAAACATGATCCTCCTTAGAAGCATCTCTACTAAAACTCCAAGCAATAAATAGGGGAAGTGGCCAATAACTAAATTTGGAAACATGAAGCTCATTAGTACCATCATCACCATCATAGCTAAACACCTATCTCTACATGTCCTCTAGTACAAATGGCCATAACCAAACCCACTAGCATGAAACTATGCATCCATCTAATCATCACCATATATGAGTTCTAGATAGTAATCTCTCTCTTCAATCTCTATGTGATATACTAGATCCACTCAGATAGGTAATTTGGTAATCCTTAGAACATCCTCTAACAAAATAGCAATCTCTCATGTTGATAACTAAAAAGTGTTTATCATGGGATCCCATCTCTTGATGAATACAATGAGTATGGTAGGGTTATGGGGTACATGATGATAATGGTACATCATACCTAATCTGATATCCTCCATGTGTCACCACTCATCATCTATCATCATATCCCACACCTTATAAAAGTGCCTAGGGACTCAGTCCCTCAAGTGGATTTGGTTTCATGCATGTAAAACAACCATGTGAGTAATCATACTTGGTTTTCCTAATCAAGACTAACCAGCATACACCCAATTATTTTCAACCTATTCCAAGCTAACCTATCATAACCATTACCCTACGTCTAAATAATTCCAACAATAATCCATCATTACCTACAAACCTCAAATAAATATACCGAACCACTAATTCATAACCCTATTTAACATATAAACCAACCAAACCCACACCTACAAAACAAAACTCCCCACGTCATGGTTACCTTGGTAAAACTCCAATCCAAACATGACATAGTAGTGGATGAAATTCTCAATAGAGTGAAAAGCATGGTGTGAAAGTGATAAATGATGAAGTTTACATTTCACTTTCACTTTTCATTTTTTTTGGCTTTTCAGGGTTTCCCCTTGACCATTGATGGTCAAGGTAACTACCAATGGTTGACCCTTTTGGCCCCTAATAATTGATGGTTAGGGTCCCATATTTTATCTTTCACATTTTCCAAGACAACCTATAAACTTCTATTTATAGGATCACAAACATGATCCTTACCTTTCAACAAATCAAAACATTCTTAACCAACCCCATTTGACAATGTCCACCTTGACGCTAGCCACTGTCCTCTAGATTTTTTTTAGCACTTATTCATATATTGTCTACAATTTCAATTACCTATTCACCTCAGAATCAACCTCATCACTACCCTTTGAGAAAGAACTACATTTGGCCTAAAGTTGTGGGATTTTGAATCCCCTTCACTATGTAGGCAATGTCTACTTGCCTAGTGAATGTGAAGTCAACTTGATCATACCTAACCTACCCATTTTCCCATGTCCACCTCAATTATGACCTTATTGCTTGAAATATGCACATGTATTATGATGAGTTTTTCCTAGGTAATTTTGACCACATCGACTAACCTTTTTAGTTTACCTATTTATATTTTTTCACCACCTACTACAACAACCAAATTATTTGTGTTTTCATAGGAGCACTTCTTACATTATATACCTACCACACATTGACCCATTTGGTGTTTTCATGGGAGCACTTCTTGTCTTGGATACTTAGTAAAACACTATGACCACCTTGGAGACTAATAGGTATATCCAACTGCCATGCCTATAGTAGTCACACAATACATTGGTCACTTGTCTTGTTCACACTAACCTTATTATTACAAACATTGGAAATATATATTTGCATGATATTATCTCTCATAACTTTTGTCACATTTTATGCACAAATTTGTACCTCATATGCTCAACTCATGTCACCACCTCCTAACTCCACATTTACACTTTATCAAACTTGTACCCACTTTACCTTCACCTCACCATCTCCTAATTTGAGGGGGAATACCTCCTCACACTCTTAGGATAGCTAGACCCTTGACCTATACTCCATTTTTTCCCACTCATTCATAAGATTATCACAAAAAAATGGGAAAAATGTAGACACTAAAATTCCACACATGCATTTCCAATTGTCATGACCCCTAACAAACCCCTTAGACCTTTTTGCCTTACCTAGGCCTATTTTCATTAGTTATATTTAATAGGCTTAAACATGGATATTTTGACATCTAGCCTTGATCATTGAATCAGGATAACTATCGACAGTCATCCTAATTGTCAAAAATCAGGCACCATACCTATCCTTATATATGCAAACACCATATAAATTTCTAGCTACCTTTTTTAAATATAAGTCATCCAAATCTCCTTACGAGGCATTGTATGGATAAATTATATTTAGAAGACCTAATGAAACTCCCTCTAGAACCTTTGGCCCTTGCATATAAGAAAGAGAGAGATATAAGAGCAAATCCTTTTTAATTATTATTAAGAGCTCAAGTACTTAGATTTTTATTTTATAGGTCAACCAACATCATATATGTTATCAAGACAATCTATTAAGAGACAGTTTTACATCACCTCTCAACCAAGCTTCCAGGAACTATTACTCTACTAAAATTAAGCTTGATCTCAACTATGCCAACTACTCATCCAACCCACTTTTGGTAATATAAGCCCTTATTTGTTACTATTCATGTTCTTTATTTCCATTTCACAACTAATTTATCCTTTGCCCAACCCCTATAATTTGTCTATGAATCCCATCAGTATGTTGTTGATAAAAACTAGTTTTGGTATAATCAACCATCAATGATCATCCCAACCACTGATGGTCAGGCCTAACCACCGACGTTTAACCCAACCATAAATGATCACCTATGGCAAGAAAAATCTAGTAAGATAATTTCACCTCCTTTTCCTAACCTAATTCACTTTACTATGTTTTTGACCACTCACAAGACCCTTTTAGATTTTTTAAGCCATAACTTGACCCATTAGCAGTAACACTAATTAGTTTATCACTATTTTGATCATTCTAGCATATCTCTTTATCAATAAATTCTTATTATTAGTTTTAGTATCTTTGATCATTGATGTACATACTTTATTTCTATTTTATTAACTTATTTATCCTAAAATGGTGGATTGGCATCCCCTAAAGAAGCTCTCACTTCTAGGATCTATCTAGTGCTATGCAATCCACCCAGCTACTTATCTAACCCAAAAATTTGCCTTAGTGTTTCTTACATGTAGCTCATCCTCCCTAGCCAAAGAAGATCTATCCATAATCTTATAACACAATACATGCACTTTTATTAGGTATTTCTACAACAACCCATATTTATAGTTTTACTACCTTCTTCTGAATAATAGAAATATTTGAGTGAAAAACTATATTTTATATTTAGACTATAGCCATCCTCTAATGGTTTCCAAATTCATTTGGTGTGATGATCATGTGTCCATGTTTGTATTTGAATCATTACCATGGTATTGAGATGCTTGCAAGTGTTTTTTCTCACCTCCATTTCATCCACCCCATACCACTATCAAATCACCATGTCTTCTATTATGTTTTATGTTTTTTCACCTTCCCTTCATGATTTTTAGTCATCTTTCATCATCTTTCACCCTCACACCATATCCATTCCATGGATTATCATCAAGAGAGATAAAGGTTGGCAAGAGACACCATCACAAGCATGGTTAAAAATACATATACATAAATATGGCACAAGTATAGTAAAGGAAAAGAGAACCTACAATATGTTACATATTAAAAGTGTGATCATGAAGGTTAATTAAGGTTCAATGAGGGTTGATGACCTATAATATGCTCTTCATGACATGCTACAACCATAGTGAAAATATGAGTAAATTTGTAATCCTAGATCATGAAAAATTAGTTTAAACATGAGTTTTAACTTAATTAGATGTTTCAAGAGGAATAAAACATGATTAGTGGCCTTAGAGTCTTGGTAGAGCATGACTAAGCTTTGAACCAAAGATCAGTCTATACAAATCTCAATAAACTCAATCATCAAGAAAATTTATAGTCAAAGACAGTCAAGGATATCCATGAGAAAGGACTATATTCAAGAAGGTGATTAGTATGACATGGTATATGGTATATAAATAATAGTCATGGGGAGGATTTCAAACTTTAGCACATAGTCAAAAATCCTAGAAAATAAAACTCTATAGCCAATAGTGGCAATGCCAACATGGTCATCTAAAATCAAGCCTAATTGAGGGGATTTCTAAGTCAACATGAGATGTCATATGCAATTGAATGACACATCCATAATCAATACCTTCATAAAATATGATAAATATCATTACCAACCTCAAAATAATGATAGTACATAGTTAAGTGTACATAATGTGAGTATGAGAGGTCAAGAAAGCATTGTTTAAGGGGTCTAAACATGCTTAAAGAGGATTTAAATATGGTTTAAAGTAGTTTGATAATACCATTGAGATAATTTAATAATAATTTGAACTTTGAAACCTCCATTACCCATTAGATCATCTCTAACAAGCGTAAAACATAGTCAAGTATGCACGCAGTCTATACAAAAGGGGTTTTTAGAGAATTTTGATGTTTCTAGCATCTAAACGTGGTTTTAGGGATTTAAATTTGGTACATATCATAATAATAACTTGAATAATTTTCCATATATTTTTTAAGGACATTTCTAAAGTATAAGTATTTTTTATTTTTACACAGTCCCTCACTAGTAAAAAATAGTCATGATGGTGCAAGAGGAGGTCCAAGTGGGTTATAAAGTGATACAGAGGTTGATAAGCCAAATTGAGAGTTTTTAAATCATGTTATGATGAAATTAATTATTAATACACCTTTAAATAGTGTCAAACTCTAAATAATATGCAAACTATCCCCATACATGTTAAATCAAGAAAGATGACATATAGGTCAAAAGGCATTTTTTGACTTTTCAAGCAAGGAGACACTTATAGAGTGATTTTATGACATGTTAAAAGACCCATGATGATTATTTAAGGTATGGAGAAGTAAATTAAGAGTAATTTTCATCCATGAGGAGAAATTTAAATTCTATAATTATAGATACCCTTCTAAGCCACATGATTAGATGCTCATATCTTTCACCACGTAAGGAGTTTGTAAAAATGATACTATAATTGTTTTATTAACCATATTAAAATTAAATTAATGAAAAATTTAGTTTTTTTAGGGTCTATTCTTTATGAACAATTGTTAAGAGCATAGGTAGCCTAGAATGCAAGCAAAACCATATAGGCAAATTTCCTCCATGTGATATCTTGTCATATATTTTGCATAGGAATACAATATTTTAAGTGAATATTTTGGGGTCAGTTTAAGAAAAATTCATGGAAATAATTTTTTATTTTGAGTTCTTTAATTCATGAATCATCACTAAGAAGATTCAGCTCTATAACCCTCTAAACCCCTCATAATGGCTAGTTTTGAGAGAAGTGGGTTTTATTGACATAGAAATACAATGGATAAACCTTAAAAATATTTAAAAATAAATTAAAATAATATAGGATTCTATAAATTGCAATTTTATGTATGGATCTATACAGATCATGGAAAAAAATTCATCTTTTTAGAGAAAAAATCATGAAAAATGAGGTACAAGGCAATTTACATGAAATCCAAGTCATAGATGATGAATCATCATAATTTTTATTCATTATAAAATATTAATATGGTAAAAAATATTCCTATAATTTCTTATACCATCTCCTCCAAAATAGGCACTCTACAAGAAAATGGGGCAAAATGGACCTAATCAACCATGTTGATTGAATGGCAAGAATTTCTTCATCGAATTCATCTATTTCATGATAGGACGAGTTGAATAAATTCTAATTTCATAGTTTTTTTTAGTTTTTTAAGGGTTTCTTTTCTTTTTTTTTTTTTTTTTTTTTTCAGGTTTTGTGGATTCCAAATGCAATAAGATAGGCTATTAGACCTAATTGGCCTAATAGACCTAATTGGTCAATAAAGCAAGTAAAATATGGTATTTAATATGTATCAAAGAGTTAAAGTAGAGTTTATACATTTAATATCTAATATTCACATGGAAATATATGAAAATTTTCAAGACTTAAAGTTCCAAATCATGTAAAGAGGGGCTTAGTGGAGTTGACTAGTCCTTAAGCTCACATCAGTTCAGTGAACTAATTAGCTAATTTCATGCATCTTCATGATTTTCATTATAAAGAGGACCTCACTTTAGCTTCAAATCACTTCAATATGGATTTAAAATTCAAATTTTACATATATTTTCATTCAAATAATATGTTAAATCTCAATATGATCCCACCACCTCCCTTTCAACATCAAAGTGACGACCATGCAAGTTTTTGAAGACTTAGAATATTTTTGAAGACATTGTTATTACTGTAAAAGGACTTTAATATTTATTTAACTCAAATTATACTAGTAATTATCTCCTCCACACCAAATTGGCTATATATTTCCAAAATTTTACTATATATGTCAGCTTTTAAAGCCATTTTTGAGATCCCTCAAGGTGGTATAGGAAAGCTATATATAAATTATAACTTACACCAGAAATCAATAAAGAAAAAATTATTTATAGATAATTCATGGTTTTAATGTGTAATTATGATTTTTTATTTGCATATAAGTGTGAACTATATCTCATTTTGCATGTACTTTCCTCACTTACCATTATGATTTCATCCTTTATAGGTCACTTGAAGAGTTAGAATAGAAATTGACCTAGAGAATGTTAGTATGTAGTGTCTTTAGAGACCTCCATTCATAATCATTCATTTTAAAACCTAATTTCAAAACTCCATTTTAATCACTTATGTTTAGGACTGATCTGAAAGAGTTTTGTTGACAAAATTTTCAATCTTGATCTGTGTGTGTGTCTAAGTTTCATAGTTTACATAGGATTAATCACTATTTAGGTGCATCACCATCATAGATATGTTTTATTTTTAGTTTATTACTTAATATTTTCACCCCAACATCAAATATGTTTAGTAATTGATCCTAAAAGTCACATTTTGGAGGAGTTATCCTCACAAATAGAAGTTTGATCTAAACACAAGTATCCCACATCCTTAGATCATTCCAGTGTTAGTATATATATGAGTAATACTTGAGTAATCTAATCTCTAATGGGAGATATATAGGTTTTTAACATTTTCTCTTTTGTCTTCTTTGAATCTAAGACCTATTTTTTCATTTGGATACCTTTGACTATTCAAAATATCACCAAGTACTTCAGTGCTCTTTTCAAATTTATGATGTATCTTCAATTTTAATTTTTTTGGATCTAATTCTACCTTAAAGGGATTAATTTATATTCTAAACTTGGTGCATTATTCCTCCTTAGTCTTAACACTTGTAGTGACAATCTCAATCTGAATTTCCAATTATTTGATGATCTCTTCATGTTCATTGGTGATGTTACTTAGTCTCTATTCAAAGATATTGATTTGTTCCTCATAAATATTAACCAATGATCTTATATTATGATTATTTCTTCTTTGGAAATTCAAATCCTCTAGATAACTCACCAATTTTGCCTTAAGGTTCATTTCAACCTCTTCTTCATATGATTTTTTAGCTTACATAAGACTTTTACCTTTTTAAAAACATTTATTATTTATTTCTATGGCCTTGAATAGAGTTCCATTTTTATCATGATCATTAATATCATAATCACTATAAGATATACTTGTGTCACTTATATTAGAGGATTTACTATCTTATTTGGTATAAGAACTTATCTTTTTCTTGAATGACCCTTTCTTACCTTCACACTTTTTGAAGATATTTTTTCTCTTGTGAAGTTTGTATAACTTCTTATCCTCACCATGATGTTCATCATGCTATCTATAATGCTAATTATTATTATTATTATTAGGGAGCTTAGATGTAAAGTGATCAGTCTTACCATAGTTAAAGCACTTGAATGGAAACTTGACCTTATACTTATATGATCCTTTCCTTTGTTTTTTGACAAACATGGCTTCTATCTTGTCATCATCAATTTTTGTATCAAAATCATCCTTTAAAATTTTAATTTATGATTTTTTTAATATCTTTGAATGCACCTTCCTTCTTGGAAGATCTTACACCATTTATTCTCATTTCATAGGTAGTCAAGATACCATGACGCTCATCTACATATAGTTTGTTAAGATCTTTGATCTCCTCCATAGAAATTTTTTTGAATCAAACTTGGATGTCATAGATATTAATACCTTCTATACTTTGTTGATTCTTCCAAATTTTATCCTAGACCTTTGATGACATTTACCACTTCATCTACTCTTAACAAATAAGATGCAATGTTTTCATCCTCTATTCTTAGACTTTCACACTTTATTCAGTGGGTCTATACATTTTCTAACTTGAATTTGGTATCTCCATAAATGATTTGGAAATTTTTCCAAATTTATTTATCTATATCAAAATACATGACCTTTACAATTTTTTCCTCAGATATACCACATAGGATGGAATTCATTTCCTTAGAGTTGTTTTCACTTACCTTCTTGTATGTTGCATTAGTTGATGGTGTAGAAGGTGGAGTGAATACATAAATAATTGATTTACATATGTCATATCCCAAGGAAATTAGATAGGTACTAATTGTAATGCTATGAAATGTATGTTTAGTCCCATTGAAAAGAGGGTCCTTGTTGGTTGAGAAATCTCCTTGTACTTGATGACTATATATGCTTATGCTTCTAGGATCTCCTTTCTTAGGACTAATTTTTGGAAGAAAAAATATTGAGATGGGGGGTTGAATAATTGTTTAAAAAATTTATTTTAATTATAATTAATCATTCATGAACCATGAAAACAACATAGTGATCTAGCAATTCATAAAGAACTATTTAGATGAGCATGAAACAAGATAACACTTATATGAGTGTGAAACCCTAAAGGGGAATAAACCCCACTATGATATCTAAAAATTTAATAATATCCTATAAAAAAAATACCAAATATATTTTATCACTAGCTCAACTTTGAGCACCAACCCTAATAAATTCAAGCATCCACTTCACTAGGCTTTAGTAGGCACTTTCTTTCAAGGAAGCACCAACTCCCTAAGTGTCTTAATACTAACTTATCCAAATCATGTATTTTTATCACAATAAAACATTTACTCTTATTTTATGGTCTATAAATAATTTCAATAACTCTTTTTTCTCAACCATGCAATATTTTATTCATTTGTTTTCCACACCCAAATAGGCCTAAACTACCTTGTATATAAACTAGTCTCATGGTCACACACCACTTGGTTTTACAAAAACCTTAAACCTATTATTTCAGCCATATATTATGTCTTAAGACATATTACTAACATGGTTAAATCAAAATTTTAACCCCTTTTATTCTACCACAACTCAGTTAAGTTTTACTCCTCCTTTAGGACTCATGGAGACCTAATTACATTTGATTTGTCTTATTAACATTAAAAAATGATATTATTATGCCCATATGGCCTTATAAATAAATTAAAAACCATTTAAACACTTATCCAATGAATTATACTGACCTCCTCCATGATTTATTAGACTTGAATTCTTTATTCATTCTATAGAATCTCCTTTAGGACAAACTGTCATATTAGGCTTGTGTACCTCAAAAGTTTGTCTTACACTAATGAAACTTAAATGCCCTTAAGATACTTAAAAAATATAAATTAAAAATGAATACATATTATCCATTAAATTATGGTCATCATCAAATTCTTGGAACACATTCACTCAATAAATAATGGCTCAATAACATCTCTTCAACTCGCTTATTCAAAACTACCAAAATACCTCAAAAACTAGTCATGAAGAACTAGAACTAAAATTCATGTGTTGACACTTTTAATGAATCATAATGAATAAAAATGGTTCTATTATATCTATAAAATGTCCCTAGATATAAAATTCATATGGTCTAATGTTGAGTATTGGTCTTGCAGACCAAATTCTTGCCCTTACATCTCATAGTTCTATCTAAACTAGATAATAAATTTTGTGAGAAACATTTTAACCACGTACACTAACACCCAATGCTTATAAAAATAATTTTCCTAAATAAAAATTAGTAAATAACTTTATTTTTCACTTTATTGCATCAATATATCATGAAAAATACCCTAAAATATATCTCTTTATCTCTACTTGGGTTTTACATTATCTGCACCATTTGGTTTGTCTACGATTGGCTTACTGGGATGACAAATTTAGATTACTTGAAAGATATAACATATCCAAAAAACATCATATACATGTAAAATAATTCTCTATTTTCTTCTACCGTCCATTTTATCTTCTTTACCAATTCAACTTTTAAGAGATACAATAACCTCTTAACAAATAGGATTGTATCTCTACATTTTCTCTCTCATCTGAATAACCACCACCATATAGAAGTACCTATGAGAGTTGAATACATGATTAAATATATTATATATCAATTTTAATCCATATTTGGTTTATTTGAATAAAATATTTCACATCAGGTCCTTATTACGATTTTAGGGATGTTTAACCCAAGTTTTGGTGTTAACGATTATTCATAAAGGACTGCCACTTGAATCCAAAACTAATTCCTATAGATATTAGATATTACCCTTACCCATCTATAATTAATAAATTAGACTCCCATTAGGATATTACATGTGCCAAAAAATGTCAAAAATTGCTTTTCAAGTTTGAAACCTCATTATTTGAGATTGATAAGGCTTAAAACAATTATTTACACATTTTTCTTTCAAATTTTTACTTCAAAATATGTTATCATGCCTAAAAAAAATTATCTCACCTATTTCCATGCTCTCATGTGCATATTTTCATTGAAATATGTTCTTTATACCTCACTAGGCTAGGTAGGGTCTAAGAGTGGTTTAGGTGTAAACTTATACTAAATGTCCTAGACCTATAAGATCACCCTAAAACTCTCATGAATTCTTATATACCTTATTCAAATGATCAAACATAGCCATACAAACTTCACATGCCTATATTCATTTATTTCACCATGTACATACCTCTTCATGTCAAGATTATGCTTCTTATGCACTTGACAATAATGATTGCACCTTCCATTCTTTCTCTTTCTGTTATGATAAAACTCTTACATACATCTTGTCATATCACACACTACCAAATATCCTTAATAACCTTTGAAATCAACCTTCACATGATGCACCTTTGACATCAACAATAATACTCAACATCAAGTATATGAATAAGAGTGTCTAGGGTACCCATAGGTGATCTTGAAAAAGAGTCAATAGTCCTATTAGCTACCCAAGTTTTACCCTATTTAGTAGTACTATTCAAACCCTCCTAAAACTTAGAATAACATTAGATTGACCTATAGGTTATAGGATACCTAAATTTTAGGTCAAACCTATGGTTTTGGTAGGGATAACTTCCCTAATTTTTCAATTGAATCCACTCTCTAAGACTTAATCTTATTGGGATGAAAATAGAAAAGATATGAAAACTTATGAAAGAACCTACACTAAAGTGGTGATGCACTAATGATTGAGTATCCAATCTTGGTTTATCCCTATAACACACTAAAGGATGTAGTGAAAATAATAATTGATCATATCTCTTAATTAAGTTATAAGCATGAATGTTTCATGTGAAGGTTAAGTGAGAGTTTTACAACTTGAAGGATAAGAACCTAGATCTACACAGGACATTATTAGCCCATGACACTTCAAGAACATCTCTACTTTTCAAAAATTCACACAAATTTCACAGACTAATGACATGAAGTTAGGTATATGAAAAGACATATATATGATAATAAAAATCATACATTCTACAAATCAGCTCTCACAAGGCACACTAACATTCAACCAATAAATTTGCAACTATCTTTCTATTGATTAAGAGAGGCAAAGTACAATTTTGGAAAAGATTTGCTACACCTAACTGAGGGGTAATTAAATAAGAGATAAATTACTGATTAAATATAATTTTTGATAGAGAGGAGATAATATTCAAAGCATAGGACATACCATGAATGAGGCCAAGGTGGCGTATGGTAGTTACAATACTCCTAATCACTCCTCCCATGCATTGGTGTCCTTTATTAACTCCCTTCTAGCATTAATATAAGGTGTGGTGGCTATAAATCCTTTGTTTTAATTCATTAAAGTATTTACCACACTTAAAATAGATCATTATTCCCTCTAATGGAAATTACTATGCATACATGGGGTGTTATTAGGCCTCTAAGAGGCATTGAGTAGCTTATCCTTCAATATGCATGTTGACTTGATAATGAAAATATATAAATTATTTCATAATGGTTTCCAATTTATAATATTATCACTTTAATGGGAAATTAAAAAGTTAAATTTTGGCTCATTAACCTCCTCCTATCATTCTATGCCCACTAGAACCTTCTATTTGTAAGTTAAGTAGACCTATTCAAATAACTCCTCATCTTTATGCTCATTCATTATTTTAATGACTAAGGTAGATGAAATAGGATTTAAAGTCATTTTAAAAACTTGAAATACTTATTTACTAACAATTTGTATCTACACTTAGACCTTTATCAACTATCCTTTACCTAAAACTCATTTGCCTTGCATGACTAGGCCACTTAAACTAGCTTCATAGACTGGTTGTTTATGAGGAGCTAACAAAGACACTTACCCATAAATTCATGACCATTTACATCCTTGGAAGAGTATTAAAATTCTTAAATTTACATATTCCATAGTTTATAACTCTTCATTAAGTAATGAGATCCATTTTCTACTCAAAACCCTATAATTTTTCATTTTTTATAGGTGTCCATATAGCATCTATATAATCAAGTACCAAAGTCATGAGCTCATTTGAGTTGGTAACACATTTCAGGTATTGGTCAAGTGTTTTATGAGTGTTTGGATGCATTTATCATCAAATCTCCTTACTTGAGTCCTTTTTAAGGTTTAAGATGGGTTTATGAGTGCTTGGGAGTCTTAGTGATGGTTCATAGAGGTTAGGGACCAAACCTCTAAATCAATTTCAATAGATACATGTCCATATACCTCCATACCTCCCCTAAAGTGCTTGGATACCCATTTATAACATATATATAGTTGTGATAATTTTAATATTCTCCTTAAGAGTTAATCATGCTTCTTTATTAGTTTCTAGGTATCTGTAAGCAAAATGACTAACTATATGGACTTTTCCTAGGATCCAAATTGACTAGGGTGTGTTTAAACATCACGATGGCCTCTCCCTTTAAGCTTTGAAGTTTTATTGTTATTCAAATGTAAATTTTATTCACCTTATTATGGAACTAATCTAATGAGGGTGTTAGGTCATTCTACTTACACACATGAACCTTAAGTTTGGGTACTAAAATTTAGGTTTTAAGGCACTCCTACATCATATTCAACCTAAAAATTGCCTCATAGGTTTCATTAAATTCCAAAATTACCTTGATCAAACTTCCTAACCCATGATGAGTGCATATAGCCATCATTCTCAATCCTTATGCTTATCATCTTGCTAAACCAATCATGGAGGTCACTATGATGGCTTCTAGAGGACTTGTTTATGGGATTTAGAATCCATCCTTCCTTCTAATCTTCATTATGCATATAAAAAATTTCCATCTCCCTAATTTAGGCTCAAAATAGCCTCCTTGGGCCTATTCCATATAGTTTGAATCCTAAATATGACAACTAGTGAGTTTTCATGATGCTCAATAGACTTGAGGAGACCTTAGAGGTCATTTTAGTGTTAAACCACCTCATCCAAATGGATTTTAGAGCAAGAATACACCATTGGGTAATTTTTGGGGTTTAAGAATGTTTTGAGACATCCACCATATTAATGATGGTTTATAGCATACATATGTTTAAACTAGGACTAATTTAAATGAACCTATAGTGCATTGACATATTCATCTTACATGAATATCCTTATGTCCCATGCAAAGGATGTGTTAAGATAGGAGCATTGGAAGGTAGCACTCGGGTTTTCTGTTAACCAATACTAATAGGTTATTTTGTTAAGGATCATTCATAAATGTTATCCCCCAAATTACAACCAATTATTCATGTATATTTATTCTATAATGAGACATAAACTTCCCTAAGATATTTGGGCCTAAGCATCTCTATGGTGAAGTGTGTGAATACTTAAATTTGGGCTTTGAGTTGGCTTTATACATGGTTGCATGGATCGAGTAAGGTTATGAAGTCACTTTTGAAATTTCCTTATTTATATCCACATGAAACCTTTTTATTAGTATTTTAAACATGCTTACACATCACTCATTATCCATAAAACATGTTTAAAGATCTTGGAGATGCCTTTAGATGGCAGTAGGCTTTATGAACAAGATTAAAGTCTATTTGGATTGGTCTATCTTTAAGGGAATCTGATGTAACCTATCATGTTTATTATATTTTATTATACATTGGGAAATTAAATATAATTTTTTATTACTTAAATACCATTTGTAGACCTGAATATGCTTTCAAAACTTTCAAAGTATGATTTTACTCATCTAGCCACATAACTAACTATCATAGACTGGGCTATGTCTAAGAGAAAATAATGGATATAAAAAATATTTATCTAGCCTATATGGAATTATAGATTCATTTTAGTAATAAAAATGACAATATTTATTTATTTTTTAGGTTTTATTATGCTTACAGAGGCCTCAAATAGTAATTTTACTTAGACTAGATATAGGTTACATGGTGACTAAGTGATTGAGCATGAGAGTTTTGAGTAGGGTTTCCTCCTTGTTTCCTAATATTACTATGATGATAAATTATAAATAACATGTTTTTAAATGTTAGATACATATTAAAATATTTACTTCCAACATCTCCTCCATTTTATACCATTCCCCTTATCAATCTTAGGGTTCATGCCTAAGTAGGCATATGTGTCGTCCACCTTATTTTAACATTCTCTTGCTCTTTACATAGACTTATTATTGGTATTTTCCCCCTTGTATTAGTATAATACCTAATTATCCTTGTATGAGTGATAAATATTTACCATAAATAATATATAGTTCTCTATATGCATCAACACTATTGTAAGTATACACTCACATATGTTAACTATGTATAGGGGTCTAAGTATCAGGCTCATATGAGAATATACAGTTTCTTGGAACCACTATAACATATTACATTTTCATTAATATATTGATGGTATCCATATTCATATGATCATAAAATTTTCATGCCCATCAATGGTTCACATAGTGTTCTTGGAGACTCTGTTATAGTAGACTCAAAATAGCTAGTTGTAAGTGGTTATTTGCCTCCTTAGTTAGGTGTTTGACCATATATGGACCTATCCTTGATTATATTTAGTATTAGATGGTTATAAAGGGTATTTTTATCTATTTCATATGGATAAAATATGTAATGAAGGGTGGAGGAGTGAATGAAAATGACTGTGGAGTGATATGGAGCTAAAACATGAATAATAGAGTCAAAACATAGTGTAAATGGTAGTGGAAACTACATGAAATGTTAAAGGGATGGAAATGGCTTGAATTGAATCATAATAACCATTATAAGACAAATCACATACACCTTAATGAACTTAACACATATTATCATGTAAACACACCAATTTGGAGGTAGGAAAAGGACACATTAAAAATATAGAACCTAGGATTCTCCAAGGAATGTTAAAATTTGAAAAAAAACTTAATCTTTGCTAAACTAACTATGTGGTATTAAAGTTAATAAGGTTGGTTTTTAGGTCTATGATACTACCATGGAATATCATAAATTTTAACATAAGGCTATGATGATGATATATCATTCCCTCAACACCTAATTCCATGCTTTTCACTATGTTTTGAATGTTCTTATGGCACCATTGAACAAAACACAATGCTACTAGACAGTGAACCTTAGATATGTATGAGCCCTTTTCTTTGAAGATAATTTTAGATGACAAGATAATGTTGTAAACACAAAATTTTAGCAATGAGGCATGGGTAATATTGAATCACTTGACCAAAACTCAACATTACCAAATCTTTACGATGAAATAATTCAACACTTTATTCATTGCCTAGATCTACCTACAAACTACATATTATGCATGTGTAGAGATTTTTTGTTCCATGAGCTCAAATGTGTGAGAAAAATATTGAAAATGAAATTAATATTCCTTTAAGACCTAATGAAATAGGATCAACTATTGGTTTGACCAAATAAGCTAAGAATCCATGAAAACCATTATGTTCTACTTAGCGTGTGTGGACAAGGATGGCATATACATCCCTTAAGTTATTAATGAATTTTCATATGGACTAGGGGACAAATATAGAAAAAAATAACCATGGATAGAATCTGACTAAGTGTACTTTTCCTAGATAAGATCTTGAGTCCCCATTCTCTCTCCTCCATATGATCTAAGCATAAACCTAAGGAGCTCTTCAATCCTACCAATGAGCTCAAGGAGAAGGTAGGTTAGTTTTGAGATTCCTTTTCACTAAAATAAATTTCTTTATCCCCCATTTAATGTAACTAACCTCCCTCTACAAATACCTTACTCCACCTAAGTTAGTTCATACTATATGGATCCATACCATTTGGAAAACCTTCGCAAGCTATAATATTTCTACATTTTCTCTTTCTTCAAACAAATAAACATCATTATAAAGTGTTATGGAGGGAAAATAAGGGTCATGTGACATTTTAAAGTTGATGTCATAATTTAGGGGAGTTGAAAAGTCATAATTTAGCATGTGTGGGGCCTGTTAGGGGGGATTTAAGTATTTATCGTGGTGGTAATGAGCTCAATGGTGTATGAAACACTTTAGTGGTAGTCTAATGAAGCCCATGAGGTATATTAAAGGTGTGTAAGGTTTATTAGTGGAAAATCAAGGTCAAATTAAACCTCATTATGATTAAAAAAACATTGATTTGAGCACATAATCATGATCTTAAAAGGACATATGAATAGGACATAAATTTGTAAGTTAAAACCCTTGAACACTTCATTTTGGTTCCTAAAAATAATTGATTAGTTTTGAACATTTGGTTTTAGTGATTAAAAGGAACCTATGTGATTTTTGATAAGTTCTTTTCTAAAAATTATTACAAGTTTTTGAATTTAAGCCAAGGGGCCAAAGAACTTTATCAAACATTTCATTTGGTACATAAAATTAACTCTTATTTAGTTTGAAAATTCTTGAAAATGTTTAATGCTTGTTAAATTTCCATAAAATTAATATTGTATGTATGCTCTCCCCTCATCCCCTATATGGAACTTGGTGACCAAAATCATCTTTTCACTTGAAATTTATGCCTAGTCCAAGGCATGAAAAGAATGTTATATAGGATTTCCCTAAAACCCATATGGTTTGGATAATCTAAAAGCAACCTCTAAAGTCTTTTCATTTAGTCATTTCTTTCATGTATCTTGTTTTGTGAAGGGGAGTTCATATCTTCTTCATGAGTTATTTAGGAAAGCTTTAACTTGGGGTTTCACCTCTAATAATTATTTTAACCCCACTCATTGGTAGGTATAAATACTAGGAGAGCTAGGGGGTTAAGAGACTAACCTCTCATTTCATAATACAAATTTGTGTTAGGTCTGGATAACTAGGGGATTCCACTAAGTAGTCCATGGATGGAATCAATACGCAAATGAATAGACCCTTGCATAGTAAGTTAGATGGTATGAAATTTATTTATGTGATGCATATCTAGTGTTAACCACACTTAAGACCATTTAGATGGTTAAAATTTTAAACTTTAGGCAAAGCCCACTTTCTGTAGACATATTATTGATGTAGGGCAAGTACTTTGAAGGTATATGTCACCTTAAAATGTCTTGGGAGAAGAGGGGTGGAAAAAACCTACAAATTCATGCACTTTTATTTTTAGATTAACACTTAAAATCTCCCCAAGAGCATATATATAGATGAATTTCAAAAATATGATGCTACCTTGTTAGTTTTAGGGTTTAGGATTATTTACATAGCTATATTTGGTCTTTTACCTATATTTCTTGGTCTTTTGAGTCTAAAACCATTTTTGTACCACATCGAAATGAGTTTTGTATCCACACTACTCCATTATTTGATTATTATGCCATCCATTTGACACTTTATTTTTACATTAGTCATTTTTTTAAAAATGTTGTGTGTGCCACTTGATTGAAGTAGCTGACATTATTCTACCTAAATCCATTCAAGTTTTATGCCTTTGAGTATTTGAAACCAACCATTATTTACATATTTAGAGAGATATAACACCAGTAAACTACTCAAATTATTTCATAGCCTCATCTTGTCTTATGTATAGGTTTTAAATTTTTCAACCTATCCACTTATGACTTTAGAATCTTTGTTTAGTGTCATTATACCATTTAAATTTGTCTAGATTGTTTATTCCAGAATCCTAGTTTTCTTATGTTGAGTTTTTAATAACCTTGACAAGTTCGAATCTAAACATTGATTGATTTATATTTATGCCTAGTGTAATTTGGGCTTAGACATAAATCTTTCTCTTTACCAAAATTTTAAAAATATTTGTTTGTGACTTTATTTGAGAGAAAATAGTCTATCTCCAAATTCCTTTTATTTCATGCCTCATGCCAATTTAATCAAGTTCATGTCTAAGTTTAAATTCCTAGTCTATGCTAAAGTATTTCAAGGTTGTTAGATTAAATACCCCTTTGTTTAAAGTCTATATTTTGACATCGTGTTTGGCCAAAATTCCTATCACATGCTTTGTTTGAGCCTAGATTTTGATTCTACATTTGGCCAAAAGACCTAGTAACTTCTATTTTCCTAGATTATACCTATTTAGAATACTTTGGACCTATATTTTGAAATTTTGTTTTTAATTCATCCACTTATCATTGTTTTTGTGAGACATTTAATGTTAGACATTTGATGTTATAGTATTTTATACCAAGTCATAGCATAGACCATTTGGAGATACAACTCTATCCTTTGACTAAGTTAGATAGAATTTGAACAATTTGACTTTTTAGATAATATTTTTGGAGTTTATATAACTATAATCCCTTTTGTTTCAAACCATTCACTATTTATTTGAGCATGTTTCACTATACATGTAGTGAAACTATGTACAATGTAGGTTATAATAATGTGGTCACACAATAAGGCTTTATTCAAGACCTTTATGGGGACATTGTAATTTTTGAGACAGATCCTTATCCACCTTACAAAACTCAAATAGGGTAAAAATTTGAGATCCTTTGGCCCATTATTTAGTTAACACAACTCCATAATTAGAGTAGGACCAAGAATAAATGGCACAATACCTAGATAGCATACCTTTGATTATATAACAAGTCCAAAAAGAACCACCTAGATACCATTGACCTATGACACTTATTTTTTTTATCATCAATTATTAGAGAACAAGGATGAGTTCTTATTTAGAGGTGTAGAGGTAGGGGATAAGTTTCTAGTATACTTCCCCCATGAAAATTTTCCAAGCCTAGTAAGAGTTCCTTATAACATGTCTTATAATCATAATATCGAACATGCCTCTTCTAACAATCTTCAAGCTATAGTTTTGATGCCATATCAAGATCCTCATATGCTTGTCATAGGAAAATGTCTCATGGAGGACCACTTCATATAAATTTAGACAACATAACAAACCTATCTAAGCCTAGCTTATAACTTTAATAACAAGACCATGTTAAATGCTCCTCTTATTGAGTTATGTCCTTCAACAAGAGTCTTAATCAAATTGACAAGCCAAGAAAATTAGGGTATAGACCCATTTTTGAAAATTAATTTTGTTGGAGACATGGTTAATGCCCTTGCCATAAAATAAGTATCTTCTACTTATACATAGAATAGTGAGCCAAACATAGTGGACAATATGCAAGTGTCATCTAATATACACCAAAGTGGTGTAAATTCCAAAAATACTAGTCCAAAACAAAATGTGCCTTTAGTTAACACCATGAGTGGTTCAAAGATGTATGGGGTAGAAAATTATACCTTATAACATTATATGAATACCTCTAATCCTTAACTAGCTACAATATCAAGCATGAAACCTCAAGGATTAAGTAGTTAACCAATGGCCATTGTCATGCCTCAACAAAATGTGAGGAGTGTTACTCCACCTCAATAGGCGATGACTAACATTCCATAAAAATAGTCATAGTCTAACATACCCACATAGTAGAGGAAAAAAATTATACCACCTTAATAAGGGATAACCAATGTTCCACCTCACTAGGTAGTTACTAACATACCTCTCCAATCATAGACTAACATGATATTGAAATCATAAATGATGTCTAATCAATAACATAAAAATATTGGTCAATGATAAATGTTAAACCTTTAACATACATATACTTATTAATAAGTATTTGTGAAACCCAGAGGTTCTAATGTTACACAAGTATTGATTAGGTAATGATTTCCTTTTATTCCCAATGTACCACAAGTTTAATGATAGGGCATTAGTTCACAATTTCCCCTTAATTATCAAGGTTTGAATAGTTAGTAATAAGTCCCTAGTCAACCTCAATAGGCATAATATTTCATTCTTAGCCATATCTTTCCAAATCAACTATAATTTCCTCTAAATTAGGGGTACATACCCAATATTAACTAGAATATTGCATTGTAATGCATGCAATTTATATATTCACACCCTAATCTGCATATGTATATTCATATTCAATTCCATAACCAAACCAATATTACCCAATAAATGTCTCCATTATACCCCAGTCAAAGTAATCCACTTGTTACCACCCATCCTCCACCTCAAGATAACATTCCCTCTAGTTTCCTCACATAATAACTATAACAAATGAAGGATGTAATTTCCCTCGTCTAAGCTAGAAAGTAAACTAAGAAGTTTAAGTTGGATGACATGTGTTATTACAGTTTAAAAATGGAGTACTTGTAAATACCATTTCCTCCAAGGTATGAACCACCAAAATTCAAGAAATATAATGGGAAAGGTGACCACAAGATCCATTTGATGGAATTATTTATTATGTGTCATCTAGTGGCCTACAATGACATCTACCTCTTACTATTATTCCCAAGGAGTCTATAAAGATAAGCATTTGAGTGGTTTCTAAAGTTACCTATGAATTTAGTCTTTGACTTTGATGATCTTTTAGACAAGTTTGTGAAACACTTCTCCTAAAATCTCAAACATGAGATTTCATTGGTAGATTTGATGAAAGTTAGAAAAAATTATATCAAAATATTTTCAAGATATCTATAGTAATGGAGAGCCCTTATAATTTGATTTGCTCATAGTCTACCGGACAAGCAATTGGTTATTGTGTTTACCAAAAATTTACATAGCAAGATATCTTACCATCTAGAGATACCGTGTGCACATACTTTTAAATAAATCATTAACAAATGTTGGTTAATGGAAATAAACCTCAGTAAAAAATGGATCATTAAACTTACCTCATAAAATCAAAACTAAAATGATGGCCAAAATTAGAACCAATTGTAAGTATAGGCATCATAACTAGCATAGGCCAATAATTATGATAAACCTATGTAGTTTAATCACAACAAAAATATTATTTTAAATGGAGTAATCAATTCATGACATGTCCAAATGGTTATTACACCTTTTTATCATCCTATATCACATATGCAAATTACTCCTAACCAATAACTAATTCAACAAATGTAACAAACACAATAACCTAGACTAGTGCAACAAATGTAGCAACCTTTGCCTTTGTAAAACCCTCTTCTAAGGAGAACTATGCCTAGTCGTCACATTTTTAGTGACCTTAGAGAATCCATTTAATTTATGTTTTTAAATCTCTCCACATCTAATCTTATTAACTAGCCTATTCCAAAACACTATCCTGAGGGCATTGCCTATCTAGACTAGTACACACAAAATGAATTTAGTATCATTGGTTAATGGGCATAATTTACATCATTATGTGAAAATTAAACATTTAATCAAAAACAAGTTGGTGAATAGGGAGATAACATTGGATCATAGAGATTCCACATCCAATTATAACCTGGGAATCTATCAAAACCCCTTTCTAAAACATAACAACCAACAACAACAATAGCTCTCAACACAACAACAATATCAATAGCCAAAATAGAACCAAAAAAATCATCAATAGAACCAACAATGTCAAACAAATGGATATAACCAAGGATATAATGATTACAATAATCAACAAACCTACCATGGTGTTTCACATGATTATAAGAAGGTTGTAGGCCATATTTTAGGATCTCACATTTCTACCATCTCCATCAATTCAAGATGAAATACCAATAAAAAAGACAATTTTTAATCAATTCCTATCAATAAACCCATGTTGGTGATCCTTATTTTACCTAGGATCACATGAAAGTGTATCAACTAATAGGGATTACTACTTTTGGACATCATATAAATAACTCATCATTGACCCATGACCATGCCAAGTACACCAACAACTAAGACTTATCATATCTAGCCCCCCATCACCATCATTTGTTAGCAACAATTATCTTGTATCTAATCTTAATCATGTAATCACAACTTGATTGTCAAATATTACCATATTAGGCCCACATCTATCTACCACTTTACCCATCCAACCCACTATTTTGTCTAAGAACAAGCCATTTACCATTATGTAAGAAAAATTGTTTGATATTGTGGAACAATTAAGAAATATACCTGCACAAATATCCATTTTAGATTTGTTACATATGTTTACAATCTAAAAAAACATCTTGATAGAGTTCCTTGGCCAATCCCAAGCTCCTAATGACATATTTCCAAACAAATTTAAAGCTTTAGTTAGACATCTAGCTCTAGGCCAATAATTAACCTTTGACCAAAGTGATATGCAATCCCTTGGCCCTTTTTAGATAATGGATCAAGTCTGAATATTTTATCTCTAAAGCTTAGCAAGTTTCTTAGGTACACTACTACTAATCTCCAACCAAAAATATTCACAATCAAAGCGTATGATAATGAAAGTTGGGAATCATGAGGCATCATAAGATTCCTAGTTATCATTGGGCCTTTAACCCATGATACACTATGCCATGTGTTAGACATTGGTTTATCATATAATGCAGTTTTGGGTAGACTTTGGATACATGAAATTAATGCAATCCCTTCAACATTGCACTAGTGTATCAAGTTCTCTTATTTATATATGTAGGTTACTATCTATGGATATTTGAATCCATACAAACATTTCAAGCATTTAGAGGCTAAGTACCAAAGTTATAACTACCATTTTGGCTTGAATCTAGTTCTTAAGAAAGACAAAGGAAAATAAATACTTTTTGATTCACTAGAGGCCAACTATATTGACCCAAATACCCTTGATTCACTTTCCCACATATTGCCTCCTACAATATCTAATAATTATACCATCTTGGATAATGGCATAGGAGAATATTTTACCTGCAATACATTCCACATTTCCAAGCTTCCATGGAACCATAAGTCCTATAAAAGACCTGAATCCAAACCACCCTATCTGGAATGGAAAAAAAAAAGGAAAATCCAAACTACTTAGTCCAACACCTATCATTTTTACACCAACCACTAGCCATGAATAAGAACCTCTTGTAGATGATGAATCCAAGTTATATAATGACAAACTAGCCAATTTCTATAAGAATACTATTTATCCTATATCTAATCAAAATATGAAGAGACATTATTTTGAAGGATGAAGCCTTGAGCCCAATCAACAAGGGATAGTTGGGCTAATTTATACCACTCAGTATAAAGGAACCTATGGACTTAGATTTAAATCACCTGAAGGTGACCTTGTATACATTATTCATGTTCCATCACCAATGACTAGTGATGACAATGTTGATAGTGAAGTAGAGTTTAACATAGACCTTTTGATTACTTGGCCGATACCAATTTTTTTTTACTAAATCCATTTTTACCTTTCAACTAGTTATTCACCATAATATACTTACCTTACATTACCCTCAACTTATAGACTATGGCCAACAAGAATCTACAGTGATAGTTGATGAATTTTAGAATGACGAGGCCTTCTATGATTTTCTAGGCTTGAGGGACAATTTTTCATTGGGAGACCATAAACAAGGGTTCTCAATCAAAATATATTCTACAACCTATTTTGGAGAATGGGTAAACACCCTTAGCCATAAACAATTAAATAAAACATTAAGGTCCCAAAGTGAAAACCTATTTCAAGTACCATTGTACAGGGGTGTTTAACCTTCCTCAATCATAACTCAAGAGACCACCAATGACAAACTTGCCTAAGGGTCTCAGTTCAATATTGAATAACAACAAGTATTTTATTGAATCATTTAAGATTTTCCAATAGTATTTATCACATGGCCATCTTTACCATTGGGGGATTTTGATTCATCATGCCTAGAATAACTTGAAGAGCTAGTCCTAATAGAGGACTCTACCATTATAGGATAGTTCAAATATTTACCAACCATTCTAGAAGATGGGTTAACCCTTCTTATATTGGACATGGCATAAGATAACATCAATAATATAGATGACATGAAATGGATGAAATTAGGAACATCCCTCAATGAGGAGGAATGTGAAGTCTTTATAGTCCTTTGAAGGGAATTTGTTGATATATTTTCATGGGCCTATTTTGACATACCTAGTTTAGACCCTACCTTGGTTTTGCATCACCTTATGGTACATCCTAATTCCAAACTTATAAAATAAAAATTATGCAAGATGCATCCTTGCATTACTATATTAGTGAAGAAAGATTTGGAAAAACTCTTGAAATTGAGATGTATTCGACCAATCAACTACTCAGAGTGGATCTCAAATGTTATGCTAGTTAGCAAAAAGTGAGAAGGAATCAAGATATGAATTTATTTATAATACATAAATAATTATGTCCCCAAGGATTAATTTCCTCTACCAAACATTGATATGATTATCAACTCCATATTGGGTTAGGAAATGCTTTTACTAATGGATGAATTCTCAAGATATAACCAGATCCAAATTATGCTACAAGACCAACATAAAATAGAATTTATCACTCCTTAGGGATCATTCTATTATCAAGTTATGCCATTTGGTCTCAAAAATATAGGTTCCACCTACCAAAGTGCCATAACCTTCATATTTTATTGATATTATTCATGATATTATTGAATACTACATTGATGACATACTAGGGGAATCAAAGACTAGGGTTGATCATCCAACAACACTACAATAAATATTTGAGTTACTACATGAATACAAAGTTAGTATTAACTTTTTGTCACTAATTATTTCACCCTAGAAGAGGTTTTTCAATCCTCTTATATTTGGGCATCATGGGAAAAATTCTAGGTATGTTGGTGTACCTATAATGGAAGTGAGCCTTTGGGTTTAAGGGTTAGCTCCATGATTGTATCATGAAATGCTCACACCTACTTAATTAGTTTATTATGGGGAAAAGAGTTAGAAGTTACATAAAATGAACCTAATATAAGGGGTTGATACACCAAGATATCTTCTATATGAACATCATACTTTCCTACACTAAGAAATAAGGCACACAAACTAACTTCTAAGTCCTATGGATTCTAACATGAGTATTTCAATATGGAGGTGAGATACATCATATACATCTAGGGCAAGTGAACCATAGGCTAGTTTTAGACACTAAGGCTCATTATAAACTGAAAATGGAGGCTCATACACTTGAAAACACTTTATATGACCTATTAGAATAGGATCTCTTACACAAATATGAAAGAATAAGGGAAGAAAGGATAAATAATTATCACTTTGCATCACCATACATCACTTGCACATATAGATAATAGTTCAAAAAATTTAAATCATATTCACATTAATGTTTAAAGGCAAAATATGACATGATTCTAGTAGGGATCCACCATACATATAGTGTAATTAATTTACAAAAGGGAAAATGGTAGCTACTTATATCATTTGAGAAAGAAGTGGGAAAAGAGAAGTCCAAAAGGGAATCAAATGATTTCAACTTTATTTGAACCATAGTTACAACTACTTCTACAATTATGCTCATTCAAGCTTCCTAATTGATTTGGATCACTTCATTCCATTACACGGTACATTATTATCTCATTGATGCTCTTTGACCATTACAATGGTGAGATCAAGTTTTTCTAAGCTGGGTCCTAACATCAATGCAGTTAGAACAATCAGATCAATCTATTATATCTTTATTTTATTTATAACTACTCCTAATTAGTTTTTCATGACATGCAAAAGTGGAGAGAAGGGTCCTTTTTATGTATCTGATCCTAGAGATGAAACTATTGGGGTCTATATAAATGCCTTCATGGTATCTTTTGAAATGGTATCTCTTGTTCAAATTAGATCATGCTCAAACTCATACCCCTATTAATATGTCCACTATAGATGGAAAACCAATTGTAGACTATTGGTTTTCCTAAACTTATTATGTTGATGGGGAGCTATAGACTACATAGATTTGTTATCGACTCCCATTAGGTCTAAAAAATCCATTCTATCTTTGTGGGAACTGAGAGTTCACCATATGCATAGGTCCTTCTAAAAAATGGTGAACATATTCATAAAAAAACACTATAAGCCTTAAATTTTTGAGCTAGAGGTCCATATTAAGCTTTAATGGTGGTCCATTTATTTTCTTTATAATTGACTACATCACTATGTCCACTTCATGTCGTTAGATCAAGATTTAATGATGGAATAAAACCTTTGAAAAAACTTCATTAGTTTGACCTTGGTCATGTTTTTGATCTCCAATAATTCCCTTAGCTTTTCAACCTTTAATTTAATTGGTCATGTAATATGACTTAGATAATTGACTTATTAAACATTGCTCAGACCATCTAGTCTTTATGGTATGAGTTAGCATGAGCCCTTGGATTTATCCTTGACCTATCAACTCTATCCAAGATGTTGCCACTTATAACCCCTACATTTGAACTTAATATCCACTATCAATTTGTCATTTTTATGTGCTTATGCCATGTGATGGCCTCTCAAACTCCTTGACCTTTTGACTCATCTTACTCTATCAGATCAAGATGTACAATGTAACATGAATTGTTAGATCTACTAAGACCCATTATTTGAAATCAAATGGCTAATTCATGAGCTCAAATTTAACATAAGTGATCCTATCATTTGACATCCATGTGATGATATTTAACATCTGTGTCACCATTAAATTTAAGCTCAAAATGGTTTATTTTGACATTTTCATGAATGTCAAATACATACACATGAACAACAATGATGTTCACACAATTTCCAAGTTTTAGACTCAAATGGATATTTTTCCATAGCTTGATTTTGTCATTTGCATGGACATCTTGCTCTACTAGTTTTACTTTAAAGCTCCATAACTTGAGCCAGAAAGCTTAGGTAGACATGAAATTTGTAGAGCATATGTTTGGCATGAAGAAATCCATGAAATTATAATCTTTTGGATCATATGGCCTTTTGAGGTGAATTTATAAAATTCATAAGTGATCTAGTGCATTCATTCTTGTGTGATGTGTAGGATGATCTGACCATTTAGACTTGGCAAGATAAACTTTAAAGGCTTAGATCTAGAGATAGAATACTCATCAAGATATCAAACTCACTAAGAATGATCATGGCACTAAGGACATTGATTGAATGTATTCTTATGGTCACATGAGGGTTTATAAGCATATTTATAAATTACACAAGAAAGCTATCCAATCTAGTTTTTTATGACATCTTGATGATAGTATATCTTCACAAAGCTTGTTCCTAAATTTTTGTATCTTTGAATGAACTTCTAAAGCCTATGTGAAATTATCCATGATCTTGAATTGTGTTGATCACCATGAAGGCTGGCCACATACATTTATGACTCTAAAATGATACCTAAGACACCAAAATACACAAGGAATAAGCTAAGATATGACCAAATCTAGAATGCCATATGTCATGACATCAAATGAACTACAACATACCCTATGACATTATAAAAATCCCCTATAGAAGATTATAAATATAGGGGGTTGACCAATTTTGGATTATGGTAAAAATTGTCAACATTATTAGTGATTTCTCAAGGGTGGTATGTTTGCTATGCCATGACCATTTGCCTAATCCTATACATTGAGCTATGGAGTCACATGTACCACAAGTTTGACATATAAAATACCTTAAACAACACATGAAACTCAATAAAACTAATAATAAGTAGCACAAAAGATACAACAACTACACAAAAACACACTTATGCTTCATGATCACTTAGGGAACACAAATAAACAAAGGAAACCCACACCTAAAAAAACTTGAATCAAGCACTAACTAACCTGAGATGAAAACTTCCTACAAGATCAAAGGGGAAGTTTGTAAACTCTCTTTCTTTATGACATGAAGGGTTGAATGAGACATGTAGCCTTTTAATCCTTCACATTGATGCCTTCATCTTCTTCATGTTGTTTCCAAACTTTATTGGAATGATGTTTAATGAGAACCAAGTAGTTCCAAACATGTTGGATATGGAATTGAAATCTTATTGCATCCAAATAGCTTCAATTCTCTCATATGGATCCTTAACTATGACCTCCAATTATGGTTGAATAAGGCTATCCTTTTTGGTTTCCATAGTGTCCTAAAAAATATTGGGTCTCTCTTTAACTATAAGTTCTTCAAGATCATCAACAAGCTCTAAAAAGTCTACCCAATCTTGTCCATTGTCTTCCATGTAAAAACTTTACTCCACCTTCTCATGTACTTGGCCCTTAATGTACAAGTTTGAAGACATGATAGTCCTCTTAGACTTGATCTCCTCATTGGCAGATTATACTTGATATTTAGGAGCATCAATATCTTATTATTCATTATCTAATACCTTTAGATATGGCTCAATATTAGGTGGGTCTCTTGACTATTCTTGAGGTGAAATAAATTTTGCCTTGCCCTCACTTTCCATGTCTACAATCTCTTAGACATTAACATCATCAGATTGATTTATGACAATAGATTCTTGATAAACAGAATGACCTTCATCTTTATGCTTGATGGTATAATTGTCAACATGATCATTAGTATTATTAGCAACCTCATCATTAGATATATAATCTCTTCGAGAAAAAATATACTTACTCAGATTTCCAAACTCTTTGCATATGACATTGAACTTTTGCCATAGTTCCTCTTCATTCACAATATGAGACATTCCTCCATGCTTATTGAGATAATCATCAACTTTTTTATTAGATTCATTATCCAAATAATATGTAGATTTATTGAGAGGAGTAACCTTACCAAAATGATCAAACTCATGACACATGAAATCAAACTTTTGTCACAAGTAATTTTCATCCACCTCATGAGTGTCATCTTCAAGAGCCATTATATCTATCTTGGTCTCATGAGACTTTCTTAGGACTAAAACTTATTAATGATTCATTGAAAGTCCTCCTTGATAGTAGACTCCACTTCATACTTCAGATGGTCATCCACAACTTCATGATTAGACATGGAGTCTTCTTAAAGTGTCTATCTCTTCAATTATTTACCACATTCCTCATGAACAAGTGAAATAGGATATTTAATATGTTTCTTCTCATCTAAGAAGGTAGGATTACACTTGTGGTCATTAAGGAGAGTCTTTATGGTGATTTACTCTTCATAGTCACTCATGACATCTTTATGGTCAGCCTTGGCCTAGATTTGGTCCTCTTCACTTGCTTCTCTTAAGATGGGTTCCTAATCAAGAAGGGGTGAGGTGAAATGTTGATGGATAGGCTCATGAGTAGATTTAAGAAAGAGAAAATCACTAGTAAGCTCATAAGGAAGTGATGTATTGGATTGATTAGAAGGATAAACATCTACATAAGTAGGAGTTATATCTTTCTAATAGTCTCCTTTAGTTTATTTAATGATATCATGTTCATTTTTGATCTTTGTATCCTCCCACATACATAGCATTTTTATTGAGCATTGAAGGAACTTTTTTACAATTTCATTTGTTCTTTGAACTCCCATTGAGTTCCTTCTAGTTTTTCAAATCTCTCCAAATTTTTCATATAATTTTATGTATCACCTCTTAACCATTCCATGAGATAATTAGGGAGCACATCATACACATCATCCCATGTTATCATTTCATCTTCATTAAATTTCAATTATGGTATGGATTCTAACAAAGAAATGATATAGGATGGAAAAAGTGGAGGAGGAGGGAAACGATGGGGGATCAAGACCATCTTCATTTTTTTGCATTTTAGCTTATATAAATTGACATATTTCCTTTTAATACCTTTGTGTACAGTCTATGTAAACAATTTATTATTTATGTTAAGACTCATAAGAGTATGCTTGAGTTTCATAGGTATCATTATATGCTAGGTAGGACTCATATTGGGATTGATAGGGAAGACTTTATTGATAGGTATCTTGGTAGCCTTCCTTATAGGGCTATCTAATAACATGGTGTCTATATGGAGGGGGGAAAAGTGGAGGATTATAGGGTTACCATGGCTAATAGTGTTGATAGCCATTTTGATAAGACTATTAGGGAGTATACTATGGTTCATAACAAGGCTAATAAGGAGGTCCATGGTAGGAGTACTTACAATATCTATTCATATCAACCTCATGCATAAAATGAGATGTAAAAACTAATCAAAACATCAAATAAATATTCCTAGACCACTTACAACTATAATTTATCATTTGGATTCACCATTGGTTCTAGGCTACTTGATTTCAAAAGATAATAGAGGAAAGACACGCCATACATCACTTTCACACTTACACAATTATTCAAGAACTCAAAATAAAATTTCCATTAATGTTCAAAGGAAAAATATGACATCATTATAGTAGGGATTTTCCATACATGAAGTGGAATTACTTTACAAAGGATAAAATGGTATCTACTTATAAAATTTGTGAGAGAAGTGGGAAAAGAGAAGTCCAAAGGGGAATCAAATGAGTTCACCTTCATTTGAATCATAGTTATAACTACTTCTACAATTATTCTCATTCAAGCTTCTTGATTGATCTAGGTCACTTTAGTCTATTGTAAAGTTACATTATTCTTTAATTAATATTCCTTGATGGTTGCAATGGAGGGATGAAGTTGTTCAGAGTTAGTTCTTATCATCAACGTATTTAGAATAATTAGATCAATATATTAGAGCTTTGTCTTGTTGCTAACTACTCCAAACTAGTTTGTCATGGTGTGCAAAAGTGGAGAGAAGGGTCCCTTTCTTGTAGTTGGTCTTAGAGATGAACCCATTAGGGTCTACATGTATACCTTCATGATATCCTTTGAAATTATAGTTCTTGTTCAAAATAGATCATGCTCAAGCTCATCCCCATGTTCATAGGTCCACTATAGATGGAAAACCAATATTATACTATTTGTTTTCTTATAGTCATTATGTTAATTGGGATATATAAACCACATAGCTTCATGTTGGACTCCCATTAGGTCTAAAAAGACCCATTTTGTCTTTATGGTAATTGAGAGTTAACCATATGCACATGTCCTTATTCTAAAAAATTTCAAATATAGTCATCAAAAACATTGTAACCCTTAAATATTTGATCCAAAGGTCCATATTAAGGCTTAATGGTGATCCCTTTATGTTCTTTATACATGAATACATCACTTTGTACACTTTATGGCATTTTATCAAGATTTAATGGTGACATTTTCCCTTGTAAAAGTTTGCCCTGGTTTGACTTTGGTCATATGTTTGATCTCCAAGAAGCCCCTTAGCTTCTTGAACTTTAATTTGATTAGTCATTGACTATGAATCAGATCAATGACTCATTGACCTTTGCTCACACCATTCGATCTCCATGGTATGAGTTAACATGAGCCCTTAGATTTATCCTTGACCTATTAACTCTATCTAAGCTAGTGCTAGTTAGCATCCCCTCATTTTCACTAAAGATATATTGTCAATCTACTAATTTTGTGCTTATTCCACATGGTGTCCTCTTGAACTCCTTGAACTTTGGACTCATCTTGCACTATCAAATCAAGATGTACGATGTAATATAAACCATTGAATATGCTAACACCCACTATTTGAAATATAATGGATACATCACAAGATCAAATTTTATATCCATGGTCCCATCATTTGACATCCACATGACCATATTTGACATCTAGGCAACCATCAAATTTAATCTCAAAATGGTTTGTTTTGCTCAAACTTTATTTTGATGTTTACATAAACATCAAATACATCCATTCAATCATCAATGACATTCATGAAACTACCACTTTTTAGACTCAAATGGTTTTCTTCCTTATCTTGATTTTGACATTTGCACAAATGTTTTACTTGATTGGTTGAACTTTGAAGCTCCATAACTTGAGCCAAAAATATCGCATGGACATGAAACTTGTAGAGCATGTTCTTGGCATGAAGATCTTCATGGAAATGCAACCTTTTGGCTTATGAGTATTTCTAAGGCACATTTATAAAATACATAAGTGATGTAGTTTGTTCATTCCTATGAGATGTTTAGGATACCTTAGCCCTTTAGAATTTGCAAGGTGAACTTTGAAGGCTTAAATTTCAAGATAGAAGACTCATCGAGATATGAAAATTATAAAGAATGATTTTGGTACTAAAGAAATTGATCACATGTGGTGTGATGGTTACATGAGGCTTTCTAAGAATATTTATAAACTACACAAGCAAGCTATCTAGTCTAGTTCTTCATAATGTCTTGATTATGGTATGGCTTCATAAAGCTTATTCCTAAACTTTTGTAACTCTAAATGAACTTTTGAGGCCTATGTGAACTTGTCCTTAATCTTGAATTTCATTGATCACCATGGAGGGCTATAACTTGCATATATGACTCTAAAATGACCCCCAAGACATCAATAGACACAATGAATAAGCTAGACTATGACCAAATCTAGAATGGAATATGTCATGACATAAAAAAAAACTACAACATACCCTATGACATTAAATAAAGCCCCTATACAAGACTATGACTATAGGGGGTTGACCCATTATGGCTTATGGTAAAAACGGTCAACACAACCCTAAGAAGTGTGTTTTTGGAGCTATTTTAAGTAGATTTATAGACTTTAATGTGTCTCATAGATGCATTAAAATCAATCCATATAAAGTACAAGCCATTACAAACATGCCACCACTGACCAATTTAAATTAGGTATGCAATTTATAGGGTAAAATACAATCCATTAGATGATTCATCTCATAATTTGAAAATAAATTTATCCCATTAACACACCTATTAAATAAGGGTGTGACATTTATTTAAGATGATGAATGCCAAAAAATGTTTTAGCAACTAAAAGACTATCTTTCAAATCTACCTATTTTGTTGCCTCCTATGTTGATAAAGATGTTCCTATTGTATCTATCATATATAGATAAATCCTTGGGGTACTTATAGATCAACATGATGATAATGAAAAGGAGTGTATCATTTGATATTTAATTTTTACACTAGTCATGTATGGGTATAAATATATACCCACTAAAAAATCTTGTTTAGCTATGGTCTTCATAGCTTAGAAACTATGACATTACATGTTAAAAAATAACACAATGGATATTTAAAAAGTAGATCCACTCAATTATATACTATCTAAAATAACTTTAAAAGGATATGTGGCCAAATGGATCATGCTTCTCAGTGAATTTGAGATAGAATATGCCAACTAGAAATCCATTAAGGGATATGTTCCTATAGATCATCATGTTGAAGCACCTCTTGTAGATATAGAACTGCTAACATTCTAATTCCCAATGTATCCATTACGACCATCATTAACACACCTCTTCTAGAGTAGCACTAAAATTTGTATTTTTATGGATTATTCATAGAATATAGATTAGGGGTAGGCCTTTTATTCATTACACCATAGGGGGATCTAATCCCTAAGTTATATAGGATCATATTTCATTGTACCAACAACATGGCTAAATATGAAGCACTCATTTCAAGGATTAAATAGGTTATACAATAGAACATATAATGTATAAAGCTTTATGATGATTCTTATTTAATCATCAATCAGGTTATAGACCATTTTCAGACCAAAGATGATAAGCCAGTACCATACAAGGCTATGGTCAACATTCTCAAGAAACATATTACCGATGTAAAATTTAAACATATTCCAAGGGCTAGTAATAGAATTTTAGATTCCATGGATAGCATTAGATATTTGATTCATCATATAGACATGATACAAGAATACTAGTTCCTCATATAAAATCTATTAGCACTAGCTCATGAACCTTCAACTGTCACAATGATATGTGATATTATTGGTCCTAGTTATGTATGGTATTTAGACCTTTATTCCTATATTAATAGACACATTATGTCACCTGACATATCACATAAAAAATCAAAAGCCTTTGTCTACCATGCCACACATTATACCTTACTCAGACCAAACTTATACCATCATAGTTTTGATGGAACTATATTTTTTTGTTTAACTTTGATAGAATCTACATTAGTATAATGGGAAGTTCATGGAGTAGGTGGAACCCACACTAGTAGGGCCATCTACTGTAGATTAATAGGGTTTTAGTCAATTCATTTATTCATGGTTTTTAAGCACTTATCTAGTTGTCCAAGTTAGTTCTAGACTCATTATAAATAGAATCAAACATAATATATTCTCATAGCACTCAACATTTATCACTCAATTTCACTAAAATCAATTCACATAAGGTGAAAGACATATGTGCTCACCCAAAGTACATTATAGAAAAAACTATGGCTTACATTGGGATAGTTGTGTCATGGCATAACTCATTGGTGATAAGACATGGTCATATCCTTAAAGGATTTGGTAGGTTTATTTTTTAAATCCTTTTCTAGGGTGACTAGTTCTAGTCATAGGGGTGTAAGCCTATATTGGGTTGGTTCTATTATCTCAATAGCACGATCTTTTGTTTCACTAAGCTTATCATCATTCAATGCTTTGAGGGGTCAATGGAATTCCTTTGATCAAGTTCATATTAAGATCATTATTTATTCAAGGATATCATCATTGGGTACATGTTTTTATCTATACTTAGGCCATTTCTTTAAAGTGTGTTGATGTCATCATGAATTATAGAGATGTCGTTAACACCCTAAACTAGAAGGCTACAAACATCACACTTAGCAAAACTAAAATGAACTTATAGTGTTATATTCATAATTTAGTGATAATGTAAAGATGCATAAACCATAGAACATCATGTCTACCATAATCATTCTTTATCATTCATAAAATCATAGTTACAAAACATAGTACATTAAAATAGAGTAAGTATATTTATAAACCTATTTATCTTCCCAAATGCTCATAGGTGAGCTTGGGTGTATAAACTAGGATCCTTAATGGCATCCATGCTAATTTTTATGCTAATGGAGATCATAACATTATGTTTATGACCAATTTTGTAGAGCTTTACTACCTCAAATCATGTCTCTCTAGTCACTAGTTTGAGCTTGGTTTTATAACATACAAGAGCATATTTGTGCTAGGGTGGAAAGCACACTTTAGGTACTGAGTTGGAGCCTTTGTTGATTATTATATCTACTCCATCACCTTGCATCCTTTTCATTATGGTTTTCATGTCTAGCCACTCATAAAGATGCCTTGAAAATCTAGGTGCCAATTAATCACTTACCAGTTATCACATGATGTGAATTGATTCCTCCAGTTGACAGAAAAGATATCAAAACAATAATCATGCTAAGGGATTTCCTCATGCTGAGATATTTATCAATATGGCATGGATCCATACTTAGTTGAATAGGGGACCAACATTACCCCATACAAAACTACTAGTCAACCTTTATACTAAGACACCAAAGCCTTAGGTGCATAGAACTTGGGCATGCTCTCCCACATCTTGGTGATAAAGTACTCAAAACCCTTGATAGTGAGCTTGATTTACTTTATATTTTTGTCTATTTATATGAAGGTGGTGCTAAGTGAGAGCACACCAGTTCTATCTAAATCTTTTTTGAAGGCCTCTAGCCTTTCCGTATCTTTTTTCACTCCTCCATCTAGGATTACTCTTTGATCACAAGCCTTAGTCTAAAAGGCATGGAAGAGTTCTTCTAGTTTCTTCTCATGGTTTTTTATTTTTTTGCTCAGCATGCTGACCCTACCCATTATCAATGCATATTCTATCCTACTCATAGAGTACACTTGCACCATCAACTCTTCCTTCTCCTCATATACCTACTTGAGGCATGTGCCTATAATTGATGCTTGGTTGGAAAAGTATATGAAGATGGAATGAGATATATCTATGACTTATTGTAGCTTTTTGAAGAGGTATTCCACCTCTTCAATCTTAGTAGCTAGATATTTTTCAACCTATAAGAGATTTAATGTGTCAACTCTGACCAAAAGGGATGGTTTGATAGCCTCTATGTGCTTGACTAGTTATCATATCTTTAACTTCATGTCATATACATCTTATTCAACATCCTTGATGATTTTATTTCATTTCATTTCCCTAACATCATTGACAATGTTATACCACATGACTTTAGTGGCCATCTAGATGAGTTTATTCACTGACCTAATTGGGTTCATGACATGAAGATTTATGAGAATGGACTCATACCCTTCTTTAGGTCTGTTCACACCCAATATGGCCTTCAATAGTGCCTCAAAGTGATGCTCATCTATGTAACTGTCAAAAACATATCAAAGTCATTGGTGCAACCTAGTTGTGGTGGCTTTGAGGGGGCATGTATTCAAACATGTAAAAGTATTAATTTGTTTACCCCTTCTACATCTTCTCTTTGAGGCTTAACTTTGTTCCTTCTCTTTCACCAAATCCATTTTATCTTCTTCTTCATCATCAATGTTATCTCTTTCTTTGGAGATTTACTCACAAATTTCTTCTTTCTATTCTTATAGGGGTTCTTTAGAATTTTCTCCTTTATCTACTTCTTTTTATCCCTTGGTGCCAGTTTTATCTTCCTCATATTTTTTCTAGGTCTCTTTAGCACTCCTTACTTATTGTGTTTCCAAGACACCAACATCATCTTCTTTTTATTCAGGTGCCCCTTCACTACTTGGGCATGCTTATTATGCATCTTGATCAAGTTAGCTAGTGGGGGTACCAAGTGTCTTCTCTACTAATTTTTAAGTTGTATCCATAGTTACAACAACCTCATTTTCCTTCTTTTCTCTCTTGAACTTTGCTTCTTTGGCTTCCCTTCTTTTCCTAGACTTCTCTTCCTCAACCTTCTCCTCTTTAGCCTTAACTTTCTCAATATCCTCTTGATTCATGTTGACTTCCTTCCTCAACTTCCTGTTTTTCTCTAGTGTTAATTCCATATCAATATCTTCATCATTGTGGCCCATTTTCTTCCATAACTTCCTCTTTTCCTCCTTAGTTTTTGAAGGCTATGTAGAGGGATCTTTAGATGGGTCACTTATTGGCTTATCTACTTGTGCAAATAGAGTGGTAGTGCCACCTTAAAAGGCCTTTTGGACTTGTTTATTTCTGATCTCTTCTTCTACAATTTAGACCTTTTTCCCTTCTTCCTCTTCCTCTATCTCTTCTTCCCTTATGTGTAGGTCCCTTGTACCTCAATTTCTACTAGGGTTATTATTGGCATCACAATGGGACCCTTAGAATTATTTTTCTTCTCTTCCTTATTGGAAGAATAAGTCCCTAAAATAAAGGTCACATGATTTTTATTTGGTTTTGAAGGAGTTTATTCTTCATCAAAGGTAATCCTCAGCTTGATGCACTCCTAGATTTTTTTGAGTGTCTCTTGTTGCTTCTATTGGGGAGACTTATACTATGGTACTAGTAATGGATTTACTTATTCACCTATTTTGAGGGGATGATCATCATCCTTCTTAGGGGCAACACCCTTATTTCATGGTTTCATATCATAAAACAAATTGAAGATTCACCCTGTGATGATTTCCCTCTAAAGGGGATGGAGGTTCATGTGATTAAACTCATCCTCATTATATTTTGTATTTTTCCCTCTTAGGTGCATATACTAGTGCCTTAACCTACTTATTTCCATCTACGTGGCCTTCAATAATATGTCTAGTTGATGTGCATTAGGAATCCTAATAACTACCTCCTTGGAATATTTTTTAGAAAATACATAAGGGAGTTTGAGCTAGCTAGAGAGGTTACCATCTATGAGCACTAGGCACACTACACAAAATTTTCAATGATGGTGAATTTCACCCTTCTAAACATGTTTTGGGGGAGTTCTTTAGGGATGTGAAATTTTATCTCATATGCCTCAATGTATTAGGTGTACCACCCCATTACTCATGTCTTTTATTTCTAAGAGAAGGAGGGTAGGCAAGTGAAGTCTTGGTACTTCAACATTAGGGAGTATTTATGCACTAGGAAGAGCCAAAGGTTGTCTTCATCACCATCGAGTATGCAAATCTATAACATGACCATTAATATCATTATTTATCCCCATTTAGAGGTCTATTATGTCATGTGATAATCAAGCATGTTTTTCATGATCTCTTTCACAATGAATTTAATGATGTTGAACTTGACCCCTTGCACCATGTGATGAGAAATGCACAAGTAGGTATTGGTGATATCTATACACCATCTATCATGAAAAATCTTAGAACTCACAAGGTATTATATGGACCTCCTATCAGGGTCCCATATATCTTTTATTAGGAACATAAATCCTCCCTTGTAATAACTAAGGAGTTTCATGACCTTATCTACTTCTACATCATCCACTATCATCTAGTGGATGTGTACACCTAAATATAAGAGCTTGGTTATTCTACCAATTAGGCACATTGATAATTACAAAGTGTAATTAGTCTCTATCAATGTATGAGAGGAAGAACTACATGAGATCCTTTAGCTTGACAAAACATGGTAAATAGTAGAGCTGGGTTATGTTAGTGGTTACAATCCTATTAAATGGAGATGTCCAATAATGTTATGTCCACCTCTATTTTATCCCCCATTTAAACCACCTAGTATTGGTTGAGTTCTTACACATTTCTTATGGAGTGATGGTTGTGTTCTTTCAACCAATTGGTGTGAATGAAGGACACCCAAGTTTCCCCATTCAAAACCTCCAAGGGAAATTACATTTATTTGTATGACATTTTGGCGAGTGCCTTAGGGTAAACCTCAGTGATGCTAACCCCTTCCACTAGCTATGATTTATTCTTTGCAATGGTCATCTCCTCAATCATCCATGCCCATTTGGAATCCTGATGTGCTTGTGGTAGACTAGAACTCATCTATTTCTTCCCCATTGTAAACTAGTTAGTGTTGAAGTACAATCTATTGATTATTCTAAAGCATCTAATGTTTCTTGGCACTTCTCATAATTTTAGGTCTTAAGATTGTGACTTCAAATCTCAAGCTTTATTATCCATTAAAGTAATCCTTATCATCTCATATTTCTTTTAATCCATTTATCTAGTAATTCTCTCTTCTCATGCCTTTATTTCAATCTCAAATAAAATGAAATCTCCTCTCCTATTTAGTTGTTCTCATTTGGTAGCTGTGGGTGATCAAGGTTTCACTTTGGTAGAATTTTTTCATTTTGGCTCTGGTTTGGCTTTTCTTACAAACCAATCAACCTCTCACTCCTTTATACTTTTATTTTAACTACCATCTTAATTCTAGGCAAGTAATATCATGATGGTGCCTAGATTTTTTTAATATGTTAAAAGCCATGAAATCCATGAAAATATTCCACTAGATACACATTTAATATAGATATTTATGCCTCTACCATCACAACATTCACTTATTTAATCATTTTTTTGGTGAAGTGACATGTAGTTCAAACATTCACTTCCCAACTACCTTTGGGTGGATGCCATCTTGTCTTGATAATATTCCTTGTATACTTTTTTCACCTTAGCATGACCTTCACCTTTCTTATGATAACCTAGGAGTAGTGATTCACATGCACATGATTCATCCTCCATGGTTCCATTTTTCAATGATGTGATTTCTATCGAGCACACTTATCTTTCACTAGTCAATTTCTCTATGCTTTGATCTTACTTTGGCCTGCCCTACCCTATAAAAATCCCTTGCACTAGTATTTTAGTGATTTATTCTCTAATTTTATTATTTTATTACCATATTATGTCCCTCCCTTTCATCTCATGTGTACCAATGTCCTATGCATCTCCCTTTGTCACTTAGTACTCATATTTTCAAAGTTTAATAAGCTCCATGCACCTTAAAACTTAGGTGTCTAGCCTTAGGTGCTTAGAAAGAAACCTCACTCAACTTACCCAAATGGTATTATGCATAAAAGTGATAAAATAGTTCTCCTATAGACTTAAAATTACTTTTATTCTTGAATATTGTGCATGAGGAACTTATGTACCTATTTTATGAATCTCGTAAACTTTATTCACCAATAACTGAGGTATCTAGCTTTAGGTTCTTAGAAATCATTTATGCATGACTCACCTAGATGGATTTATGTGTGAAATTACCAGTATATTTTACTGGTGGGAATCAAAGCACCACTTATTCACCCAATAAGAACATTAATAAGAAATAATGCAATTTATAAGGGAATGTTTGGCCTATGCCAAAATTTATTCTGGTAAGCACAATATAATCAACTTATGATTAAGAAGTTGGTATATGGTGGCACAAATGCCATTTTATTTCTTATAAGGCTTTAATTGATTGACATTGAAATTCCTAGAGAGAATTACACCTGAAAACATGCAAAACTTTCATGTACCTATCTCCAATATCTTGTGGATGACATTAGGGCCCATACACATAATTTTTAGCTTTCCCAAGTTATTGAGGTACTTAGAATCATATAGTAGGACCAATGATCCTTAAATCATTGATGTACACTTAATATACTTGTCATGGCATAGCTTATGGCACACTTTCTTTATGTCTTGGGTCCATCATGCTTAGGTGTGAATATCATCTAAGCACTCCAAGTCTTCTAGTCTTATGTTCAAGGATTCTTAGTCATCCAGATGACCAATGCATGCAATTTACAATGATGGCAGCATGAACTCCATTGATAGAACCACCTTAGCTCCAAACACTAATTAAAATGTTGTATCCTTATTTAGGCACTTATAGGTCATGTAGTATGCCCATAATACTGATGACACTTGATCATCCCAATATTTATGAACAACATAAAATATATTTTTGAGACATGTCCCTAGGGTATTATTGAATGCCTTAGCTATCCCAATTTTTTATGGATGATAAGGCATTATATTATGGTATGTTGCCATGTATTCAATCAATAGGATTTGTATATTTTCTTTGATAAGGTGTGTGCCTCAATCACTCTTAAAATTGAGTGGGTACCCATAGTGACTTATGATGTTTTCCCATATGAACATTATGACTATAGTGGATATGAAATCTTTTTTTTGTACGACCTTGACCCACTTGGTGAAAAAATTGATGGTCATTAGAGTGTATCTTGTGCATATGCACCTTGTTATAGGACTAATTGGCCTAACAAAATCAATGGCCCAATTTTCAAATGGTGCTTGGGAAAGAATGGGAATGAGTTCAATCTCATCCTCATAGATGGGATTCCCTATGCACTAACATATGTCACATGCCTTAGCATAATTTTTTGCATCTTCAAATAGACTTGGCCACCACAAGCATGATTATAACACCTTGTATGCCATTACATCTCTATTGCAATGGTCTCCTACTATCCCCTCATGAACCTCACATAAAATGGATTTCCTTTTTTGTTCTAAGACACATTGGCATATGAATTCATTTTGGCTTAGTTTGTATAGTTCCCCACTAAGGAGCTTAAAAGGAGTAGCATGAACTATGAGTTATCTCTTCTCTTTGGTTGTCATAGTATTAGGCACAAATATAGATGTTATAGAAGTGGTTATCTCCACCAAGTCCTCAGGGATGTGTTAGACTCTATATAATTAGGCATCTAGCATGTCATCATTAATAGGCACTCTCACATTGCTAGAGTTAATGTAGGATAAATGGTCTAGGTTGAATTTCTATTTTCCAAGGTTCACAGTAACTAGAGACTAGAATTCTTGAAACATAACTATCCATCTATAAATCCACTTGTGTATAATGGTATTATTCATAAGGTACTTAAGTACATCATGATTGGTGAATAATATGAGTGGGTTTGCCAACAAGTATTTCTTAAATTTTTATAGGGTGTAAACCATGGCCAATGCCTCATGCTTGGTTGTTGTATAGTTCTACTCTACTTGGGTTAATTTCCTTCTTATAAAGGAGATGGGATGATCCATTTTACATTCTTTGGGTTACACAATAATGGCACCAATTTTAGACACAAATTTATCTATATGGATGTGTAATGGAGTCATCTAATCAAGAAATTTTAGAATGGGCATGCTAGCCAATTTGATCTTCAAGGTTTCAAAGGCATCCTATTTCACTATGACCCAATAGAATGGGCCATCCTTACACAAGAGTTCTTATAGTATCACCACAATATTTGTATATTCCTTATGAACTTTATATATTAGCCATAATGTCTAAGAAATGCATAAACATCTTTCTATGTGGAAGGGTTTTGGAGCTAAATGATCATTATGATCTTCATGAGATTGACAAGGAGACCATATTTATAGATGATCTACCTAAGCAAGGTGCCAAATGGTTTCTTGAAGACACAATTCTTAAGGTTAAAATATATTTTAGATTTTTTTCACTTCTCAAACATGAGGCATAGTTTATCATAGTGGTCCATTATGATCCCATACATAGTCCATTCATCTAAATTCACTTGGAGGAACTTGTGGATGAATTCCTTAAATGTAGTGATCACCACTCTAGAGAACATGGTTGGTGTATTATTGAGTAAAAATGGGATAATAATGTATATAAAACAACCCAATTAAGTTGAAAAGTTTTTTTTGGTATTTTCCTCCTCTTCAATCTGAACTTGATGATATTTTGAGAACCCATCAGTGAAGGTGTCAATATCTTAGCCTATGATGCCATCCAAGACTTTATCGGTGAATAGAGTCAAGAAAGGGTCAATGACGCTTGTGGAATTAAAAAATATATAATTGATGATATTAAAATTCTCCAATTCTTATTTATGATAATAACCATGGGGATCACCCATTCAAATTCTTGCATAAGGTAGATGACACTTACATTTAGCATTCCATCAATCTCTATTTTAACCTTAGCACAAAGATTGGGGTTCATAATATAAGGGAACTTATTGATAGGTCTTACACCATCTAATAACTTTATAATAATTTTCCAAAGGAATGGGTGGGTACCCTTCATGTCCCAATAATTTCAAGGGAACAAGTCTTATAACTCTTTTAGGAGATCCACAATTTATACCACCTCTACGTCAGACCAATATGTACACATAATAACCATATTTGGTTCCCATTTTTGCTGATGTTTACTATGGTTGTTTTGAGAGACATGCAATAAGGATCATTATTCATCTAATGCAAGTATTCAACTTGCCTACTTTTATTAGTTATTTCTATGTGAAGATGAGGGTGATAGTCCACATTAGGGTTGTTATCATCCACTTGGTACACTAGATTCTTTTTGCCTATCAAGGTTATCTAATTTCATGTATTATATGTTTAATCATCCTCTTCACTTGATTAAATATTGAGATCTTATTATTAAAATAAATTCAAGAGAGTCAACCATTTTTTCTTGAACATATCTTTAAGGCACTACTCTAGGATTATAGTTTTTTTAAACACTGCCCTATGAATTACTCATAGTAGTTTGAAAAATTATAAGTTCCATGAAGAAAAGAAAAAGGAATGCATGAATAGATCCTTAAGTACATCAAAATTTAATATCTCACAACTTGTATCATTAACAATTTACCATGATCATGTTATATCTTTAATTTTTTGTAGGTGTGTAACCATAGGTTACTTGGGGCATTATCACCATAGGTAGTCTAAATTTCCTCGCATAAGCACACATGCACTATAGATTCAAAATTTACAAAATAGGTAGAGATGTCTAGGTCCTCATTTATTTTATCAAAACTAGTGCATATGGCTAATTTCACATCTTGCCAAATTGGCAATATAGGCCTTTGCACTGGACACCAATGAGTGGTAGTGTTCCTCAAAGTATACACTAGTGCACCCATCTTATCTACCTCCTTTGGGATGTATGATTTAATGTCATGGAAATATTATTCCATAGGTTTTCTCCTCTCATACATTGGGAATGATACAAGTTTGCCTTTCCTCATGTGAAACATTTTCTTACCCTATTTCTTGGCATATTGGACCCATCTCTTAAGAAAGTGATCAATCTAGACCCAACCCATCCTCATAGGTTTTGGCACCTTAATGTGAAATAAGTAGCACCTACAACCAATGGTTTCATAATCTTCTTTTATCCATCAATCACAAGTAACATCAGTGGTATTCGAGGCTAACTATCTATATTCATAGGAAAGCACTCCTTGGTCATTGGGGTTGAGAGTCTTGGTGTCTTGCATCATGATGTTATAAATATGGATGATCTCATCTTCAAGATCAACACTCTCTACATAGGGGGAGTCCTTAGTCACTTTAGAGGGAGATCAATACGATCTCCTTATGATTTTCAAAGGTCATATAAAACCTATTAAAATACATATTTGCATTATTTTCATAACACCATGGCCTTCCCAAGAGTGCTATATAATTATATTGTTCTACCAACTCAATCACCTTGAAGTCAGAATGGAACTCAGTGTCCATGTTATAAAGGATTCTGACTTTATTAAATAATTTTCTCTTGGATCATGTAGGGAAAAATTTAAGTGAAGTTTCCATGTCACACATGGAGAGGGTGTGAGAAGTAAGGAATATATAGAATGTGAAGTATGATCAATAACTCCTTTTGAATTCCACCATTGATGGATGGCTTGTATGTGAGGTCCTTATGGACATATATGCTAAGGTCAATATCTTGACCAATAATGTATGGGAGAAGATGGGTAGGCCAACCTTGAGGACTTCCCCTCATGTGATTTTCATGGACAACAAGACTCAAGTGCAAATCATCAAAATTTGAAGAGCATCGTTATGTGTGTGTGTGTGTGTGTGTGTGTGTGTGTGTGTGTGTGTGTGTGTGTGTGTGTGTGTGTGTGTGTGTGTGTGTGTGTGTGTATCATGGACACTGAGTTCCATTCTGACTTCAAGGTGATTGAGTTGGTAGAACAAGATAATTATCTAGCACTCTTGGGAAGGCCATGGTGTTATGAAAATAATGCAAATATGTATTTTAATAGGTTTTATATGACCTTTGAATTATTTTCATAACACCATGGCCTTCCCAAGAGTGCTAGATAATTATCTTTTTCTACCAAATCAATCACCTTGAATTTAGAATGGAACTCAGTGTCCATGATATACATACATATATATATATATATATATATATATATATATATGTACACACACACACACACACACACACACACACACACACACACACACACACACACATAATGATGCTCTTCAAATTTTGATGAGTTGCACTTGAGTCTTGTTGTCCATGAAAATCACATGAGGGGAAGTCCTCAAGGTTGGCCTACCCATCTTCTCCCATACATTATTGGTCAAGATATTGACCTTAGCATATATGTCCATAAGGACCTCACATACAGGCCATCCATCAATGGTGGAATTCAAAAGGAGTTATTGATCATACTTCACATTCTATATATTCCTTACTTCTCACACCCTCTCCATGTGTGACATGGAAACTTCAATTAAATTTTTCCCTACATGATCCGAGAGAAAATTATTTAATAAAGTCAGAATCCTTTATGTCTATAAAAGGCATAAGATCTCTATATCTCTTGTATCTTAACCTCTTGGCTATCTTGCTTCTTGTAAGAGGATGTAGCCTACATTTCTAGGTTTCATACTAGTTGGATCTCTCCTTACAAGTTTTGAATGATGCTCATTGATTGTTGTAATATATCCTTCTAGTGTGCAAGGTTAGGGTAAGGCATAGTTTTAGGCTTAGTCTATGTTATGAAATTAGTGTGACTCTATTACCTATACTCTAGGCACAACTCTAGTACTAAAACAACTAGTGCCTAGGTGGTGAATCCACTATGATTAGATCCACACATTTTGATTTTCTCTATGTAGGTTGGTTACACCTTCATAATCTACTTCTCCATTTTCAACTCATGCTTGATCATTCTTATGCCCTTATCTGTGCCATTCTATATTTGGGTCAGTTTATTGTATAAGTTAAGGCATTCCTTACCCTTATGTGTTCCTTGATAATATACACACATTGGATGTGTAGGGAAGTCATGTTGATAATGCTTAATCAAGACACACTTATAACATGAGCATGGTGGGAATCTTCCTCCACCTCATTCTCTACCTCTCCCTCTAGTAACTCTTTGCATCTAATAGCCTACATTATACTAGCCATAACCCTCATTTTCTTGGGTTTCCTACCTTTCGGCTACTATAGTTTCTTGATGTGTACCTCTTTCCATGTTCTCATGTATTTAATTAATCATGTGGCAATCAGTTGTGGTATGAGCATAGACATCACATAATAAAAAATAAATGGTTGTGTTGACTTCATTAAAACATTTTAATAAAAGGAAATTATAAACACAATGTGCCTCATGGTAGACCTCATAGCTTAGAATTAATGTATGCACATTCCTTCAAGGGAAATTATTCCTATTATGGACTTCTATCTCATAGTTTGTGTACCATAATCTACTTTGAGCATCTTGAAATGAACTAGCATTCAGCCTCTAGAGTTTTGAGGCCATAAACACAATTTACACCTCCATAAATGGGCTAATATTAGTATCGATGCTTCCAACTACCTATGCTATAAATGTGGATTTAAGCACTACATGAGGGTATATGAATGTCTTCATAGAGAACACTCCTTTGAATGGTACTAGCAATCCTCCAATAAAGCATTATGCATGTTGGGAGGGGTGAATGTCATAAAGAAGCTTAAAAATAAGAGTTTTGAACATGGCATCATACATATGCATTCTTTTTAGAGTTCTTGGTTAATATCCTTGAGCATGGTAATGCTCTATTGTTCAAACTCCATTATTTCAAATTCCTTCAAGAATGCTTCCTCTAAGGTGTCGTCATCAACCATAGCCTAGTTAGGATCAAATTTTTGATACCAGGTATGGGCAAAATTAAGTAGATCTATCATGAACTAGGTTTCCTTGTGCTCTAACTAGGTTACACCTTCAACACACAATAGTAATTCACATTTTAGCACATGATCTACATCATTTTCCATGTCACAATACTTGATCAAGTGCATATCCATCTCATAATATATTTGTTATGGGGGAAATGATGACATCTAAGGTGTTTATTCCCCTAGATTATATATGGGTCTTGACCCTCCAATGCCTCTAACCACTAGGGTAAGCATTGGCCCCATTGTTACTATTGGCATCATTGATGTCAAAGGCACTATACTACTCATTTTTAATGTTGGTACACTTCCTATGGTTGATTTCCTAGTCTATGTAGTTGACATTGGCTGAGCTAGAATTATTGCACTCACATTATATGTTGTTCAGATATTTCAAGTGTAAATGTATCCTTTATAAATTATTCAAAAGGAATAACTTGTTCAATCAAAAAATTATACTCCAAGTTTAAAAAATTGTCAAAGTCAATATTGACAAGAGGGTTAATTATCACTCTTCTTTCTTTTCATGGTAGATCTAGTGCATGAGCTTTCATCATAGGTTTAAAGGGAATAGGCACATCTAATGTATATTCAATAATCAAGTGTTATAATAACCTAGATCATTCTATAACTATTAAGTATTGAGCTCGATCTATGGATTCATTATTTCTCTCCTCTTAGCATTTCTTTAATTCAAGAGATATTACACCATGCCTTTGACACTCACTATGGGTTATCTCAACACTTATAGATTTTAGGTATTATAATAACCTATGATTTTTCTTGTTATAATTCTATCTCTTGAGATATCAAGTTTCAATATGCTCATACCCTTCCACTGTGCTTCACCTACACATCTCCTTATTCCCCATTATGTTGATCATATGTGAAATTATTTTAAAATTCTATTCTCATGGTTTTAAAGTCATATTCCACCATAAAATTCTTATTCTCTACACCAAAATCTTTCATAAAGGTGGCTCTAGGTACACAAAAATTGATACTCTACTTCCTTAGGGAAAGAGTATGTTGATACTATGAACTCAAGCATGTAATTATTTAGCATTCCTTTACACCATTTATCTACAACTCTAATCCAAGTGTAAGTTATGTTCTCAATATTATCTAATCAATCTTACATCTACTCAAGGCACTATCCATAACTTCATCTTCTATGGGTTTCATAGGCAACCAATCATCAGTACATGTGATCAAGTAGTTGATAGAAGAAGACTTCATATAGAGTATCATATAGATTATTCTAAAACCACTTTCTTATATTTTATTATTTATATGAGGGATGATTTAAAATAAATCTATATTCTACTTATTTTATGTAATGATCTATGTTCTCAAGGGAGAGTTAGAGCATGGTTTTGTTGCACCATTGTAACAACAAAATTTAGCAATGGTCCCAAGAATGGAACCAAAATGTTGTAGACTAATGGGGTTTTAGTGAATTAATTTATTTATGGGGTTTAGGCACTTATTTAGTTATACATGTTAATTATAGACTCATTAAAAATAGGCAAAAATATAATATATTACCATAGCACTCAACATTTATCACTTGACTACAATAACATCAGTTCACATAAGGCACAAGCCTTATGTGCTCACTCGAAGCACATTAGAGAAAAAATCAGGGCCCATATTATGATAGTTATGTTATGGCACCACACATTATTGATGGGACTTGGTCATCTCCAAAAAGGCTTTGGTGGTTTCATTGGTGCAAGCCTTTTCTAAGGTGACTAGTTCTGGTCATAGGGGTGCAAGCCTATATTGGATTGGTTCTATTATATCAAGGGCACAAGACTTTATTTAAATAATATTATTATAATTTGATTCTTTTAGATTTAAATAGAATTAATTTGATCCTATTCATACTAGGCTCATTATTTATGAGAGGATATTATCATTGGGTCAGGTTTTTATCTGTACTTAGGACATTTCTACAAAGTGTGTTGATGTCATCATAAATTATGGAGATGCCATTAATGCCTTGAACCAAAAGCTTATAAACATAACACTTAGTAGAACTAAAATGAACTTAAAATTTTATATTAATAATCTAATGACAATGTAAAGATGCATAAAATAGACAACATCATGTCTACCATAATCATTCCTTATCATTCATAAAAGCTTAGTTAAAAAATAGATTGCATTAAAATAGAGTAAGTATATCGCTATAATTATTTATTTGGTGAGAGCTTGAGAATATACATTAGGAGAATTAATTGAATCCATGTTAATTCTTATGATAATGGTGATCATAACATTATATCTAAGGATAATTATGCAGAGCTTCACTACCTCAAATTACATCTCTCTGCTCATTGGTTCGAGCTTGGTTTTATAGCATACAGGAACATTTTCATGCTAGGGTAGTCGCATGTTAGGTGCTAAGATGGAGAATTTATTTATCATTAAGCCTAATCTATAACATTACAACCTTTATGCTATGATCACCATGTGTATCCACTCATACAGATGCCTTGAAAATCCAAGTGCTAGTTAATCACCTGCCAGTTGGTGCAAGATGTGCATTGATTCCTCTAGCTAGCATAAAAGATATCAAAATAGTAGTCCTGTAAAGGGATTACCTAATAATTATATGTTAATCAAGTTTTCATGGATCAATACTTAGTATAGTTAGGGTCCCAACACCATCCTATCCAAAAATATCTAATGTACTAGTATTATTGGTCAATGATGGATGTAGATGTAGCTACATATGTGAAAAATATGACAAATGTCAATGGCATGATAATTTGATTCATGACCTAGCCAAGACTTTGAAACCAATGTATACACCATGTTCATTTATATATGGATCCTTATTTTCATTAATAATACAAAACCCACCTTATTTTATTTCCATAAACATATCCTTACTACCATCGAATACTTCACTAAGTGGGTTGAAGATATACCCCTCACTTACATGACTAGAAATCTAATTTCCAAATTGATCTTTAACCATCTCATTTGACACTATGGTATCCCCTCTGACATTATATATGATAATGGAGAATCATTTAAGAACAAGGATGTCAAATCACTATGTGTCAAGTATAAGATTACTCAACATTTTTCCATGGCATATTACCCATAGGGTAATGACTAGGAAGAAGCATCTAACAAAACCATGTCAACATCCTTAAAAAGTTCTACATGATTATGGATATGACTAGAAACTCCACATATTCCATTCCCTTTGGGAATATCATGCCAACTACCGTACTCTAACAATATCCACTCCATACTCCCTTTTTTATGGCACTAAGGCCATTCTTCCCATTGAGGTTGATTTACCTTCTTTTTCATGTCTTAAATGGTGAAGAATATCGATTATATCACCTGTAAGAGATAGAGATACTTGATGATAAATTCATTGCCATAGTTAGTAACCTTTATCATACCAAAACTGACTTTTTGGCCATTATAACTAGCACTTCATACATAGAGATTTTGAGCTTGGTGATACTGTTCTTAATGAAAACTTGTAGAATACCATGATAGAGAAGAAACAAAAGGGCAATTTTAAACATAACTAGATAGGTCATTTCATTATTGTTTTAAAATATGGCACTAGAGCATATAGGATCACTACACTAGACAAAGATGAACTTGAAGATCTGATGAACATTAAATACCTCAAGTGTTACTTCACTTGAGAGACCTAGTGTCTTATCTATGAGGCACAATTAAATTATATCATAATATCAAAATTATTATTTGTACCATATCATTGTATTAATTTGTCATTTTACCATTCCATTTTACCTTAACTTTTCTATCAAATTAGTTGTTTTTACCCCTCCCTACCCATCCCTTTGACCTTAGTTCCATTCCATTGGTTCCACGACCACTTTTAGCATGAAGATTCAGATCAAGTTTCATTAGTTGTTTCAAGTATTATAGATAGAGGCCATATTTTTGGAGCAATTTGATAGTGGTTTCATAATTGTAAATTTCATTTATTTTTCCATTCTATATCATGTGTGCCTAATTATAACTACCTTTGGGAAAATCAGTGTTTCACCATCATGCTACTAATTATAACCACCTATGGTAAAATTAGTATCATTGGCCTATGTCATTGTTTCCTTATTATAAATATCTATGGGAAAATTAGGAACAACAGTTATTTCTCATGCCTTGAAGTACCACCTTTTCATGCCTATGTCATATTATGATATTTTTCAACTTTTCCTATTTTATTTGGATTGGTTGTTACACTAGTCAGATTATCTATTATAAGGTGGAACTAAGTGACTTGAGATCCAATCCTAAGACTATGTAGGAAATGCTTAATACATGTTGAGATTATCTCAGTCATACCTAAGCTATGTTCTCATCATTTTATAAACAACCTAATCCACTCTCTCATCATTTTATGAGAAACATAAGCTATGCTCTTACCATTTTGTGATCTTGGACCATTTAGTGTCTCATCATTATCGATCAAGTTGAGATGATCCAAAATTACAAAAATAATTAAAAATATATATCTAAAAAATCCAAAAACATTAACCACTTATTTGCCTTATAGATTCTAAGAACCCTCATTAAGTCAGAAGAAACCACTTGTCATTTAGTTTCCACACCCTTCTTAGCCTTGTATCTCATGCTCTTGTCATTTTATAAGATCATCCCCATATTATTTTATAACACAATTAGGTTTTATTTTTATCATCATTTTCTTCTATCCCATCTCCTAGGAGAACTACATTTGGCTTGAAGTTTTTTGGATTTTGCATCCATAGAACTATGTAGGTAGCATCTATTTTCCTAGTGCATCTAGAGCCAGCTAGGCCACCCCCTTCCATTTATTTTATTCCCCCATTTTTGTTTGTTTTTTCATTGTATTTTATCTTATATGGGTAATGTGCATCATTTTGTTTGTTCCATTTTATTTATACTAACATTGTGATTAACCATTATTTATTTTTTATTTCTCTTTATTTTGTGTGTTCTAGTATTTTTTTGGTGTTTTATTTGTTTGTTTGTTTGTTTTATTTTTGTGCCTTGATTTAGTCTATGTGAATCCATTGGGTGATTCCTTGTGCATTATTATTGAATCCATCCATATTCATATGTCAACATTGTCATCATGGTTTTTATCATTAGTTCATTGTTTTTAATTATTTATTAGATTGCATGTTTAGTCCTTATGCATATTTTGGCCAATTCCTCATGGTGTTCTATTATGATGCCTACCATCATGTGCAATCACAAAAATTAGCTCTAGGAGTCTACACACAAATGAAACATTGATATATCTCTTTGGCACCAAAACTTTTCTCGATTTAATACAAATAATATCCTACATAGAGTAATTAAATAATGAAATTATTTTCCCCCTTGCTAGTTCAGATGAGCATCTCCCTACTATCATGTTGACCAAATTCATCTTTCTCCTCTATACCAATACCAATTTTCCATCATATTCCATATCATGTTTGCCATAATCAAGGTAGAATTATTATAACCACATTTTGGCAAATCATTGTGTTTCCATCCATTTAAAGGTTAATTATTATAACTGCCTTTGGGAAAATCATTCCATTTCTTCTACCCAATTGGGTCACATTTTCATTATGATAATGCTTCTAACCACCTTTGGAGAAACCATTATATCTATCCACCTAATTGGGGTATGTTTTTATCCTACTAATCATTCTAACCACATGTGGGAAAATCATTATTTTCCCATTTATTGATTATAATCACCTTTAGACAAATCATTTTGTTGTTACCTTAAGCCATTTTTAGTGATTATAACCACCTATGGGAAAATCATCCTATTTGTCTTCCTTAATTGGGGTAGCTCCATATGGAACTAATTATAAATTCCAATAGGAAATTATATCATTTTCATATTTTTGGTCCATTCATTTTCTCCTTTTGAGGGATGGATTACCGACCCCTTTTCTAAACACTCCCTCAAGGGGGTAATTATAGTTCATCTATTACTATTAAAGTTGTAATCATACAAGACCTTTTAATTATTTGATAATATGTTATTGTACATACATATTTCAATGCCTTCCCAAATAGGGGCAAACTATAGATACCTAAAACTAGCCACCAATGGCCTTAAATCAGACTTTAGATTGATTCCTACCAACGATTACAAATTAATCTTATGAATCACTAAACATCCCAAATTTACTTTTGCATCATTCATCAAATCCTATAATCTCATTAATACATGCCTAATTTGGTTATCCTACCATAAACAATAAAAACCTCTCGTGCATTCATCTCTAAGCACCCTGTGGCATCACAACAATCAATTTTGCCTATGGACTTATTAAGTGGGGCAAGTGCACACATAAAATCAAATCCTGAAAATCCTAAATGGCTAATCAAAATTAATAAAAAATCTAAACCAAATTAAAATCCTAGTTTAATTATTCATGTAAAATTAATGAATTAATAATAAAGGAAATTCAAAAATATGAAATAACCTATATTTTCATGATTACCTTTTGTGAGTTTTCAAGCCTTGGGAAATATCTCACCTATGTATATTCATTAAAAATAATTATTCTTGACACCTTTTAACTCTACTAGGGTTAATTAACTCATTTAAGTTAGGTTTGAACCAATTCCATGTTTAAACTACAACTTAACTCACCTTATGTTGGGGTTAATTCTTAAGCCTATAAATATAAGACATTGCCTATTGCAAAGAGAGCTTGGAAATATTATAGTTATAATGAAAGTTTTGCACCATGATTTATATCCTTAATGTTATAATTGTTAGGTTGTGAGGCTAAAAGCTTCACTGATGCAAACATGGATGAGGTTGTTGAGAGGTTGTGAGTTACAAAGCAACCGACGTCGATCTGATCAACTGACGTCGATCATATCTAGTGAGTAGAGCAACTGACATCAGTCAAGATCGGCCAATGTCAATCATCTCCAACTAGATAGGGACTGATGTCGGTCACCTGTGCAATTTAAAACTATGAGTGTTATGGATAGTTTGTTAACAAACCAGTTGTTTGCATGTTAAAGGCTAATTTTAGTCTTGGAGCTGTGGATCTAATTATTGCAATTGGATGTTTAATTATTGTTTACATGAGATCTATTTAAGAGACTCATGGGCTGTATTGTAATTTGTTCTAGTTGAGTAAGAGCAAGGTTAGCTCCTTTAGAGTGAAGAGAGCAAGGTGTGTTCCTCCTAGTTCCATAGGGGTGCTAAGTGTGTATGATCAAGGAGATCTATGGGATAGCAAGATCTGGTAGAAGATCAACTAGGGTACTGCTTTGGAGAATCATAAGGACTTGGTGAGGCAAGGACAAGGGTTCTTCAGGGTGTAGAGAGATCTACATGGTAAGTAAGATCATTGATTTACAAGAGTGTGTGCGAGGTCAAAGGAGGTCTATGGGGTATTAAGATCAAAGGTGATAGCAACATAATAGGGTGAAAGATCAGGGAGATTTACTTGAAGTATGATTGTGTACTTGGAGTGCAGTGTGTACTTAGATTTGGAGTGCATGGAGAACTTGTGTACTGGCAGTAGTGATACTGATTAGTGGTACTGGCAGTAGTGATACTGACTAGCTAGAGGTGAAAAACAACTCTATGTGTGAGTTGCTTGTTGGGACTGTAAGAGAGAGAGTGAGCTCTTGAAGAGATTTACTATTTATGCCCTAGAGGTGTGGGAGCCCTATAGGTGTGTAAGGAAGAAGACTGTGGCAATCTTCTTTATTGTATTTCCTTCTAGAAGAGTATTAATACAATTGGGTATTGTCTCTCATATTTAATGTTATTTTTGAATTCTAGTTACTTGTTACTTTTGGTTTAATTCTACATGTTAAGTTGCTTGTACATGGTAATCAATTATGCTTTCTAGATCCTAACAGTTGGTATCAGAGCTAAGGTTGCAGGGAGCAGGTTTGTGTTTGATTACAGGTCACTCTCAGGGGTTTTCAATTGAGTGGGAGTATAGCAATGGTAGAATAAAGTACACTAAGAATGGAGGAATTGAAAATCAAGAATGGTCAATTATGGTGTTATGGAAAGAAAGATTAGGTAAAGAAATATTGTTGGTTGGTAGAAGATCAGCATGAAGGAACTGAAGAAGTAGATGTTGCAGGTGTTGTTGCACAAGATGCTCTAGGATGTTCCTTGGATAAAGTAGAATCTTGTTTTATAGATTCTATTTCCTCTTTCCATACAGCCCCAAATAGAGGGGTTGGTGAGCCTTGTCAATGTATTGGCAAAGGGGAAGTGTGGCTGAAATTTTAGGCAGCCAACACATGGGTGTTGAAGAAGGTCATGCATGTCCCAGTCTTGAAGATGTGGCTAATTGTTTCAGGAAAGTTGGGTGATGAGAGATGCATAGGAACTCTCACAACAGATTCTTGGAATGTTACCAAGGATGCACTTGAGTTAGCATGTGGTAAGAAAGTAGGTACTCTTTATCTACTTGCTTGTATTACTGATTCCACTTCTGTTGTACAGGTGTGGATTTATAGGCTTGGTCACATAAGTGAGAAGGGAATGGATGTTCTTAAGTCAAATGGTAAGAGTTTAGCTTTGGAAAGCATAGACCAAGATTTTTGTAAGTAGTGGGATGCTACAAGAAAGGATTGGATTTATTGCAGGAAAAGGAAGACTGCTGTATTTGATAAACTTAAGAACTGGAAAGCCTTGGTGTTCTTAGAGGAGATGATGGATAGAGATCAATAGATGGGGCTAGATACTTCTGAGTAGGGTAGTTTGGACATGGGTATGATTCAAAGAAAGCTCACAGGTAAAAAGTTATCACTCACAAACGAACATAGGTACCAGCGTCAGTCAGGAGGAACTAGTGTTGAACAGATAGGTACCAACATCAGTCATGTGTAGACCAAAGTAGTTGGTGGTGTTGGGTAGGTGGAGACTGACATCGGTAGGATAATCAGCATCGGTGACCTAGACAGTCACATGGAATTGATGTCGATCGGATGTAGATTGTGTGGTGACTGAAGTCAGTCACTGGAATGGATTTTGGGTAGACAGCAAGTTGTCAAGGAGTCTCAAACACCCATGTGGAGGACTGAAAGGGTAAGTAAGCCTCAAATTTGTTATTCCTCTTCTTTATACTAGTTGCTCACTATAGAGTAAGAAGGATCTAGGAAACAGTGGGAACATGGCATGATTTCTTTAGAGAAGAACCAAATGGGATATTTGGTAGAGTTGCCAGCCGGGATAAAAGCACTAAGAGATGAATGGATTCCTTGGTTAAAGAATAGAGAGAATGGATACATGAGATGGAAGGCTAGGTCATATGGTCTTGAGGAAGCTCCAGGTCAATGGTACAATTTTGACAAGTGGATGACAAAGCATGGCTTTAGTCAATGTCATTGTAACCATTGTGGTTTCTTTACCAAGTGGGTGATGATTGCAACATCATCCTATTACTGTATATTGTGTGTTTACTTGATGCAGGGTTACAAATATAGGGTTTTTTTGGGCTAAAGGTAAATTTAGTTTAGAGGTGTGTCATGAAGAATTTGGAGGAGCAAAATTATTTGTCATGAGTAATCCTAAAGACAGGGAAGATCACAAGTTGATGTTGTCACAGGATGATTGTGTGAAGGTAGTGTAGGATGCATAATAGGGCATCACACCTATGGATGGATAGTTCACATAACAGGGTCCCCAATCACATGATGAGGTTGAGTACATGTGTACTTATTGAGTTTTCCCAAGCAATGGGTGATGTCAGAAAGTTTGTAGTCAATTTAGGAAGGAAGCACTGGAAAGCAGTTCAGTGGGTTCTCAAGTATTTGATAGGGACTAGTAGTAAGGATTCATGTTATGCAGGGTCAAGTACTTCAGATTTGGTAGGTTACTTGGATGACATGTGTTGCACCATAGGGTGTGTGGTGGTTGGTCTTCAAGATTGAGCTTGAAGAGGGATACAAGCTAGGAAATAGATTAGACGGTGTATAGGTATAGGTACAGTGCAACTGTTTATCTCCAAGTGGGAGATTGTTAGGTTGTGGAGCTAAAAGCTTCACTGATGCAAACATGGAGGAGGTTGTTGAGAGGTTGTTGAGTTTCAGAGCATCCGATGTTAGTCTGATCAACCGACGTTAGTCATATCTAGTGAGCAGAGCAATCGACATCAGTCAGGATCAGCCGATGTCAGTCATCTCCAGCCAGATAGGGACCAATGTCAGTCACCTATGTGGTTCAAAATTGTGAGTGTTACAGATAGTTTGTTAATGAACCAATTGTTTGCATGTTAAAGGATAATTTTAGTCTTGGAGTTGTGGATCTAATTATTTTAATTATATGTCTAATTATTGCTTGCATGAGATCTGTTTAAGAGACTCATGGGCTGTATTGTAATTTGTTCTAGTTGAGTAAGAGCAAGGTTAGCTCCTTCAGAGTGAAGAGAGCAAGGTGTGTTACTCCTAGTTCCACAGGGGTGCCGAGTGTGTATGATCAAGGAGATCTACATGATAGCAAGATTTGGTAGAAGATCCATTGGGGTACTAGTTTAGAGAATCATAAGGACTTGGTGAGGCAAGGACAAGGGTTCTTCAGGGTGTAGAGATATCTACATGGTAAGTAAGATCATTGATTTGTAGGTGTGTGTGTGTGTGAGGTCAAAGGAGGTCTGCGGGGTAGCAAGATCAAAGGTGACAGCAACATAACAGGGTGCAAGATTAGGGAGATCTACTTGAAGTATGATTGTGTACTTAGAGTGCGATGTGTAGTCAGATTTGGAGTGCATGGAGAACTTGTGTACTAGCAGTAGTGATACTGACTGGTGGTACTGGTAGTAGTGATACTGACTGGTTGGAGGTGAACAATAACTCTGTGTGTGAGTTGCTTGTTGGGACCATAAGAGAGAGAGTGATCTCTTGAAGAGATTTACTATTTATTCCCTAGAGGTGTGGGAGCCCTAGTGGTGTGTAAAGAAGAAGACTGTGGCAATATTCTTTGTTGTATTTCCTTCTGGAAGAGTATTAATACAATTGGGTATTGTCTCTCATATTTTATGTTATTTTTGAATTCTAGTTACTTGTTACTTCTGGTTTAATTCCACATGTTAAGTTGCTTGTACATGGCAATCAATTATGCTTCCTAGATCCTAACAATAATACCACATTAAGAAATCCAAAAATGGTGCCAAGGAGAGAAGGAGCAAATAATACTCCATGATTAATGACTATTTGATGCACAAACTGAGCAAGCCATAAACAAATCACTTGGATCTTTCAAAGAAGGTAAAGATTGTTGTTTTTTACATTTTAGTTGGGTTTTAAATTGTATTTAATCCATTATTCTATCCCCATGATCTAGGATTAGATTTTTTAGTGTGTTAGTGTGTTTATTTCATTATTTTTTGAAACTAACACTTGATCTAACTTCTTCTCTATTGGTAAATTCTTATTATCACACTAACTACTATGTACAAGGAGAACATAATGAAGACTAATAGTAGAACTTTAGGAACATCCCATTGATAAGGATTGAGAGTTCCTCACTATTCAGTCTATATAGTTGAAAAACATTAATTTACTTATAAATGGTGATAATATAAGGTCCACTCTAAAGGTTATCAAACTTGGAGTGTTTTTTTGGCTTTACATGGTCTTCAACCCACTTGAATACTATACATAATTATTGAAAGGTCCTAGATGAATATATTTTATCAAATGAATTCTTTACTTGGTGTTTATTAGACCATATGGCATGGATGGAACTATTATTTGTCTCCTCTAACTATCTCAACTCATTCATTCTCACTTGCATTGCATCATCTTCTAATAGCTCAAGTTGGTGAACAAGATCTAAGGCTAGAAGTTCAAGGGAAATAGGTAGTCTTGCCTCTCTACCATAAACATGAAGATATGGGAAGTGCCTAATGTACTTATTAGGTGTGACTGTATCTACCCATAAGTTAGTTCTAAACTTTATTTGTAATTACATTTGACTATTCTTCATGGTCCTCTTAATGATCCTTATCAAGTTTTTATTTATGGACTCTACTAACCCATTTCCCTATGGGTAATAATTAGAGGAATCCTTGTGGTAAATGCCATGGATAATGTTCCAATCACATAATTTATCACTATTAAAGGCTAAGTCATTATCAGATATGATTGTTGAAGGTATACCAAACCTAGTCACAAGATTGTCATATAACTCTAAGACTGAGTTCTAATTGGCCTCTTTAAGTGTAGTTGCCTCTACCCACCTTGTGAAATAGTCAATCAATATTAGGACCCACTTATGACCAGTAATATGAGGGGGATGGATCATGCCTATGAAGTCTTACCTCCATTTCATGAAGGGATGGTCAACTTGGATGGGTTGTAAGGGTAGGGTGGTTAACCTTTGTTTATTGATGAACATGGCACACATTAAACACTTTATAACCTAATTATGTAAGTATATAAAAACATTTAGGCCAATAAAATACTTATATAATTATCTTGGAGATTGTGGTCATATAAACAAAGTTCTCACCTGCAGGCCCATCATGAAACTACTCAAGTAACTTGTAAATCTGGCTTGATTCAACACACCTTAAGAGCATACATCTTATATAATTATTTAAGAACACTCCATCCAACAAGATATAATGTATGTTATGAAACCTAAAATGTCTTATATTAATCCTATCCAAGCCTATAGGACATTATCTTGTTTAGAGGAAATTGACTACATCATGGGTCTAGCTAGAAGGAGTCATGATTATAGTTGCTGCTGACTATCTTAGACTACCAACACCCTATCTTTCTCTTTTATGACATATGATACAAGATGTTCATATAAATATCTACCTTTTATTATCTTGGAAACCCTTATTATAATTTCATATGCCATAAACTTTATTATCCACCCATCTCTCTTCTCAGTTAAATCGATGTTGAGTATGAACTCTTTGATGTTTGAGTGCACTACCATCATTATGAATTTGTTGTTATAAACCATGTGTTTAAATTTATTAAGACCTCTCATAATAGAAAGAACATGTTTCTTCCTGAAGGTGTACCTTTATTCATAAGGATTGACTGAAGAAGGTAATTATTTGTTCAAGTCATTCATCATTCTACTGCATGAACATAACATAAATAACATTAGTTATGGAGAATGCATACAATAAAAATATTTTCTTAATTTAGGGTTGAGGATGTTGGGGACTTGAGAGATGTCCTATTTTATGGCCTCAAATATTAGCTTTACTTCCTTACTCCATGTGAAATCTTTGTGATTCTTATTCATATGAGTAAGTGGCTTTACTAACTCTATAAAACCCATAATGAACCTCCTTATGAAGTTAATATTTATAATGAAGCTCTTCAAACCTTTCTTATTTTTGGGTAAGGGTAAGGCTATGATCACATAAATATTCTAAAGCTCAATCGAGAGAAAATCCTTGGACATAAAATTTCATAATGATCTGCCCCCATAGATTGTAAAGATACATTTCTTGCGGTTTAAAGAAAGTCCAAATTACATGCACCTATCAAAGACTAACTTCAAGTGTGACATGTGATCTTCAGGATCCTTTGAAAACATAGTGATGTCATCAAGATATATGAGCACCATATCGTTAATGAGACATTTAAAGGAAACATCCATTACCCTTTGGAAAGTTTTTAGTCTAAAGGATATCTTCATGTATGCATAGGTCACCCACTTTGTTATGAAGGAAATCTTACATATATCTTCATCCCTGACCAATCTCTAAATATATCCATAATATCCATCAAGAAAAAGAAACATATGAGAGTCTACAACATTCTAAAGGATCTCATCCATGGATGGTAGTGGATAATGGTCTCTCAAATACACGTTATTAAGGTCTCTAAAATCAACACATAGGCATATCTCTCCATTTTTTTCCATCACATGATCAATGTTTTCCACCCATGAGGAATAATTAATGGGGAATGTGATCTTATATTCAATAAACTTAGACAATTCCCTTCTCATGATCTCTTCAACCTTAAGGTTGACTAATCTTTGTTGTTGCCTTATTGATTCTTCATTATCCTCCAACTCTATGGTGTGATAAATCAACATGGGGTAAAATAGTTTCATGTCATGTTATTCCCATGCAAAAACATTTGTATACACTTGGCATAATGATATTAAGGCATCTCTCTCCTCCTTAGTGTTCACTTTCCCAACTTAAGCAACTTGTCCTTGAAAATATCTACTTTATCATAATGTTCCTCTTTGGCTGAGATACTTACCTTGTCCTTCCTCAAGTGATCATATTCATTGAATATGCTCTCCAATGTCACCAATCCATTGGGTGGTTTTTTAGTTCTTAGCTAGACAATTCTATTATCAAATGGATGTTGTAGTCTACCTTGGTTTTTATGACAATATTATGTCTCATACATGAGATAAAAGAAGAAACTTAGTCATAAATTTCAAAGACTTGATCAATCACATCATTATCAAATACTGATGGCTTGCATACAACATCTATTTTTCACTTTCCTTGAGTGCCATTGACCCCATTAGCAATGTCATATTGTGTACCAATGGAAGTTAGTTTATCTGCATGATGACTAGACTCCTTTGGTATAGAATAAATGTAAAAGGCTAAGAAGCCCTCTAAGAGATCAAAACTTAGTACTTTTATGCCTTTAAAATATAATTCTTTACTACACTAGCACCTCTCACCTACTATACCACTAGTTCACTATCCCCTTTCACTTACATAATTTTGATTCCTCTTCTCCTTACCCACCATAGCCCATGTATGAGGGCTTCATATTCTACAATATTTCAAGTACAAATAAATTTAAACCTTAATGTAGAATAATACATATAATTTTAAGGGGAAATAAGCATCACTCTAACCCCACTCCTATTCTTTGAACTTGATACATCAAAAAATAACGTCCATATGCCTTCATGTTCTTAAATTGAGCTTATAAGACAAAGTAAAATAGATCCTTCATCATGAATATAGTATACACATAGGATTACCTCCTCAATGGTCTTTTAGAGGTCAAAATAATGGTTTTCAACTTCTTATTCATCAAGGAGTAGATTTGAGATGCCTTCACTATGATCTTTTGACTCTTAATCACTAATGCTCACATCTTCATCTAGGATAGTGTAATTTACATCGGGTAGGTTGGGCATATAAGGTTCTAAGTGAAACCTATAAATATTTTTAGACTTAATAGTGAACCTTGTCCCATACCTAGTCCTAAAGACCATGTATGACCAGTCAAAGGAAATATACCACCTAATATGTGTAGTAAAATCCTTAGATAAACTTATGGATGAATATGGGGGAAGGTCAACTACCATGACATCCTAGGATATGGTATAGTTAGGTTAGGAAACCAACACAATATTGAGATATTTTAGGACACCTAAAGTCTATGTGGGAGACCCATCCAATTAAAAAATCCATTTTCATTAGGTTTATACTTAAGATCTAACTTATCTGCTATGGATTTCAGCATGATTGAAGAAGTACCACTATATTTCATCCAATTGTGAAAAATTTAATCTCCTATGATGACTAAAAATTATAAAGGATATGGATTAAATAATTTAGGATCTAGGATTTCATGAGGTTGATTGTAATTAACGTAAACTACACTCACCTTATCAGCCTTTTTATTCATTAGTGAAAGCTTGGAGACCTCTTGTTGAAGAAGATATTTTTACCTTGGAATGAATATATCATCCCACATAGGAATAATTACATTAAACTTGTTCATGTAATCTACAATACTGAAGGTAGAATTAGCACTCTTGTGATGAATCTTAAGAGTAGGATAATCACTTGTAGCTTGTATAACTTGTGGATTGAAAGGACTCTTCTATTGCTACCCATGTACTTATGATGTTTATTGTGTTGGTGGTGTTTTATGGATTGTACCTTGAGTGGAAGCCACTTGAATTATTTGGGTGTGTGTTAGACAGGCCTTAGAATACCCCAAACTACCTTTTACCATATTTATTTTAGACATTGTTTGGGTTGTAATTGAATTATTTTCCTTGGGAATATTATGCCCCAAATTTGTTACCACTTACTCAAAAGAGTGTTCACCTTATTGAAATATTACAAAGGTGGTGTCAATAGGTTCCTTACTTAAATTCCCTCCTTTTTGACTAGCACTTCAGCTGGTATCATGAAAGGCATTTCTCTAAGAGTAACTTGAGGACCTTCTTGATGTTATGGAGGAGACATGTTGTCATGTGATTAAAAAGAAGGAACTTATTACATATAAGAAGTATGACATCCTTCCCCACTTATAGAAATCACTATATCACCAAATTACCCACATGGAGTAGACCATTATCCTTCTTGTGCATACTTATTTTGTGTTGGTACCAATGCCCTTGAATTGCTAGGAGCATTGGGATTGAAGTTATTATAAGGTCTGGCCTATGTAATCTACACTTGGCCTAGGTGGTTAGGTTAATAAGGAGGCCTATTGTATGGGTAAGATGGATATGAATCATGGTAAGGGGATTGATAAGGTATATAGGATGTATTGTGTTTCCTTTCTAAGGATAACAATTTATTATTTTGTGCTTTGAGTAACCCCTTTATCTTACCAAGCCTATCTACTTAGCTACCATGAGATTGATATTGATTGTTTGGAGTTGTAAATAGAGAAATGGTGTGGGGATGAGGTTAAATTTATGGAAATAAGGGTATCAATTCTAGGAGTAAGCTCTCCCACTTGGATTAGGTAGTTTTATTCTCTTATGGAGATTTTATAGGATTCTAACAATGTAATTCCCCCCATGAACTATATCATCACATCAACATAATAATTCAAGCCTCTTAGATAGTATGGAAGGACATAGTTAGGGGTGGGTTTGATGATGAAAATAATATTATCCCAAGTTTTTTTAAATTTGTATTTAAAATCAACAATATATTCTTAGGGTACTCTCCTAATTGAGTTGAGTTACTCTTTTAGGGAAACATGGTCACTTATATCCTTAAAGTGCTTGCATAGACACACACCAAATTCATCCAATGTCTTTATGGAACTAGGAGTGAGAACCCTATAAAACTAAGGTTCTTAACCTCTTAAGGAGGTTTTAAAGAGTCTCATGGATACAATCTCTTGGATTATGTTGTGTACTAAGCATAAGTTGGCTATACTAGTTATGTTTTCCATAGGGCTAGTGGAGTTCTCTCTTATAAAGTAGGGAAGACTTTTAAGATCAGAAACAAGGATGTCATCAAGATTGTTAAAGTTCAAGGGAATACCTCCATTGAAGGGTATAAATTCTTTAATTTTAGGTCTTTCCATTAGGATTGGAGGGCTTAGAATATACTGTGTTTAGGCAGAATTAGTAGAATTAGGGGAATTAGGAGGTGTAGGATTAGGGTTAAACATAGGAAACCTCTTTCTCCTTGAAATATATAATGATAGCTTAATAAATTCAATTTGATTACCATTTGAAGATGATCTAGTGGACACCTTTTACATGAAATTACCTTTAGATATGCCATTGATTATCTCTAGCCTTCTAAATGTTTTCCAACATTGTTAAATCATGTCAAAGTAGGAATCAAGGTACTTGATAGCAAGTCCCACTAGGTCTACTAGAACATTTAGCTACCCAAGTTATACCCTCTTGAGTAGGACTATTCAAACCCTCCTCAAACTTTGACTAACATTACATTGATCTATAAGTTGTGGGTTACCTAAATTTTAGGTCAAACCTCTATTTTTGATGGGGATAGCTCCTCTAATTTGTAATTAAATCCACTCTCTAAGACTTAATCCTATTGGGATGAAAATGGATAAGATACAAAAAATTATGAAAGAACCTAAATTAAAGTTGTGATGCACCAATGAATAAGTATCCACTCTTGTTTTATCACTCAAACACACTAATGAACTTGATGAAACCAACAACTTGTGGATCTAGATTATACCCTAGCTAGACAAGGGATTGTTCAAGTCTTTTACCCAAATCTGGATCAACATGGTAATGACCTTAGGTTATGGGTATCTTATAATATGGTTAGACATTTAAGTTTCTTAATGAGGATAGCCCCTCATATTTCAAAATTTGGACCTCCATTTATAAAACCCAAATTTATTAGGGATGAAAAGAGTTAAGAAATTGCATAAAGTAAACATATCTAGATTTTGGTGATGCACCATGGATATATCATATCCAATCTTAGGCTTGGAATATTTAACACACTGATGGACTATGAAAGGAGATAATACAATGTATATTATAATTTATAAGCAACTATATTTCATATAGAGGTCAATTTGATGCACTAAGTCTAGAAAGCAATGAAAGTAAGGTCTAGTTGAAGACACATTCAACAGTTCACTATATCCTTAAGAGATCAATGATAATAAAAACTATATGACTTGAAAATAACGTTTCTAGAATTTAAGATGAACTTATCATTTTTAAAGGGAGGATTAGATCACTTAAAATATCAATCAAATGAAAGAATCCTAAAATAAATTGATAAAACACTACAAAATTGACTTTCTTCTTACTCCAAGAGGTGAAAAATATAATTTTTGGCCAAGTCTAGTTATACTAGCTTGAGGGATGATCATCAATAGCTCAAAGGTTACATATATATAATAAATGAAGAAAGAGAGATGGATTTTTCACATTAAAATGGGAATCAAGTGAGCTCAAATCCATTTGAAATGAAATTATAACTACCTCTATAAATTATGTTCATTCAAACCCTTTTGATTGATTTGAGTTACATTAAGTGGTTACATAGCTATACTAATGTTATTTATTATTATAATGGTGGGGTAAATTTATTATAAGATAGGATCTACCATCCATGAAATTACAACAAATAGACTAGTATGTTATAATCTTGTCTTGTTAATTTCTCCTAAATAGTTTATTGTGGTGTACATAATGGAGAGAAGGGGTCCTTTTCATGTAATTGGTCTTGGAGATGAAATTGGGTCTACATATATGAATTTATGGGACCCTTTGAATTTATATCTCCTCCTTCTAACAATGGAAAATAAAATCATATAAATATCCCTCTATGACACAAACCCTCAAGCTAAAGGTCCATATTTAGGCTTAATAGTGGTCCCTTTATGTCCTTTAACCTGACTGTAAGACTATGTTCACGCCATAGATTTTGAACAAGCATTAATGGTGATGGTATGACCATATTTCAACCTTCAATTTCATTAGTCATATATATGTGAAATCATTGACTCATTGACCCATCTCGCACCATTGATCCTGCTTGATACGAATGACCATGAGTCATTGAACTACCTTTGACTCATCAATCTCTATTCAAGATGGTGCTATTTTCCAACCTTGTGTTTGTGCTCAAGATATTATATCAATATGTAAACCTCCATGTTTGTGCCAAGTGGTGGTCTCTCAATCTCCTTGACCTTTAATTTCATTTTGTACCATCAAATCAAGATATACGATGTAATACAAACCATTAGATCTATTAGGACCCACTTTTTAAAATCCAATAGGTATTTCATGAGATCAAATTTTATGTTCATACTCCCATTAAGTGGCATTCACAAGAATATCATTGAATTTTTCACAACCATAAAATTTAAGCTCAAAATGGTTTATTTTTCTTAAGATTTATTTTGACATTTGCACGACTGTCATACTTTGTTGGTTCAACTTTGAAGCCTCATAACTTAAGTCATAAAACTCATGAGAGCACAAAAATTTTAGAGGATGATCTTGCTATGTATAAATCCATGGAACTAAAATAATTTAGCTTATGGGGGCTTCCTGAGTGAAGATAAAAATTACACAAATGAGTCATTTTATTCATTCTTGTGTGACGTACATGATGTCTTGGCACCTTAGACTTGGAAATATAAACTTGGAAGGCTTAGATATTGAGATAGAAGACTCATCAAGATATGAAACATTAAGATCATGATCTTGGTACTAAATAAATTGATCATGCATGGTCAGATGGTCATGAAAGGCTTTCTAAGTATATTTATAAATTGCACAAGCAAGTTATTACTTTTTGGTTTCCATGTGATGTCCTGATGATGGTATGGTCTTTAAACATGCCCAAGTTCATCTTATTTTCAATTTTTATAGGTTATAATGAATTTTTAGGACTTGTGAAAGATGTTCAATGCTCTTAAATGCTTAGACACCATGAAACCCACTTGGATCTTTTTCTTTGTAACACTGAACCTATTATAAACCTTTAGTACACTCATTCCATCATAACATGTATAAGATTTATTTGTGGGATAAAATTGGCTATCATATTTGGTGACTCACAAGGGTTTCATGCCTATCCATGAAAACAAAACAAAAACCATATTGCCTTGTCTATTCCATTGGGCATGGAGTCACCTCTATGTTTCAACACATTGACCTAGATTTGGAACTGGTTTCCAATCTCATTCTAACCCTTATTGAAACAAAAACGGACAAAAAGAAAGATAAAAACAAAATAGAGTGCCTAAGGAACTTATTAAAGGGAAACACATAAAATGGAAAGGGAAACCTAACCTAAATAGAGTAAGCTATGAAAATAAAACACTCACTTAGAAAAAAACAAATGTGCTAGAATAACACTTACAGTAATTTAGACAAACTAATCCCATTATGTACAACTTAAAACTATATGTACCTTTCCTCTTAAATCAAAAGGAAAGTTTTAAAACCTTCCTACATCATGGGATTAGGAATTGAATGAGGCATACAAATCCTTAGCCCTTGGCCTTGATGGCTTTCTTTTTTTTATCTTCCAACTTCATTGGCATGATCTTCTATGAGAACCAACCACCTCCAAATAGGCTACCTATAGAAATGAACTCTTATTTCATCCAAATAGCCTCAATTATATTATATGGATCCTTAGATATGACCTGAAATGGTGGTTGAATAAGGATTTCCTTTTTGGTTTCCATAGTGTTCTTAATAGGATTGGGTTTCTTATCAGCTACAAGTTTTCCAAGCTCATCAAGGAGCTTTATATAGTCCACCTAATCTTGGTCATTATCCTCTATGGGAACTCTTTTTCCATTTTATCAAGTATTTAAACCTCAAATTAGAAAATATCTTAAATTTCTTAAAAGATATTCATTCGTAGATACCAATCATCTTTGTCCTCCATGGAAATATTTTTCCCTGCCTTTTCATGTACTTGGCCCTTAATGTATAAGTTTGAAAATATGATAGTATTCTCAACCCCATTTTTCTCCTTGATATATTTTATTTGATGTTTGGAAACATCAAGATTCTATTATTCATGTTCCCATATCTCTAAATGTGGCTCATTATTGGGTAGGTATCTTAACTATTCTTGAGGAACCTCAACCTATGCCTTGATTTTATTATCCATGTTCATAACTTCATGGGTAGAAACATCATCCAATCACTTCATGGTAGTAGGTTCTTGATCACCAGAATGAAAATCATATTTAAGCTTGGAATAATACTTATTAGCATGATCATGTTTATTAGAATCATTGGCAAACTTGTCATCAGATATGCAATCTTCTGGAGAAGGAAGATCTTTACCTAAATTTTCAAAATCTTTGAATATGGCATTGGTATTTTTTTAATAGTTATTATTCATTCATAATATGAGACATTTTTCCATGATTATTGAGACAATCATCAACATGCTTATTAGAGGAATTATCTAGATTAGATGTAGACTTCTTGTGAGGAGTAACCTTATTGAGATGATCAAACTCCTGACATATGAAATCAAACTTTTTCCATGAGTCATTTTCATCTACCTCATGAGTATCATCTTTGAGAGCATTTTATCTATTTTGGTCTCATGAGACTCTTTTAGGACTAAAACTTCTTGAGGAGTGACTTAACCTTATTATTTGATAGTACACTCCACTTAATGCTTAAGATGGTTACCCACAACTTCATTATTAGACATGGAGTCTTCTTCAAATGCCTCTCTCTTCAATTCTTGGCCACATTCTTCCTAGACAACTGAAATAGGATCTTCAATATATTTATTTTCATCTAAGAAGGCAAGATTACACCTATGGTCACCAAGGGGAGTCCCTATTGTTATTTCCTCCTCATAGTCACTCATGATATTCTCTTGGTCAAACATGACTTGGATTTGCTCCTCTTCACTTGATTTTCTCAAGATGTGCTCTTCTTTAGGAAAGGGTAAGGTTGAAGGTTGATGAATTAGACATGGAGTATGAGGTGAAGGAGAAGGTTTATTAGTGGATTCAGGAAAGAGAAAAGCACTAGTAAAATCATAAGTGATTTATTGCATTGATTAAAAGGACAGACATTTACATAAGCAGGAGTTACATCTTTCTAATAGTCTTCTTGAGTTTATCCTCCTACATACTCAATCTATCTATTAAACATTGAAGGCACTTATTTTCCAAGTCCATTTATTATTTGATCTCCCATTGAGTTTATTTTAGTTCTTCAGATGCCTCCAACTTATGTATATGATTTTGGGTAATACCTATCAACCATTTCATGAGATGATTAGGGAGTAAATCATACTCATCATCTAATGTACACATTTCATCTTTAAGATGTAATAACTATGGTATGGATTTTAACAAGTACATGATGTAAGATGGAAAAAGTGAAGGAGGAGGAGGGTAATTATTAGGATCAAGACCATCTTCATTTTCTTGTATTTTAGCCTAAAGGGATATAAATATTACTGTGTAATACATTTTTCTATTATTCATGTAAACATCTTATTCCTCATGATAAGACTCATATGAGTGCTCTTGAGGTTCATAAACATCATGGTATGGTTGATAAGGTTCACATTGGGACTGGTAGGGAGGCATTTCTTGATATGTATCTTCATAGCCTTCCTCATAGGGTTATTGAATAACATAATGTCTATATGGGGGTAAATAGAGGATTATAGGGCTGCCATGGATCATAGGATTGATAGCCATTTTGATAGGAATATTAGGTAGTATACTGTGGTTTATATCAAGGATGATAAGGAAGTCAATGGTACAGATATTCACCATATACATCAACCTATTGTATCATATGAGATGTAAAAAAAACTAATCAAAACTTCAACTAAAGATACTTGGACTACTTACAACTAGAAGTTATCATTTGGAGTTACCATTGGTGCTAGGTTGCTTACTTATAAAAGTTAATAGAGGAAAGACACACCAATAATGTTTCCACTCTTTTAGACCTTACTCCCAGTAGGTATGCTAGAAATGTTGGGGAGTATATTATGGTCTATAGTAAGTTTGATAAGGAGGTCCATGGTAGGGATATTCACCATAGTTTTTCATGCCAACCTAATGTATCAAATGCGATGTATAAAAAATTGATCAAAACCTTAAAATAAATATACATGGACTAATTATAACCAAAATTTATCATTTGGAGTCATCATTAGTGCTAGGTTGATTACTTCCAAAATTTGATATAGGAAAGACACATCAATAATCTTTCCACTCTCTTAGACCTTGGTCCTATCGAGTGTGTCAAAAGTTTTGGGGATCTAGATTTCACCTTAGCTAGGCAAGGGATTATTTAGATCCTTTAAAAAATTTTATCTCAATATGGAAATGACCTTAGGTTATGGGTATCCTATAATACGGTTACCCCTCTAGAGTTTTCAACAAGTCTAGCTCCTCATATTTCAAAATTTGGACCTCTATTTCTAAAACCTAAAATTGGTTAGGATGAAAAGAGATAAAAATTAGCATAAATTAAACCTATATATACATAATATTTTCAGGTTTTTATCACTTATTGACACTTTATATCTTTTAAGAACCTATCAAGTCTTAATATCTCTGAGTGCATTCCTTAGGGGGTGAACTAGGAAACATGTGGGTAGACCATTAGTACTTCATAAGATTATTGTCTCTTTTGAAACTTGACATATACACACTTGTATCCTAAAACCATTTACCCTAAGCTTATTTTTCTCAATATTACCCATTCCAAAGATCTGTCATATCATTATCCTCCTTTTTCTTGCATTGACCCCCTTTCACTAGTTGACCATACTAGGTTGACTAGGTTGACCCTATACTGTTTAGGGATATTTTTCACTTGGATATTTGTTAACCCTTCGATTAACCTATCTTAGGACCTAATGATTTATCTCCCAAAAATATATAGATTTGACTAGGTTAACCCTGTATAGCCAACATATTTGGAATGATTTAGGGAAAGATTTACCTATATATACAAGTTCATTTATAACCATTTGAGAATAGGGAAACAAATAAGAAGTAAAAATGAACATATGATTATTGACCATTCTACTTGATATGTAAATCTTAAGCTTCCATAATATATTTTGAGATACATATTTTGTCTTGTGGAGATGTATTTTAGATGCATAGATAGGTTGTGTATTCTAGAGATGATTTTTCTTTGTTATCCTTACATACCACAACAATCTCTTACAAATTAATTTGGCTAAGGGAGATATTGAAGCTTGGTAGGTTCAGTTTCAAGGTAAGTATTCCTAACTTTTTTTTTTTGTAATATTAGATAGATAATATAGTTATGATTCTCTTCCATGCATTATAATTTCATATACATTAACATGAGTATATGTATTTTATGCATGTTTAGTTTAGTTTTTTTTTTCTAACCCCCAATTTATGTCACAAGCTTTGGTGTGCACTAAATTTTATTTACTTTCTTATTTTCTAGATATAGAAATAATATTAAACCTAGGAGTATTTTAGGGTTGTTGCATGATTGTGTTAGACTTTAGTCTTTAGAACCCTTCCTAGCATGGTGTATTGTGACAAGTTATCCCCTAATGAGGTCTAACAGATCCCCATATTAATCACACTCCCACTAAAAAAATGTATTCCTAGTCAAAAGTGTAGGTCATCTCTATCTTTTCTGAGCCAAGATTTACTTATAGACATGATGCATTTTTGATTTCATACATTCTAGTAAACCCAACATGAACTAACCCTTGTAGGATTTGTTCACTTTATTTCATTATTTCATTGTTTTTATCATATATTTTCCATACTAAGTTGACTGCATCATTCCATCTCTGACTTCTATGTGTAGGTTTCAAGTATAGGCTACAAGATCAACGCAGATGACCTAGTATAGGTTTCTAAATTTTTAGACATCTAGTTAAGACTACTAGGTCAACCTAGTTGACCCTATACATTGTTTAGGCACTCAACAATAGGTTTTTGCAAAGCTTGATCAACCCAATTGACCTAGTTATCAAAATTTACAAGCATATATCAAGGTTCTTGAATAAAAAAATTCATTATCTACATCCCTAATCCACCAAGGTTCCTTTGTATCTCTCTATCTTTTTATATATAGTCTTTCCTTTTATAGTTTTTAGTCTTTAAAACTACCTTTGCATAGTCAATTAGATTGACCCAATTATGTGTTCTATGTGGTATCTAGCTAACTAGGTTGACTCTGTTGATCTTATTTATTTTTAGACCTTACTTTTGTAGTATAGGATCGGCCCTATCGACCATGTTCTATATTTTATGCATATACTATTGACTATTTCAACACTATACCTTGTTTCAAAATTGGAATTAACTTTATATGCTAGTAATTAATTCACACTTTCATTTTTTGTTACTTGTATGCTTAAAATAGATCACATAGTTTAATTAGGTGGTTTTTTATAAAAAATTAGTTTCACTATTTTCTATTTTCTTCACAAATGACCAAATCACAAAATATAAACAAACATTTTAACATTTGTCTACCCAAGGCCAAACTACTTGGATTTCATCACCAAGGGGGGAGCTCACTTGATGTTCTTATCAATTATAAAGCATAGTTAATGTTATATTCTAGATAAACACTTGACACCCTTATCATTGCAGTGTGTGAAGTGATGGGATAGGCCCCAATACCAATCATGTATCATTACCACTACATATCCCTTTCAACCTAAACTATTTAAAACCATACTTAGATTACTTTCTATTTCCTTTATTATAGACAACCTACCATCACATTTAAAATCATATTATAATAATCTAATAAACATTTAAGTTAACCAATTAGTTAGCTATTTACTTTCTAAGTTGATTGCTTTCTCTTTGCTCAATTATATTTTGTATATCAAAAACGTGCATTAACTAGTGTTGGTACAAGGTTTTGTGTTGTGTGCCTCAATTAGATTGGCCAATGTTAATTTAATTGATTGTTTATTTCCCTTATATTATTTATTTTCATATTACTTGCAAAATTTATCTTATTTCAGTACATAATCTATTATAGGTTTCTTAATTTTCCCTATCTATTATCTAGGTCAACCCAATCAAACTTATACATTTTCTATCCTCTGTTCATTGTACTAGATTGACCCAATCAACCATGTATTGTTTACAAACCATGTTTTCTCTTTTTTTAGCCTCTATATAATGTACTAGACTGACCCTATACTATTTGTAGACTCTATTTTTGTGTTAGGTCTACCTAGTCAACTCTATACTATTTTGGTCATTTATTTTTTCCTTGATTTCTCATCTATCTTTATTTCTCTTCATTATGGCCTTTATGATTGATGACAACACTGAGTTTCAGTCAATAGGCATGATGAATTTTACCAATCCTCATAGGGTCTCCCATATATAGAGTAGTGCTCCTCTCTTTGATGCTAGTAATGTTCATATTTCCACTTGCATAATGAACTATGGGACCCTTCCTAATACCTATTCATATCATAATCATATATTATCATTATAATACCAACTCAAATTAGAGTATACCCCTAATATTTTATTCTTTATCTGTGAATTTCCTTAATATTGAGTAAAAAATCCTACCATTTAAATCTTATGATTAGTGGTCAATCCTAAGAGTCTCATTCACCTACTCATACATTGTCAACTAGATTTGTGGGTATCACTGTATTTTATTATTAGCCTCTTCTTTAGATTATGACCCCTTCTCATACCATGACCTATTATTCTCTAACTTATTCCACCTCCATGCCTAATATATATACTAACATGGTAGGTTCTACATCTAGTGGGCCTCTCATAAGATCCACTATCCTTAATCCTTCCACTAGTGAATCGTTTTCTACCCAAGGTAATCATGATACTATTGCTTCTTCTTATTAACCATTCACTAGTCCATATTTTCATACATAAGAAAATATTTACACTAGTGCCTCATATTCTCATAATTCCTCTCAAGCTCCTATCAACACCAATAGTGGTACCCAAGCCACTAATACCACATCTGATGTTTCTAATAATTCTAATTAAATACATCAACTATTGTCACAAACACTTAATCAATTGAATACCTTTTAATATCATAACACAAATCAAATGATGAGAATGGAAAACCACATTCTTCATCTTCAATCTCATCTTCAACCAATGGCTTGGGGTATATATAACCATAATTTTCCCCCTCATCCTCTTCGATATTCTTAAGGAATCTCATCCCTCAACCTCTTTTAATTAATAAAACCATTAAACATCTCCAAAATTAACCTCTCACTAATTAAATTTATAACATTGATATAAGAGGTATCACACCTATAATTTCTTGTAATGGATCAACCAATCCCACCCTTCATTTAAAAACATTTGGAAATATTTATAAGGATTGGATCAAATCGAACACCTTTGCTGCTTCCAAAATCTTATCCAAAACTCTCATAGGTGATGCCTTGGATTTATAAAACCAACTTATAACTCATTCCATTACTAGGTTGGAGGATTTAGTGAATTCTTTAGTTCAATAATTCCAAACTAGTGATCTTCCTGAAAACACTTTGGCCCACTTTATAAATTGTAAACAATTTTTTAAAAAAAATTGCTCAAGCCTTTATTAAAAAGAGGTAAAATTTATCAAACAAATGTGAACATCAAATGGATGATGATAATATTTTACATCTCTTTACCAATTCCCTTTTTTCTAAACTTTAATATCGAGTCCACACTCTCCCTCCATAAACATTGGAGGAGGTTATTGACCAAGCTAAATGACAAGATTTACTTATGCATCAGTTCAAGCCACCCCAAATTTTTTTGGGTCCTCATCTCTTAATAAAAAAATTTAAATGTTACCAATGATGGTGTTACAACTTCTTATGACACCATTTACAATGTTTAAGCTATCGTTATTACCCCTTCATCAGAACCAACTCCCCTTTCTCAAAAATATACCAATCCTCACTTATCTTCATGAAATAGCATTAATGTTCATAAACCTCTATCCTCAGTTGAATTTCTTAAGCATCTACCTAGGCCTCTTCCATTAGAACTTGACCCTACCAATCTTATGAAATCTTAGTATGATCCTAACAAGTTTTATTGGTTTCAAGATAATTGGGGTAATTCTAATGAGACCTGTGAAAAACATCATAATTTAGATTTGGACTTTCTTTTGGGTCCTAATTTTGAGCATGATTATATCATTTGAAACCATCAATAAGCTTATGAAATATATTTTAAAGACTATAAATCACATGATAAATCTCAAGCCTTGAACCAAGCCAATGCTCATTTGGATATCTAAAAAGACCCTCTTCCTAATCATCAACCTATCCAAGATAATCAAGACAAACCCAACTCTTTCACCAATAGTGTATAAAGTCTTGTTGACCCCACTTATAAAGATAATGTGGTTAACATGACTAATATGTGAGAGGTGGTTGATTTTATTTATTCTCAACCTATCTACACTCCTCCTTAATTAGAATATATTGTGTTATCCAAGATTCTTCTCCAAATCATTTTAATTAAAAGGGGAAAGATGACCTTATTACTTTTGATTATACAATTTCTGATTCTCCCTTGGATAACACTTTTATATTTCTACCACTCTTCCATCATCTTCTAACACTAATGATACTAAAATTTATACTAACACTTATTATACCAATTCTCAAAATCAATTTGAACTAAATACTTCATCATCCCAACATCATTTATAACCTTTTTCTACACCTTTTTCTTCCTATCAACATATATTTCAATGTACTTTAGCTCCTCCCTCAAAGGACTTCCTTAATAATTATGCACATATATCTAATGACCTTATTATGGGTTATGATGAGTGGGATCCCATCATGGAACTCACTCATCTTCCATCCCAAATTTTATTATTTGAAATTATGATGAATTATCGACATCATAGAAACTATCTTATGCAATATTGTTTGAAATGAATATCCCTCATCCTCCCCTAGCAGGCTAGGAGGCAACCTTGTCTAGATCCCAAGATAGTATATTAAAATAATGTGAAGAGATGTCTATCAAAATTGATAAAACTATGGACACTTTTATTTCCTTAAAATTTCCTATATATTCTATAATTATTGATGATATTATGCTTCATGTGGATGATCCTCCCTTATTCATTAGTGTTTAAGTAGGTAATATCCAGGATAAGTGTGCATTGATTAATGAGGGTTCCATCACCTACATTTCCTCTCTTAAATTCATTAAGACCCTTGGATATTAAAAATTCAATATCAAGTCTACACACAACACCTACAAATGCCTCCTCTAGGTTGTGTATGGATTCTCACCATCCCACCTATCACCATCCATATGAAGGTGATGATATTTAACTTTCCCCTTTCTTATAACATCTTTCTTGGTAGGCCATGCATTGTATGATATTTTTTTCTTCTTCCACATACCAATGCATTAAATTACCTCATAATGGAGCCATTTATAGGATTCAAGGTGATATTAAACCTTGTAATTTCAAACAATTCCAAGATCGTGGTGTCTTCGAGATTCATACTCTTGAACCTTTACCCAACATTCCATTTTATGAGTCTCAGCATCTTAATTTTCCCATTAATTTAACTACAAGTTAAAATGGAAATTCTAAAATCATTTTGAACATTCCTCCTAACCTCTTAGATTCTGATGATGATGATGAGGCCAATATGATTAACCTAAATATTAAAAATTTTGATCTCTTTCCTCACCTCATCTCATAGCTTCATTCTAGCCTCATTCTCTCAAGCCTCCTTGTGATGATATGCCCATAGTCTTGACCAAGAATCATAATTATATTCACCAAAATTTCTTAGATGACAAGGTCATCCCTAATTGTGTAATTGATCTTCACACCCTAGATTATGATGATTATTATTCCCTGGATGATCCATTTTTAGGTGGTCTTATATAGGCCCATGATGCTGAGATTGTCCATTATCATTATTCTTTACTTAAGTATTTTCATGTATCTTCTTATCTTCCTTTTTTTATAGTTCCTAATATTAGTATTTTTTCTCTTTATCACAAGGTAGATATGTAACCACCACCTCCAATTTTTGAGGAGCCTCATAGGAGTATGCTCATGGATCATGCTATGATTGGTCCTTACTATTTTGATAGTTACCTTGATCACCGTAGCTAGTTTACTCTTGAGATTAGTACGACCCTTCTTAGACCTTTTGTATATATTGATCCTCCCTTTGTCAATCCCTTATTGGATCCCATTGCCACTCCCACTATAGCTGAGCCCATTCCTTCTCCTCTTACAGTTGAGCTTGTTCCTACTCCTACTCTTTTTGAGCCTACCCTTGCTTCTCATCACATTTTTCCTTCTGTTAAGCCTAGTTATATTATTCCTTCATCACTACCTTCCCTTGGTGATGGTTTGATTCCCTCGCCTTATATGGCTCTATTTCCCACCAAATGGGCTGATGAGTCTTCTTTGGCTTACACTCTTGTTATAACTCCTTATGTGAGTGCTTATCATAATACCACTCATAATCATATATGTTTTTTTCCATAGGATAGATAATCATTTTTATACCCATTATCATAAGTTGTAATAGTATATTAATACTTTTCATCCTTCCTCTCCTTCCTCAAACAAAACCATGCCTTCTTGGTGGTTCTACCTAAATATATACCTAGGTATGGTGAGGTGTATTATCTATGGCACCCATCACATCAATCCTTTTCAAATCCTTCAACACCTTAAGGATCACCTTATATCTATTTCCAAACCTTATTTCATTCCTCCCATAGGTCATCCCCATAAGAAGGCTTCTTCTTCTCACATGGATCCACCTCTAGTGGTTCCATCCCATCTTATGGTCCCTTCATCATCTATTTTACCTCCACACATGATTCCTTCACTTGTGGACATTCCCTCACCCATGGATCCTTCTCCATAATTGATTCCTACATCTCTCATAGAATCTACTCTCATGCATTCTCTTAAACATCCCTTGCCTAATTTTACTTCTCAAAATGATCTATTGAGTATTCCTACTTTTTTAGTTGAGAATATTAAAAGATAAGTCTTTTCCCATTTTTCATTAAAGATTGATGAGACATTGGCATCATTTCATATCCATCTTTATAGAGATTTATTTGATGTCTCAGATAATGTGTGTGGGAAAATTAATTATTATTTATGAGCACATGTATGGTGCTTTTACATTTACCTCTTCATTGGATGTGTGCTCCAATATTATTTTTATCTATCTATTATATCATTTGATGCTATGTCAAATTCATATTTTTCTTATATAATGATTTTACCTTCTTATTTTTATCTATCTTACATCTCATTCTTTTAGTCAAATCTTACAATCCATATTTGGCCTCATGATACAACCAAGGTCTTTTGGGATGTGATAGGCCAATAGATTTAAAAAGGAGAACAAAAAAATCTTTTAGTGTTACATACTTTCTCACATACGTATCTAATCTTTGTAGTAGATTGACGACTCTATAAGGGGTCCTAAAAAATAGGGAACACATTGTGGGAAGGTAGGTCCATTTTACCTTTTCTTGTAAAAAAATATCTTCATGATTTGATCTTAGTATCACACTTATTTGAATGTAAAGCTTTGTGTCTATATCGAATAGGTTCCTTTGTAAATTGATGGTCATTAGTTACTTAGTATCTTCTTATGTCCAAGGTATGCCTCTTGGCTCATAAGTTATTCTCATAAGATGCCTAAGTCTTGATTTTTACACTCCCTTTTTCATTCCCTATATACCTCATATTTCTTCTTGAGAAATATTGTTTTATCTATTGATCACTCCCCTTGGGATCTCATTTTTGAGTTACTTTGTAAGACCATGGATAGAACCTGATGTTCCTCATAAATTACCACTTTTTTTACTTTGTATTACCCACATCCTTTGTTACCTAATGATCTTAATTTTTCCACCCTAGTGGTGTTCTCTTGATGAGTTATAGTGTAATACTATGGATAAGCCCTGACATTCCTCACAAAAATTTCCAATAATCCAAGTCACAAATAGAATTACATCTATCAAATATGAGATAAGATGTGATTGATTATGAAGTTACACATTAGTAACATGCTTCCCATCTTGATTTAGTGTGTTTTATGATTACTTCATTTCTCTTTCACTTTTATCTTCTTATTTTCTGAGTGCATGCAATAATATAACCATTTATTGAATTTTTCATACTTCCTAGCTTGAATTGATGTGATCAATTTAAGACCAATATTTTACAAATTTTTTTAATCTTATACTTCTTGACATGATTTATTACAATTTATTGACTTAATTAATTTTTGTATAGCATTTGTGGCCTTTTACATACCTTCCATTTTATTACATTGTTTTCATACTTCTCAACATGATTTAGTATGATTTTAATTTTTTTAATCTAGTGAAAAAAGCTTTCACTTTGGTTTAGAAACAAATTCCTTTATTTTACCATTTTGTTTTACAATCCCTTGGTTCTTTACACTTATCCATTTTATATTTATTACATATTCTCCAACTTGAAATAGTGTGTAGTACATTTTTGTTTGATTATATTTTACCAAGTCCTTTTTGCCTATTTATTTTTACCCATGAATGTGTTCTAAATAAAGATAGAAAAGAAAACACACTCATATATTTCATATAACATATATAACAACAAATAAATACATGTGATAGAAAGAAATATATCCAAATTATCCACAAACATAACCATGACAACAACAACAACATACACAATCAACATAAATATGTAGAAATGATACATCATATATATATATATATATATATATATATATATATATAATATATATATATATCATGAGGTTTTAATACAACAAGTACAACCATATATACAATGTTCTATCTCTATGGTTGAGCTCCATCCTATCTATCTTGTGGCTTAGACGTGATGCCTACCAAGGCCTCAATCTAACTCCTTTGAATAATATGTTGTAAAGAGGCCATCTAAGATATCAGTCCCTCTAACTATCCCTATAGGTGTGCTACCTAGATTTTTGCATGTGCCAACTAGGTTAGGGTAACTGTATGTGCCTATGTCATCTACATCATGATATCCATATGTGTATCTCTCTCCTCTTTGAGGGCCTACCATGCCTATATCTCACCTACACCCATTTTTATTGGTGGATATATCCCCCCCCCTCTCTCTCTCTCTCTCTCTCTCTCTCTCTCTCTCTCTCTCTCTCTCTCTCTCTCTCTCTCTCTCTCTTTATGCTCATATCTACCTCGCTACCTCACTTAAGCTAAGTTAGATGGTACACTAGGGTCCTCTAATGTAGTCAAGTCATATAACTATAGAGTCTCATCTAGGATGTCATAGACTAATCCCCTCATAAGGGACTCCCCCATCTCTCCTCATCCTCAACTATGCCTACAAAATCATACATAGACAAATATTAGATCACTACTATATTTCACAATATCTATCTATCTCTAGTCTCTATTTCAAAATAAAAATTTAAGCCATAATTTAATCATCTTTATTACTTGTCTATATCTCAGCGATTATGATCTTGTCGTCCATATGACTGCCTAAAATAGTCTCTCCATCCATGAAGCCTCATAACACCTCCTTTATAGGTCACTTCTTGAGTACAAATCCAAATTTCATGTCTCAAATCTAGCTTAGCCTATGTTTGAGTGGCCTCTCTACCATCTAACTCTCCTCTAGCTCACCTTCTAGGTCATCAAGGATGGTGATAGTCTCCACTCTCTCATATTCCTTCTACCTCTATCAATGTTATATAATCAATGGTAATTTCTCATCTTGATATAAATATAGTGATGGTATCTTTGATGCCACTACCTCTATACCCCTCTCTTCTTGATATGCTCCTTATTATGATCACCCAGTCCATGGTCACTCATGATATGATCTGAGCATTGGCCTCGTCACTAATGGACCTAGTCCCCTCCTCCCCCATTGATCTCTCACATGTTGAGCCCAATACTTAGGCATCAATATTGGAATCATTGGATGAGGTAATCCCATTGATCCTATTACGCATACCACTAGATATGGTTCTCTCTACTAGGTATAGTGTCTGACCACCTTTATCCTCATTATAGCTAGTATAATTGTGTCCTAACTTGGCCATATAGTCACTATGTGCCCATATGGCTTCCATACTATGTTTGTGCATCTCACTAACTATAACACTGACACATGGGGCATGGCCTACACTACCTATTCCTCTCTCCATCTCCACACTTGAGGCAACCTATCATCAACCATATGGGGTAACCCAATCAAATGATACATGGGAGACCTCTCATATATCCAAGCCTTAATTAATATGATTAGTAATATCAAATTTTACACTCTAACCAACACCTCATACATATCATGTATGAGCTACACCCAGATGAAATAATTGAGATCATATAGTACTCCTTACTCTAGGATCATCTTGATTAAGACTACAATGAATAGTGGTACCTTGCAATCCAATTTGTGACATAGCACTCACTATTTCATAAACCCTATCACAACTTTCTAGATATCTAAAATCTATGATGTATATATATTAACATGTTGACTCTCCTACCTATTGATATCATATCTAAGCCTAAAGCCCACATGACTAGGGTTTTCCTCTCCTCCATGTTATCTAGTATACCTATAGTCACTAGTAATCCTACTATTGATAGCCCTAGGATGGCATGTACATCCTCCAAGGTGAAGGCTACATTTAGCATGTCCCCATCCACCTCTCATCTGAAGGTGTTAATAACTCATTCCCAACATCTTAGGAACATGACTAATAGATTAGCACTTGGGGGAATCCTACACATATTAGTTATTCCTCATAGGCCTATAGATACTTGGTCATTTTGGGCCATTATATCCTTCTTTTGACATTTCACACATATTTTCATACCTATTCTAGTTATTTGGTCAAACTAGTTTGACCAAAATTTCACTATTTTTGACCTAGTTGACTTAAACATCTAAGTCAACCCTCTTCTTTTCCCCTCCATAGTATTGCATTATCATTATGTACTCTTTAGATCAGATGAAAAACTATACTAGGTTAGTAGTCTATAAAACATATAGGGTTGGCACATACCTACTGGGTCGATAGTGTGGATTTCACCCATTTTTAGCCTACTATTGACTCAGTTGTTTTTTACTACCGACCCCTTGCATTTTCCTAAAAAGGTGCCTTTTGGCAATTTTTTCCCTAATTCCTTCAAGCCCATTTCCTAAATTGATTTTTCCTACCTATATAATTTAATTTGGAGTCATTATTACATATATAAATTCTAAAAATTAGTTAAAAAAAATAGTTGTTTCATTAAAATACTCCAAAAATGGCTTAAAATTCATAGTTGCATACCTATAGTGCACCCGTTGCTACTCCTAGAGTTCTCCCTCATCTAGCCTATAATCTCCTTACCATCCTAGCTAATTTATATTAGGATCTCTTTTTCTCTCCTTCACAAGTTAAAATAACAAATTAATTATCTTTCCTTTATTTAAAAACACTTTTCAAAATTCAAAGTTTTCAATTATTTTTTAGTCAAATTCTTTATTTTGCTTATATCTTTGTTTCTATTCATCCATTTTTAAAATCATGGAATGCATTAGATTCATGATGGTGTATATAATATTTTACACTATAATATGCCTATATTAAAAAAAAATAAAAAATTGGCTATTTTTGCACAATCTTTTACAGGTTCACCTAGTGTTATTAACATTAGATGCCTTCACTTTCTCTTGCAGTCTACTTCTATATCTATATTACTAAGGTAAGTAAAGGTATATGTTTTTCAATTATATCCTTTGATTTATCTTATTTTCTACTTATTTCACTTTACTTATCATCAATATTGTGTGTTGTCATGTTCCATTTCTCTAAGCACAATCTTGAGTTGTGCTTACGTGACACATGATGAGCTTTGAGTGGGGAATATGTATACACATAATTTTTTCAAACTTTTATCACTTACTAACACTTTGTATCTTGTACAATCCCATCAAGTCTCAATCTCTCTAATCACACACCTTAAGGGTTCCACTAGGAAAGGGGTGGGACAACCATTGGTGCTTCATAATATTGTTATCCCTTTTTCCACTTGTTATATGCACACTTTTATCTTAAAAATATTTACCCTAAGCTTATTCTTCTCAGTATTACCCATTCTAAAAAAAATTCATATCATTATCCTTCTTTTTATTTCCTTGATCCCTTTCATTAGTTGACTGTACTATGTTGATTGGGTTGATCCTATACTATTTAGGGATATTTTTCACTTAGAACTTCAGTAGCCCTTTAGTTGACCTACCTTGAGACCTAGTGATTTATATATCAAAAACATATAGGGTTGAGTCAATCAGACCTACATATCTAACATATTTGGAAAGATTTAGGGAAAGATCCACTTATATATACAAGTTCATTTCCAACCATTTGAGAATAGGTAAGTGAAGAAGAATAAGTGTGAATTAACAACTACTTATTGACCATTCTACTTTAGAAGTAAATCTTAGGGTTCCATGATTTCTTTGGAGATATGGATTTTATCTTATGGATAAGTATTTTAGATGCATAGATAGGTTATGTAGCCTAGAGATGATTTGTTTTTATTATCTTTACATACCATAAAAGTCTCTTGTAAATCAAATTGGTCAAGGGAGAGATTGAGGCTCGGTGGGTTAATATTCAAGGTAAGTATTCCTAAATTTATTTCTCCTTTATAAGAGTAGATAGATAATGTATTTGTTCTCTCTCATGCATTAGGATTATATATACATTAATGTGAGTATATGTCTTCTATGAATGCTTAGTTTAGTTTGTTTTTTTTCTAACCCCCACTTTGTGCCACAAGATTTGGTGTGAACTATATTAGACTTAATTTCTTGTTTATTAGACATAGAGTGAACATTAAACCTAGGACATTTTTAGGGTTTTTGCATGATTTTCTTAGACTATAGGCTTTGGAACCCTTCCTAGTATGGTGTATTATGAGAATTGATCCCCTAATTAGGTCAAGTAGATCCCCATATTAGTCATGTTCCTACTTAGCAAATGTATTCCTAATCAGAAGTGTAGGTATGTTCTTTCTTCTTTGAGATAAGATTGATTTATAGATATGATGAATTTCTAATTGCATACAAAACCTATCTAGATTGTGGTCATGCACCATGAATTTTTCATATCCACTCTTAGGATTAGACTCTTTAAGATACTAAATGGATTATGAAAGGAGCTAATGCAATATCTACCATAATTTATAAGCAATACTATTTCATATAGAGGTCAATTTGATGCATTAAGACTAGGGAGAAATGTAAGTAAGGTTTGGTTGAAGACACTTACATTCAGTGGTCCACTATATCCTTGAGAGATCAATGGTACGACACACTATATGACCCACCAAGAAAGTTACTATAATTTAGGCTAAGCTTAGAATTTTCAAAGGGAGGGTTAAACTGCTTCAAATATCAAATAAACACAATAATGCTAACATAGATTGACAAAACATTATAAAAGTTCCTTTCTCATTACTCTAAGAGGTACAAAATACATTTTTTGGTAGAGTCTAGTCATACCATCCTGAGGGATGCTAATTAATAGCTTGAAGGCTATATTTATAAAAGAAATGAAGCAAGAGAGAGGGAGTTTTGTCACTCAAATGGTAATCAAATGAGCTCAAATTCATTTGAAATTTAGTTATAACTACCTCCACAAATTATTCTCATTCAGACCCTTTTGATTGATCCAAGCTACTTCAAGTGGTTGTATAGTTACATTGATGCTCCTTATTAATGTAATGGTGGGGTCAAGTTGTTATGAACTAGGTTCTACCATCCTTATAGTTACAACAACTAGGCTAGTCTATTAGAATCTTATCTTGTTGTTAATTACCCTTAAATGGTTTGTTGTGGCATGCACATTGAAGAGAAGGGTTCCTTTTCATGTTATTGGTCTTGTAGGTGAAATCATTGGGGTATATGTGTATGTATTTATGGCACCCTTTGAAATTATAGATCTTCTTTCTAACAATGGCTAACATAGTCATATACAGATCCCTCTATGATACAAACCCTCGATCCAATGGTCTATATTTAACCTTAATGGTGGTTCCTTTATGTCCTTTAACCTGGCTGCAAGTCTTTGTTCACTCCATATATTTTGAACGAGCTCTAATGGTGATGGGATGACCTTTTTTTACCTTAAATTTCATTTTTCATTAATATATAACCTAGATCATTGACTCATTGACCCATCTCATATGTTTGATCCTAATCAGTATGAATGACCATAAGTTATTGATCCACCTTTGACTTGGAAATCTCTATCTAAGCTGGTGCCACTTGACAACCCCATTTTTGTGCTCAAGATATAATATCAATATATCATCCTCTTTAATTGTGCCATGTGGTGGCCTCTTGATATCTTTGACCTTTAATTTCATTTTTCACCATTAGATCAAGATGTATTATGCAATGCAGATAATTAGATCTATTGGGACCCACTGTTTTAAATCCAACAACTTTTTCAAAATATCAAATTTAGCATTCATTCTCTCATCAAATGATGTTTATGTAACTATCATTGACATTTTATCAACCATCAAATTTAATCTTAAAATAGTTTGTTTTGCTCAAGATTTATTTTAATGTTTGTATGAATGTCCTACTCTATTGGTTCAAGTTTGAAGCTTCATTACTTGAGTCATAAATATTATTTAGGCATAAAATTTTTAGAGGATGTTCCTAGTATGTAGAAATCCATGACACTACAATCCTTTAGCTTGTGGGGCTTCTTCAGTGAAGATATAAATTACACAAATGAGCTAGCTCATTCATTCTTATGTGATGTGCATGATGGTCTAGCCCCTTAGACTTACCAAGATATACTTGGAAGGTTTATATCTCAAGATAGAAGAATCATCAAGATATGAAACTTTCAGAGCATGATAATGGCACTAAGTATATTGGTCATGCATGGTTTGATGGTCATATAAGGATTTCTAAGCATATTTATAAATTGCATAAGTAAGTTATTCCATTATAGTTTCCATGTAATGTCCTGATGATGATCTGGTATTCAAACTTTCCTAAGTTCATATTTTGTTCAATATTTCTAGGTTTTAATGAATTTATAGGACTTTTTTAACTTGTTCTATGCTCTTGAATGATCAAATACCATGAAACCTGCTTCGATCCTTCTCTTTATAACACTGGACCTATTCCAAACCTTTGGTCCAATCATTACATCAAACCATGAAAAATATTTATATGTGGTCCAAAATTAGCCAAAACTAAGCATGAATGTCTCATGTGAAATTTAAGTGAGAGTTCTACAACTTAAAGGATGAGAACCTAGATCTACACAAGAAAAATTTAGCCCATGCCACTTCAAGAACACCTCTACTTGTCAACACTTCACACAACCTACATAGATTGATGACATAAATTTGGGTGCATGAAAGGAAATATATATGATAATAATAATAATACATTCTATAAATCAACTCTCACAAGGCACACTAACTTTTAACCAATAAATTTGTAACTATCTTTCTATTGATTCAAAGAGGCAAGGTACAATTTTGGTAGAGATTTG
>JARHVA010004397.1:1247500-1302500 GCA_037957365.1 Torreya grandis
ATCAGTCATTAGTTATATCATGTATATAATATATGGATGATTAGTCAAATTCCCCATAGTTTAGATAGGGGTCATCTCCTAGAGAGATATATATACCCCCCATAGTCTATGTTTGAATTGGCACCCCATATATCCCTATGGCATGGCAATTAATTTAGATATTATTCACTACACTCACCATAAATATAGATTTAAATTGAGATTGATATATGGTCATGTATAGAATGGATAATACCCCCCTCTCCTTCTCCCTCTCCCACTCCCTCTCTCTATATATGGGATGGGAGATAAATAGGGGATAAGGCCCCCATCCCCATCTATAGAGAGTGAGATAGAGAGGGGGGTTAAGGTTTTGATCTCATATTAGATTGGTGTGATAAGGGGGTTTCCATATCCCATATCTATCTATCTATATGGGTCTTTGGCATATATATATATATATATATATATATATATATATATATATATATATATATATATATATATATATATATATATAAATAATTAGGGTTTGGGTTCCTAGCCTATCTATATAATATATATGGGGCCCCTCTCCCAAATATCTATCCCATTAAAATTTATATGGTGGTCTTCCCCAAGCCCTATTTATCTGCCCCCCAACCCAATAGATAGATCCCCTCTCCTCTCTCTCTCTCTCTCTCTCTTTATATATATATATATATCATAGTGAATCTTATCTTATCTCATATATCTAGAGATTTTAATCATGATCATATCCCCTCTCTCTCTATAGGGTATAAGGAGACTTGAGCCCCACCTCTATATATTATATAAAGTTTATGAAGACTTATCTTGAGCATAACAATTAGGATAGACTCTTTAGTGATAGACACCTATCTTGAGCATATAAAATATTATAGACTCTTATCTATCTAATGACCTCTCCTTATTAATACTTCCCTTGATATTTTATAGATCTCGTCTCAAGATCAAGCCTATTTATCACTAATTAACATATCTTGAATACCCATATATGACTCAAGTTAGATAGATATATAGCTAAGATTAATATCAGGTATTGCCTTTTTAACTCCCCCTAGATAGATTCAATCCCCATAGTATAGATATATAGATAGAGATAGATACCCTAGACCCTATATATCTATATGTTCAAGGGGGGTGTGGGAAGACCCCCCCCCCTATATATCTATAGGGCTAGCTAATCAGGGTATATTTACTTACCTAAGATAGGGTTCTTAGTATTCATGACAACACTTGACTAGGTAGGGAATTTTTCTAATCCAATCTATATAGGTGCTCAACACTTATACAGATAGGGGATGATTAGGAGATAAATATAGATAATATAGTGGGGAACCATATAGAATAGATATATAAGTGTATCAGCATAGATTTTGAGTCATTAACACCCCCTCTCTCTATATATGGAGAGTTAAATAAATTTTAGTTTATAGAGAGATCACCCCCCCTCTATCACTATCTCTATCTCTATCTCTATTTCTATCTCTATCTCTATCTCTATCTCTATCTCTATCTCTATCTCTATCTCTATCTCTATCTCTATCTCTATCTCTATCTATATCTCTATCTCTATCTCTATCTCTATCTCTATCTCTATCTCTATCTCTATCTCTATCTCTATCTCTATCTCTATCTTTGTCTCTATCTCTATCTCTATCTCTATCTCTATCTCTATCTCTATCTCTATCTATATTTCTATCTCTATCTCTATCTCTATCTCTATCTCTATCTCTATCTCTATCTATAGATTATAGGGATTGGATCTATACATATGGAAATATACATACATGGATGCATCCATCATCCATCCACCCATCATCCATTCATACATATATTATATCATCTATCAAACGTGACCCTATATCACTCTAAATCCCCATTAAACTCAACTTATATGGCATATGTCTTATGGGCCCCATTAAACTCAATCCAACTTATATGGCCTAGGGCCCCATTAAACTCAATTCTATATGGCTATGTATGGGGTGTTGACCCTTATCTATCTATATATAACTATATACTATCTATATATAAATATATATATATATATATATATATCTAATCCCCATAGTATATATATAGAGATAGAGTCTATATTCTAGGGAATTAGCCCTAGACCCCATAGATATCTATATATATTTTAATGGATCATCCAGGACTTGTAGAGTTGAGTTGAGTTTAATGGGGATTGATAAACTCTATCTATTGGGGAGAGGGCCACTCATGTTGTGTATGTATATAGTATGAATTGAATCACTATATTATAGTATAATCTAGTATAAAGTAGACTCTCTCCTAGGCAACGGTGTTATATCTCCATGTGGATTCACCACATATACTTACCCAAGCCTAATCAGGGTAGTGGATAAACACCAATTGGGTGCTAACTGATTCCCCACATCTACCTACATAAGCTTGATCAGGGGAGAAATGAGATGTACTCCATAATCACCCCCATTAAACTCTATATGGCTATATAGGGGGTGATAAAAAAATATAAACCATGGGGGTGCCAAAAAAATATAGACCATCCCCTCCCCTCCCCTTTATATATAAACTCTAATATATAGACAGAGGCTCCCATGTAGATATATAGAGAGAGGGTTGATAAATATATATAAAGAGGGGTTCTACCCCTTCTATCTCTATCTATCCTAGTGAATTTAGACTATACCCCCATGGTCTATAGTGATCTAAACTCAACTCTAGACTATAGATAGACCCTATATAGAGAAGGGGGATCCCATTCCTTTCCATTGAGGGGGAGTCAAATTGAGGGAATAGAGACATGACACAACAATTTTCCATTATCAAATAACCCATATTATTGACATTAAACTATCATTTGATAGACTATCCAACCCCAAACATTCTAAGTCATTGGTGGGGGTTTGGTTCGTTACCTAGTTTCATATATCCATTCAAATAGTGATAGGCATTTTTATAGATGTGCATTACACACCTCATGTGGATATAACTTTCAACAGTGTAGAACACATCATGAAATATGTTGAAGGGGGATGATTTCTTTGTTATATGCATGTTAATGGGGTAAGTATGTTTCCCATCATGGTTTACCCCCATATTTTTCATGGTTTGTATTATGTGAGTTATGATAGTCCTAGGGAAGCTATTTGGTACCTCTGAGTTGTCATCTCTTAATTAATGATTGTGACTTCTTCCACATGACATGCACTAATTCAGGGTCAAATAAGATTTTGGGGAGCTATGTAAATTACAATCTCATCTAGTGCCATACCTATAATGGGAGATATGATAGTGACTTAGCTATGGGGTGGATTTTCCATCGATAATTCCACCTTAAATCATTTTTTTAGTCCTCATCATCCACTCCCTCCTATTCCATTATGTACTAGTCATCTTCATCTAGTTACATTGCATCAATATGGATCAAATAATCCATTCGGTGTGCATTTAAAGATGGATAAAATCATTTTTTATCCCTATTTATACATGAAGGATCTAGTAGGTTGGGTAGTTTCTACTATCTTCTCTTCTATTTGTATTTCTTGTGCTCTTAATGTCATGGGACATCCTAACAATTATATACCTACTAATCTAATGGCCACCCCACCTCATATTATGCTAGAACGGTATTCTTCACCAATCCATGCCATTCCTCATAGTATACCTGACAATTTGTTTGGTGTATCCATAATATCACTCATTTTTCCATCTATGTTGGCTTTACATTTTATGAAAAATTCACATGCTTTTATCTCATGTTTTCACCTAATTTACCATAAAAGATTTTGGTTTTTCTTGGTGGATTGTTTACTATCAAGTTAGATCAAATGTGAACCTATGGGGGTACCATATGTGACTATTGGACAAATTCCTTTTGTATTTCTCTTCTTGTTCTTTGTACTAATGCCCATTCTAAGATATATTGGAAAAATAATGACTAATTATTACACTAATCACTTCAAATTTAAGGGAATCAATCGATAGGGCATTGATGACAAACCTTTAGGTCAAGTTGAGGACTTCCTTCTCCCATTGGTTGAGGTCTTCCCTCTCCCCCTAACCCTAATTGTATAGAGTTTTTTGGTAACCCCCATCCCATCTATCTACCCATCTATATATATATATATATAGTTCGTCAAGTTCCTCCCCCTCGACCTCTAATATAGAGTTGAGTTGAGTTGAGTTTAAATAGAGAGGTAAAGGTAGAGTTAGAGGTAGAGGTAGAGGTAGAGGTATAGGTATAGGTACAGGTAGAGGTACAAGTAGAGGTATAAGTAGAGATAAAGGTAGAGGTAGAGGTAGAGGGTCTAACTAGATCTAGAGAGTCTATAGAGTAGGCCATCTACCCCCTATATATAGAGAGAAATCTAAATGGTCCCTTCAACCACCTCTATAGATAAATATAGGCCCACATAGATCTGATATAATATTTATAGATGGGGATGGGTTTAATGCCAAAACCAAAACCAGATAAACTCTATCTATGGCATGCCATCACTCCAATATAGAGGGTTGTCAAAAAACTATATACACCCAACAAGACTAGCTATAAACTTTCTATAGTCGAGGGAGAGGGGGTTGGGTGGTTGGGGTCAAGGGCCTATTTATTTCTCCCATATCTATATATATAAAAACCTCTATATATATATCCAATACCTAAAGTATATATTTGAGTTTAAATTTTATATAGAGGGGGAAGGGGGGCACAATATATAATAGAGTTAGTTTAGTTTATATAGAGGGCCAATTATATCTTGGGCTACCCTATAGATAAGATATATGTGTAGGGGGCCCATATAGATAGATAAGTCTTGGGTAGAGGGGAGGGGCATAATATATAGTTTCATTGGCACCCCCATAGTATATATTTTAATTTATTCCCCCACTCCACCACCTCATAGATATATTTAACCATATAGAGTTTAATGGGGCCATATAGAGTTGAGTTTCATGGGGATATAGATTTAGATTGAAATTTAGATTAGTTTCATTGGCCCCTAGATAGATATATAGGATATATAGGATTTATTATATTTGGAGGGCCCTATATCCCTATCTAAACAAAGGGGGGGCAATAACTCCCCCTCTATTATCTATGGGATAAAACTGCCACCCCTATATATCTAATCTATATGGCATGGAACCCAAATCTTATCTCTATATATGGGGATGGGGCCCTATAGATTATATGGAGCCAATTCCCCATCTGACTCTATTTCTATCATTAACTAAAGATAAAGCCAAATCTAAATAAATTCTATCTCTATCTCTATCTCTATCTCTGTCTCTATCTCTCTATAGATGGGTTTGGGGAACTCTAGAAGAGGGGAGGATGAGGGAGAGGACCAGTTAAGTGCTTCCCCCATGCTTTCTATTAGTATAAAACTAACCACTAAAATCCCTATATCTCTATATCTCCCTAGTAGTATGTATCTCTATTGCAGTCTCTTTACTATTCCTTTACAGTAATATCTTTACCATCACCACACTACTCATATGAGAGTTGTGGATATAGGAATTAGTAATAGAATCAGATCAATGATGCCCCAACTAGATAAATTCATTTATTTTGCATAATTCTTCTGGTGTTGCCTGATCTTATTTGCTTATAATCTTCACCTATGTAATGATGGAGTACTTAGGCTTAGTATAATTCCCAAACCATGGAATCAACTAGTTATACACCAATAGAGGGGGGAAAACATATAAAGAAACAACCCCAATAGTTTGGAAGATATTTTGGGAAGAATTTTTCCTAGTGGTGCATCTTATATGGACTCTAGTTTATTCAATGTATCTCAGTGGTGTGATGTCGATTCACTAGGGAAGAAGAATAAAATCACGTATCTATCCCATTTTAGATAAATTAGTGGCTCATGGAGAATGTAGGAAAACATCCTCTATCTAATTCTAATTTATTCATATGTCACAACTCCTGATCCTCTATCTAGATAGAGGAAACCTTGTAGGGAAAACATAATGCTAATCCATGTTTTACATGACCAAGTGAACTTGATGAGATGAGTTATATATAGGACCATTACTAGTTTCTATAGTGATATATATGGTGAGCATAATATGTATAGAGATAGAGTCTATATTATTTATGTGGGATTATAATTGGGAGTTCAAATTTTAGAGTTAGTTATAGTTTAGTTTATATAGAGGGACCCTCCCCCCTCCCCCCTTCCCCTCTATATATAAATAGATTTTTTTGGCCTCTATATAAAATAAACTAAACTAAAATATATCTAAATCCATATATATAGAGAGAGGGCCCCATAAATAATTCTAACTAACTTTAATCCTTATCCCCATCCACATCCTCATCTATATAGAGAGGGAGAGGGAGAGGGAGAGGGAGGGGCCAATTATCTATCATTTATTTGGCAACCCCTCAAGATAGAGTTATAGGGGCCCTTAAGATAGATTTCACTCGGCACTCTTTATATATACGGGGTTAGATAGAGTTATAGGGGCCCTCAAGATAGAGTTCACTTCACCCTCTCTATATATAAGGGGAGTGTCTTAGGCCCCCCTCTTTACTCTCTATCTATTCTAGTTCTTTTGGCCCTCCCCCAACTTTCTATATATATAGGGAGTTTATTTGGCCCTCATTCCCTATATATCTATATGGGTTTATTTGGCCCTCTCTATATATAGGGTCTAGCCAATTTAATCTATATGGTGGCCCTCCCCTTCCCCCCTCTATATAAACTAATCTATATATGGTAGTTAGTTTAAATAGAGAGGGGCTTCCCATATATATAAAGAGGGGGGATATATATCTATGGGGCACTCGATCAAGGGATTGAGGTAAGATAAGAATTTAGTTCATGAATGAATAACCTAGATGAGAACATTTCTATTTAGTGACTCAAGATTCATATTAGTTAGTTTTTAGGATCCCCACCCACACAGTTCTTCAGTGAAACCAATGATTCTTTCTACTCTTATTAGATCAAGAACCTAAGAGAGCACCCCTATATATTAATCTATAGGTGCCTAGATATAATATCTATAGATGGAGATGGGGCCAATGCCAAAGACAAATAAACTTTATATTTATATATAGCCAAAGTCAAAGCCAAAGAAACTTTATATCTATCTTTATATATATCCATAACTCTATCTATATAGTTTAGGGGGTAGTCTATATAGTATATAGTTAGATAGATAGGGGAACTCTCTAAATCCATATCTATCTATCTAGGGCCCCCAAACCAATAAATATATCCATTTAAAATAAATACTATATATATAGGAGCTTCACTTTATATGGTTGGGGTTTCTAAAAAAATGATAGACAATTGCCCCACTTTATATAGATTAATGATAGATAGTGTCACCCCTCTCTATATCTATATAGATGGAGTTAAATAGAGATAGAGGGGACCAAGACCTGTCTATCTATCTATCTATCTATCTATCTATCTATCTATCTATCTATCTATCTATCTATCTATCTATCTAGGTTTCTTTGGTCCTCCCCTCCCTATATATATCTTATTTTGAGCATAGTGAATATTATCTTATCTCATATATATAGTGGAGTAGCGAAAAATATCTTATCTTGAGCGTATCCCCCCCTCTATATTATATGAGGTATACGGTCTATCAAGACTTATCTTGAGCATAACCCTCTCTCTATATATGGCTATATGGGGATCTTACCCCATATATATAGAGGGGGCAGAGTGAATATTATACTATCTATAGGATGTCTTTCCCCCAAGCCCTATATATCTATCTATCTACCCCTAATAGATAGATCCTATTTAACTCTATATGGTGGCCTCCCTATATATTCTTGAGCTTAGAGAATATCATCTTATCTATAAGGTATCCCCCCTCTGTATATATAGAGTTAGATAGAGATTAGTTTAGTTTATATAGAGGCCAAAAAATTGATATTTATATAGAGGGGGAGGTGCCATCTATGTAAACTAAATTATAAATAAATATAAATTCCCAATCCCACCCACCACATATCTAAACTGAATATAGACTCTATCTCTATCTTTCCCCACTATATATATATCCCCCTATCCCTATATCTAGTTGGCGTTGGGGGTGAATCCACTCTCTATATATCATAGTGAATCTATATTGTTCCCTCACTCTAGTTAGATAGGGATATATCTATACATAGAGGGGGGACCCCATAGATAAAGGGTCAATCCCTATATATCTATAGGGCACTTGATCTATAAATAAAGGTGCAAGTGATAGTATATAGATTTTAATTAGAGCTCTCTTGATAGGGCCTCCACCAATAGGCATATATATGAAAACACCCTATATCTAGATATATATGGTGATGAGATCAAGCCATAGATATAGTTTGGGCTATCCTAACTCCATCTATATGGGGTTGAGGAGGCCGAGGTAACTATCCTCTCTCAATTTCCATCCTCTCTCAGGTGAAGGGTGGGACCTCTTTCATGGGTTGACAATATTTAAAGAAATATAATAGGATGGAGTTGTTTATTACTTAGAGTCATTATCATCACTTGGTAGATCCAAGTCCATGGATTATTTTAGGTTTGTTAGGAGATTTATAAATACTATTTGGAGGTGTTATGTACATGCACTCAGTTATGGGGGGTTCAACACTCCTCTATTTGGGATTAATCCTCATTATATATACAATGTTTGTATGGTGTCATGATGTGATAAATGAATCCATGTTGGAGGGGAAGCACACCAAAGTCATACAATTAAGAATTTGATATGGTTTTATTTCATCCATCATATTAGAGGTCATGTCCCCCTTCACTTTATTTTGGGAATTTTTCCATTTTCTCTGGTGCCTACAGTAGAGATTGGAGGTATCCATCCCCCAAAAGGGATTAGGGTTTTAAATCCCTAAGAAATGCTTTTTATTAATATTCTTATTCTCCTTCCATATTGAGTTTTCATATCTTACACTCATCATGATATACTCTTAAGGAAGGAGTGACAATCATTTTACACTTTAGTAACTACCATTTTACTAGCTCTAGTACTCACTAGATTCTAAGGAATGGAGTATTCTCAAGCACCTCTCACTATATTAGATGGTATTCATAGTCCTACATCTTTGTCAAAAATTAGGTTCCATGGTTTTCATGTGATTACAACGACACTTTTCCTTGTCATATGTGGTATTTTACAATATCTAGATCATTTGACCAAGGAGTATCATATTGGCTTTAAAGTATCTACATGCTACTAACATTCTATAGATGTGGTTTGGTTATTCCCATTTGTCCCTATCTATTGGTGGGAGACATCCATTGAAGGGATGAATGAGTGGATTGGGAAATGAGAGCCTATTAGTGGGTAGGGGATGAATACTATATATATATATAGATAGGATTGGGAGATAGATTGGGATTGAGAGATAGTATCATTAAAAACTTAGCTTGAGGAAACCTTCTTTTCTTTGTTACTTCCCTAGTCCTCACATTGGACTTGGATGAAGTTTATCCCACTTAGATATCAAATATATATTCATTTTGGCATATTAATGTATGGATCAAAGATATTATGGTAGATCACATTCAGCAAGGAATGACCTATAATTGGATTTCCATCCTTTTGGGATCATTCTTTTTCATCATAATGAAACATGTTTTCCTATTTCCACCCCACTAAGATAGAGATGGATAACATGAATGGAATAACCCAATGGTCAAACATTAAGGAATTTATGCTCCCCTATCCCTATATAAATATCCAATCCACCCCTCACCCCACCCTACCCCACAATATAGAGATAGAGATAGAGATAGAGATAGAGATAGAGATAGAGATAGAGATAGAGATAGAGATAGAGATAGAGATAGAGATAGAGATAGAGATAGAGATAGAGATAGAGATAGAGATAGAGATAGAGATAGAGATAGAGATGAAGATAGAGATAGAGATAGATATAGAGATAGAGATAGAGATAGAGTCTATATTTAGTTTAGATATGTGATGTGGGGGTCTCATTTAGAGTTTGTTTATACATGGGGTAGGGGTGGGGGCCCCAAATAGACATATAGGCTATATGTGTATTAATTTATCTCTATAGAGGGGGCCTTATATATTATATGGCCCCCCAATATAAATAATCCCCATAGATAATATAAACTCTATCTCTATCTCTATTTACAACCAAAGAAACTTTATCTCTATCTCTATGTCTATTTCTATTTCTATCTAGATGGGGATGGGGTTGAGGATATCCAATCTCTATAGATGGGGAACTCTATCTATATGGGGTTGGACGGTGGATGCATCTAGTCCAGTGAGTGTATGTGGTGGAGGATGGATGCATCATTAAATTTATATTATGTAGATAGATAGATTCCATTTGGATGATACAATCATTCATACATCATGTAATAGTAACAACTACTAGGGTGAAGAGTGGTGGTTTACTATCTTCATCAATTAAGGATTATATATATATATATATATATATATATATATATATATATACATACATACATACATATATATATACATATGTATATATATATGTATATATATATATATATATATATATATATATATATATATATATGTATATATATATATCAAATATATGTGAACATTGATATATGTTAGGGTTGGGGGCCCAACAAGAATACCCATAATCATGAGATCCTCATGATTGGATAGGGGGTTTAGCTCATGACCTACCCTAGACATAGTTCGGATGAAATCATAGTGGAGGATAGGGCCAACAAGTAAATGGGGCCCATAGCCTAGTAGTAGGTTGAGCTAGTCTAAGGTGGAGGTGTCTATTAATTAGTATTTGTGGGTTGGGTAATTAGATATAATCAATTGATGACCCAAATATGTCTATGGATAGAGGCCCAACTCTAGAAGATAAGAGCCATATCTAGATCTATATATAAGTAGTTGAGTACCAAGAGTGTAGATAGTCACCATCCATATAACTTTAGGGGTACTTGAGTGATAACACCACCTCTCCCCTCTCCTATTGGGTTGAACACCATTCCCTCAACCCTGAGGGGCATCACCATATCATACCTATTTATAGGGTGAGCATAGTATGTATATAGATAGAGATAGAGATAGAGTCTATATTCGATTTAGATATGGGGTGGGGGGCATTGACATTGGGTATATATTCTATTCTATTCTATATGGGGCATTGGGTATATATTCAATATAGGCATTGAGTTTAGATATTAAATATTTCTATGGAATGGGGGCATAGTCTAGAGTTTTATTAGTATTGGCACATTTTAAAGTTTTGTTGGCATTAGCATAGTCTAGAATTTCATTGGCATTTTCACCCCATGGTCTATATTCTCTATGGATATGGGGCATAGTCTATAGATAGAGATAGAGATAGAGATAGAGATAGAGATAGATTTTCATTAGCATTGTATCTATTATATTGGCATGGTGTATATTATATATGAATATGAGGACCCCATATATAGATTTAGATTAGAGAGGGGCCATCCTCCCCTCTCTATATATATGGGGAGATCCTCTCTATTTAAACTAACTCAATCCCCATATAGAGTTTAGTTTAGTTTATATAGGGGGGAGGGCCACCCCCAACCATATAAAGTTGATTTCATGGGATCTATCTTGGGCCAAAAAAAACCCTATATATATAGATAGGGGTGATGACCATATATAGTTTAGTTTATATAGAAGGTTGATAAAAAATGATAGATAGTTACCCCCCTCTATAGATATTATATTTAGATAGATATAGATGGGCCCTCCCCCCCTCTATCTAAATATGGGGAGTTAGATAAAGTTTAAATAGAGGGCCAAAAAACCCTATCTTGGGTCCCTCTATACAAAATATAAATATATGGGATATATAAATACAATCTAAAGGGTGGGTTAGGGGTGAGGGAGATGTTGAGACCACCATCCCCTATCTTTATTTTTTGAAAGGAGGACCCCTATATTTATTTTCAAAAATATTGTATTCTAGATTGAATGTGAATAGTTGTCTTGTATTGGATTTTAAAGGCAAATCAATGTTAATAATTATCTTTAAGGTGATTAGTTTCAGGTTCTATGGAAGAAGCTAGGGTTCCTAAGGAACAAACCCTAAAGGTGGGTTTGAATTTTAATATTCACAAAAATACTAGCAGGAAATTTTATTTCCTTTTGATTAAATGATCCTAATTCAACTTTATATTAAGCTTAAAATATTTTTTTATTTAAACCATGATTGAATATTAATATAAAACCTCAAGGTAAAATTTATACATGATTGGGTATTAATTTAAAGCTTATGCTCTTTTACATATCTAATGGTAATCACTTGTTCATTGGATTTGATCGAATGGTGTGACATGATTGAAGTATTTTAAAAAGGACATATAGTTAATGATATGGGCCTAGTGAATATATAATGGTGATTTGTTTCTTCAAGGATTTGATCTAATGGTACAAATTAAATCCAACACCCAAAAGGACGTTAACATTTGTTAACCACTCAAGACTTGATCTGATGGTTCACATTACCTCAGAGGTTATAATATAATGGTGTGCATTGACTCAGAAGCTTTAGGATCTCATGAAGGCTTTATGCATGGCACTCATTCATTAGACCAAAAAAAAATTATTGTCTTAAAATTGATAGGTTTGCTCCCATCATTTGACATCTGTGAGGATGTATTTGATGGGACTGAACCTGTCAAAATTTAAAATGAAATAGAAAATTCTATTATCTTAAATTTTACAAGTTCACTCCCACCATTTGACATTTATGAGGACATATTTGACATTAATGAATCCATCAAATTTAACATAGATAATTTTTAAAGCCTAATCAAAAAGGGTATTTCTAAAAGAACCTTTTAATAAATTTCTTCTTTTTATGAAGACAATCTTAGTATATAAAGATCTTAGCCTAAGTCATTTTGTGTTTTTTAAACATAAAATTATTAATAACATTTTTAAACCTAAGATTTATATGATCATGTAACTTATTAAAAGGTAAGCATCTTACAAGATCCAATGGTGATCACTTGTTCACTTGATTTGATCCAATAGTGCATCAAAGTTGAGGACTTTTCAAAGGCCTCATGAGCTTGACACATGGTACAATCAATAAGCTCAGAGATCAAGAACCAATGAAATACAAGGGCCTATATTTATCTTTTCAAATAAAAATAAAAAGGACTTGTGAAAGCTAATAGTCACCCTTTAAATTACATTTATGAAATTTTCCATGAAAGGTATGGAACCTTACCATATAAGCTCTACATAAGTATGGATGATATGAATGAAATATATCTCATGATTAAAAACATAGAAGACGTGAAAATAAGGTTCCATCATATCTAAGGCATGTATGAGATCAAAGTTGGATGTTTTGTTCATTAAAGCCAAAAACACTAAACCCTCTATAAAGAAGGCCAGCGTCAGCTCAATTGATTATGTGATAATTGAGATAATTATGAACTCACTCTAGAGAAAGTGCTTTTGTAATAACTTTGATAGATTTGCAACTAGAATATAGTGTTATCAATGGCAATGTGTAGGAAATAGATGAAGATTAAAGTAGATCTTTATCTAAATTTAGATAGTGAAGGAAGGGTCTTTATAAACATAGAATTCAATTTAACAGCCTTAAATGTGCATGGAATTAGAAATTAGTCTTAATTATTTTTATTTATAGAGGAGTTGTAACCAATTTCTGAGGAAGAAAAGAGAAACTATTTAGTTTTCCAAAGATACAAGGATTTAGTATCAATTCAAATGGAAGGTCTTCATCATGCAATTGTTAAATCAGAGGTAATACATTGCATTGATCTTCTTGTTCCTTTTTTCATTAAGTACAGAATATATGGAGAATGGATTATTCATGAAGTATTGAAAAAGTTGCATGTATATATCCCATGGCCTTTGAGACTTCTTATAAGCTCCCTTTGCCTCATGTCAATCTCCCTTCCTTGAGAGAATGGAAAATTCTAAAAAGCATAGATACAATCCTCTCACCTTAGTTGAAATAAGGTTCCCATGTTTTCAGGACCTCAAATGGTGAGATTCATATTGTCCAACTTAGGTAAGGTGTTAGGGTATCTATGAATTTATTGAAAAGAGCCTTTTTTGCCTCTTCTAATACTTATTTAAGTAGGGTTTGGGTATCCTATTTCCATTTCATGTTGGATTAGAACATAACCCCTCTTATTGGAGAATTAATAAGCTTCTTCTTGGCCAAACAATATATAGTAATGAAGAGAAAGACTTCCAAACATTTCTTCATGATGTCATACCTCTTGGATGCACTCCTTGCCTCTATTAATTTCCCTGGCATTTCGAATTAGTCCCTTGATGGTAGATCTACCATTTCCCATCATTACTCAATATTACATATATTCAAATACAAGAGTCACATGTAGTTCATATGTGATTGTATCTTCCCAATCATTTTTGAGGTAATCACTAGTGTCCCTATACCTATGCTTCATCCTCTAATCAAAATATAAGTAGATACCATGGGGAAATGTGTGGTTCTATCCAGATTACATTGTAATAAGGATAGAGGGAATTATGGTCTAACTATATAGATTACATATATATGTTTTCAGTAAGCTTGTAAAGAAAGACATTGATTATCAAATCATCCAAGGAATAAATTGACACTAAAATAAGAATAAGAAAGCTCTAGTTCATCCCTTTCCACTAGACATTAGCAAAATTGTAATCAAGGATTGGAAATAACTAGAGATCATGGTGGTACACAAGAACTCTTCTAATTTCCAACTGGATGATATTAAGATGTGGGACCCCAATGATAGAGTGGCTGACCATATTCAAGATAAAAGGGTCCCAAATTCTAAATACAAACATCAACCAAGTGTGGGAGATGGCATTTACACATAGGCAAGGAACTTTGAAGAAGTCTTATCTAGAGTTAAAAACTACAATATAAATTTAAAACATAAGTTGGCTAGGGATAATAAGCATTTTAGAGAAATATGGTAGTTACATCCTTTACAATATCACTTGTTTCTATGACCATCTAGGACTACACATCAAGAACCACCTACTGAGTGACAATCTTCTGAGCCATAGTAGGGAGAATTGACAAAGTTATCCTAGATTGGGAAACCTAAGGATGCAGAGGGAAAAGGTAATTCTATAATTGAAGAGTCCATCATTGAGCATATAACTAGTGAAGGTACCCAAATTTAGGCATCCCCACCAAGGCCTTCTTCCCTAATATGGTTTATTATCATGATTTCTTCGGAAATAAGAGAAATAATAAAAAGTGCCCTTATTAATATCATAACTTATTATGGTTTAGATAAAGAAGAAGAGCCATCTAAGGAAGCAAGAAAGGAATTGGTTAAATTGGGTAGTGTAAAGATATAGGCATAATTAGCCTTAATTCCTATAGCTCTAAGAAAAAGGCCTAGATTAACTTTCACTCACCATACTAGTGAAATAAAAATTTCAGTGTTGAGAATCCTATTTACAAACCAACCATTCCTGATTAGGTTGTTTATGGGAAGTTGAAAAAATCCCATCTCTTTCTTCTTCATTGGCTTTGACTCAAATGGATATAGATGTTCAGGATAATGTCAAGCCTTGGATTCGGGATATGTTGAATAAACAAGTAGAAAAAATCATCTAGAATCTTCACCATAAGGAAAGCTAATGAGTTAGTACCCCAAGAGCCTTTGAGAGTTTAAATGTAGATATTCTTGAACAACCACAAGAGAAATAACATGAACCTCAGGTCTAATCCAATATAGATGCATCAACTCTTGAGAGAGTAGAGACCAAGAAAATTACTATTGGTACTAAGGAGTTCACTTTTTAGAATGTGAAACTATTTTCAGGCTTAACTCTTATTCCAAGGTAGACAACAGGGGAGCATCTTATTTTTCAAGAAGAATGTAGCTTAATATCCTAATCAACAATTACCTTGGCTGGATTTCAAGGAATGAAGTAGAGGATTCTTAACTTGGAGGAAAAAAATCAAGATTTAGAAGATCAAGTCCTATTTTCAATTCCTGAAGATGTATTCTAAGCATTGAATGTATCATTAATGGATACATTCAAGAATTTGAAAAGCATCAAGTCTAAATTGAGTGCTTTAGACCATCAAGCTGAGATGGTAGAAGCCTTAATCACTCAATGGCAGAATTATCAAGCTCAGATGGAGGATCTCATCAAGGTGCATAAGATAACATAGGCATTGGATTTCAATATTATCTAACTTAATAATCTGGATGTCTTTGTGGCAATTTTTATAGATAAATAAGAGGATTTGATCACCTAGAGTAATTATGCTAATAAATTCATCAAGATAGACATAGACTTGGTAAACTAGATTGAGAAACTTCTAGGGAATCTATTAGATACCCCTTCTCAAACTAATACTATAGGCTTGATTGATTATGAAGAATTCAAATAGAAGGTTGGCACTCATATCCAAAACATCAAAAACAATGAAGGTCATTCCATTAAGGACAATTAGAAGACCCTTGATACCATTATTTTTGTAGGGATGAAAATTATAGAAGCATAATTTATCAAAGAACTTGTATCTTGTGTAGATAGTAAATTTGACAAGTTAACAGATAAAAAAGAGGATTGTCTAATGAAGCCTAGAGTGAATTTTGAGTTGATCAAGGAAACATACACTAAGGTGAGAGACTTCCTCAGATAGGGATAAATGAAGGGCCCACCATTAAAATTCTTAAGAGAAATTTCTTTTTTTAAAGTATATGCTAGTCTATTAACATATACTCTTTCTTGTCACATTGACATGTGACCTTCCATGTTGTATCTTTATATTAAGGATAGTTTTCCTTATTCACATGTTGATATTTTGAAAGTTAACTGGTTAACCACCTATGTTTCTTATAAATAGGTAGATGGTTACCATTTGTAAAGGAGAGTTTATGAGCAATTAATACCAAGATCATTCAATACAACTAAGCAATTCTAAAAAGATTGTCTGGATAGTTTTGTTAAATGTCTATGTTATCTCTAGATTTTAGAAATTCATGTTAAATTTTAATGAATATTCTTATTTTGAGTCACATCCTTTCTCATATGGTAGTTAATTTATGTTTAATGCTAGATTAATTGTAAATATTTTAGGTATACTTCATTTTATTTGCTTTACATTTGGATGTACTTATGTTATTTAGATCATAATAGTAAACTTTTAAAGTAAACTTGGTTCTTACCTACGATTCATACTTTCCCTCTAAATCTTGACTAATTTATAATGTAATTTAAGCCTATGCTATTTTAGAACTCAAATTATTTTAATGTGTAATCAACGTAATTTGAATTTTGTCATAATATTTGATATGAAAACTTGAAATCATGTTTCTTCCTTCCTTACCCTTCCTTTTTCTTGTTTTTTAATCTAGATTCACTCTAGCTTAAAGATCATTATTAATAATTATTCAGTTTAAATTCTAACTGTTATAGATTACTAAGTATTTAAATTGTGTAGACCCTGGTGGGTCCCAACCACTAAATAAAATAAATATTTTGGATAGTTTTCATACATTTATTTTATTTCACCATAGATAATCACTGAATAATCACAAACTGCAACTCATGCCATGGATTCTTAGAACCCTCAACTGAGAAGTGTTGTTTAACACTAAGAGTGCCTATGGTACATTTTTAAGCATGAATATGAGAAGCTTTTCTAGTGCTAGGAGGGCCTCATTGAAGATATTTAATATCTTTCACGTGTATTTGATCAAATATATCTACATTTTACATGATTATGTTTCTTTTAGCATAAATTGTGTAAAGATTGGTGACCTTTATGGAAATATGGCTTTTGTTGCTAAGAATTTATTAGTATTTGGAGTTAGGATGGCTTATTTTGTTCAAAATTAAAAATTATTTAAAAATAAGAGATTTATTTGAGTCATAAGTTGTAAAGATTGGTCATATTTGCATAATTCAGTACATATTTGCACTTTTTTAGTTAAAGATTGATGTCCTTTATCATTTTATGAACAAATTTTTGCAACTTAAGCTTAGTGTGCATATTATTTGTTATTTATATGGAAATTAATGTGTTACACTCTATTTTAAAATATGGTCCTTAATCTTCAAGCTGGAATTACAAAGGATTAAGACCGGATCACATTCAAAGACTAGAGAACCCTTGCTTAAACTCAAATTCATGGGACTAGAAAAGATAGAGGAAGAGGCAGGTATTCTAAATATTTGCCATCATCACCTTTACAAGGTATTTTTGTGTTTTATCTTCATCTAAACATGGTGTGCCTTGTAAGTTCTGATAAAAATATACCAGGTATAGTTCATGATTTATCACATAATCCTAAAAAATATTTTCTAATATTTAGTCCAACTGGTTTTATGACTATTGAAGAAAATGTTAAATATTTCAAATCTACATTAAAATTATTAAATGTTATTAATGAATATGTATCTTTTAGGTTTTTCCTTTTTACATTCAAAGATGTTGCATATGAATGGTTCCTTAATATGCCTAAAAATTGTATTATCTCATGGAGTAAACTTTGACACAATTTTCATTGATCAATTTAGAAAGATCATAAGCCATTATGTCATCTATCATCAATTTACAACTATTAAGAGACATACAAGTGAACCTATTACTTATTTTAATGATAGGTTCCAAAAAAACCTAATGAATCTTTAGCTTTGGAGGTTTATAAATATGTTATTAACCCCATGACTTCTATGTTTTTAAAGAGAGCCCTTCCACTTATTATCACATTGTCTCAAGCTTATTCTGAAGTAGTGGTTATTAGAAACCAAATGAAACCCCAAGGATAGATGGCTTATTCTATCCCAAATGTTAATCATCAAATGCTTGCATTTAACCTTTTCCAAAATACTAACCAAAATACTATAGCATTAAACTAATTTCCTACTTTGAATGTGTTTCCTACTAGTCTTGCTACCGTTAATCAAAATTTAGGTTTCTTAGGCCATCAAGTTACCAATGGATTTAATGACAATGAATAAAAGGATTTAGTGCATCTCAATGGAATTAATAGTAATCAAGGTCAAAATACTAAGGTTCCAAAAAATGAGAATGAGTCCATATTGAAAATGGTACATAAGCTTAGCACTAATTTTTTGCAATTGTAAAAATAAGTTGGTAATGGTAATGAAAATCCTATAAGGAACTACACTTTTCAAAAGTTCAATAGGCCTAGGAATAGGTTTTAGAATGATAGTTTTATAATAACAAAGCTAATGACCCTTTTCCTAGTAAAAAGAATATGGATATAAACCTCACTGATATTGCTCTGCTAGATTATTGAAGGGTGCATACTACTTCCAAGCATGGTGAGATTGATTGCATTGAGTTTTGTAAAGATTTTCAAGATTTTCAAGAAAAACATGACACATTTGAAGTGGTTTTGAACAAAGATGTTGCTACAAATTCTTTTGAATCTAAAACATTTGACCAAGTGCATATGAAGGAAACTTTTCAATTCCCTTTTCAAGAGGCTAATGAACCTGAAAATATTCCCGAGGAGATTCAAGCATTCTAAAAATATTTGAAGACATATCCTTTGAGAAATAGGGAACAAAAACAAACATTGACTACTTTTACCCATCATAAAAATTATGGAACTCCTCCAAAAATTATATCAAAGAATAATCCTAAACCCCCTAGAGAATGTTCTTCTAAGCTAACTATTGATCTTCCAAGAAAAATTGGCTACAATATTATAACGATGATATGAGAAGGATTAAAACTAATATAATTCTTCATGAGTTAAAGTATATCATAGAACAAAGAGACTTACTCTTTGAATCTTTGTCCAAGAAAATTGGGAAGCACCATAAGAATGAGAGTGTAAATGTAATTACTCAAGTAATCAAAGTAGAGTCTCCACCTTTTTTACATATAGTCAAGATATTTGGGAAGAATGTTCATAATTGTATTTTATATTTTGGACCTTCAACCAACATTATGCCTGATGGGATATGTGAACAACTTGAGTTAACTCTAATCAAGTTTGATAGGGTAGTCACTCAATTAGATAAATATAGAGTTAAGGTTATAAGATAATTATTGAATGTGCATATACAGCTAGCTAGTGAACCAAGGGTTTAGTAATTCATTAATATCTAAGTAGTATAAATGCCTAGTGCTTATGGATTACTTTTGAGTAGAGAATGGACTAAGGATTTAAAAGGCTATATATCTACTAATTTCTCACACTTATGGGTTCCTTGGAAAGGTGTGCCAAATCAAATAAGAGTGGAAAGGGAACCTCAAATGAAACACATGATAATAGAGTATGATGATATTAATGAATTGGTAAATTTCCTAGATTCTAATTTTAGAGTTTTCACTTTGGAAATGACAAAAGAACTAGTATCTAAGAGTTCTCCTCAAATTCTTAGTTTGTGTAATTTATACATTGATGGTGCCAAGTGTAAATCAGATCAAGAGCTGGTATTATATTGATAGATCCTTCAAAAAAGAAATACCATGTAGCTTATAAGTTACAATTCCCTAGCAGCAATAAGTTAGCTAAGTATGAGGCTCTCCTACTTAGATAGTAGTTTGCCATTGAACAGAAAGTTAAGGATATCCTTGTCTATGGAGACTCTAAACTTATGGTTAACCAAGTGAGGAGTAAATATCAATGCAAATTATCTTACTTAAAAAGATATAAGTTTAGGGTACGGGACTTGATCAAATCTTTTGATTCCTTCAACATCTTAGTTGTTATAAGAGAAGAAAACAAAGTTATTGATCATCTCGCCTCTACTATAGCTAACCTCATGCCTAATCACAATTTTGAAATCATTAGTATTGAGCTAATACCATGTCTTTCAGCTCCTGACAATGTAAATCATTTACAAGTTTTTAATGATGATCAACAATTCATAGATTTACTAACTAATTCTGGAGCTTTTGAAGCTCACATTATTGATGAAATTGATGAAAATTCTCATGAGAAGGAACTTAATGATAAAATCATCTAATTAAGTGACAATAAGATACCTAAAGGGATGATTTCATTAGAAAGAGTATTTGATCTTGACTAGACTTCTGAGGCAACTAAACAACCAAAGGTAAATGGTAGAGATTATCATATGATGAACCTTGGTTCACATGATCAACCCCAAATGGTGAACATAGGGAAGGCTTTCACTTAAATGGAAAATATAAAATATAGAGAGTTTCTTATAAAATATAAGGATGTAATTTCTTGGTCTTATGAAGATTTGAAAATATTTGACCCAAGGGTCATTATTCATACTATACCTCTTCAAGAAGGTTGCAAACCTTTTAGATAGAAGTAAAGGCTAGTAAACGCTATTTTTAAACCCATTATTTTTAAAGAAGTTAATAATCTGTTAGATACAAGGATAGTGTTTCCTATTAGACATTCCACTTGGGTGGCAAACCTAGTCCCAGTCAGCAAAAACAATGGAAAAATAAGATTATGCATATATTTTAGGAATGTAAATAGATCATCTAAAAAGGATAATTATCTTTTACCTTCTCTAGACCAGGTTATCTAAATAATTTTAGGATCTTCCATGATGTCCTTTTTAGATGGATTTTTTGGATGTAACCGAGTGCTTGTTGCTCTAGAAGATAGGATGAAAACAACTTTTACTACTAAATGGGGAACATATGCTTACAAAAGAATGCCTTTTGGATTAATTAATGTAGGGGCAAATTTTCAAAGGGCCAAAAATTATGCTTTCCAAGATTTAGTGGGAAATTTTATCATCACATATATGGATAATCTTATAGTATTTTATAGAAATAAAGAGGAGCATTTCATACATTTAAGATGTGTATTTTATAGATGCAGAAAGTATGGTGTATCTCTTAATACCAAGAAAAGTATATTCTATGTCACTAAAGGAAAATTGTTGGGACATGTCATTACCAGAGATGGGATTATTTTAGATCCTAATAGAGTAGAGGCCATTTCTAAAATTGGGTTACCCCACATCTAAAAAGAAATTAAGTCATTCTTTGGCAAGATTAATTTTGTGAGGAAGTTTATTTCAGGATTTGCTAAGATTGTCAAACCTTTGAATGATATGATTAATAAATATGTTATAATTTCTTGGAATGAAGAATCTAATAAGGCCTTCACTGACATTAAGAAGGCAATCACTGAAGCTCCAGTCCTGATAAGTCCTTATTTCTAAAAATATTTCTATCTATATTCATTTGCTTCAAAGCATACTATGGATATAGTGTTAACTCAAAAGGTTAATGAAAATGATCATCCCATAGCTTTAATGAGCACCAATTTCAAAAATGGATAAGTTAATTATTATATGATTGATAAGAAAGCTTATGCATTGGTAAAGGTAGTAAAAAAAATTAGATATTACCTCCTTATAAATAAAGTACCTGTTATATTACCTGATCATGCTACAAAGCTTATGTTGAGTCAAAATGAGCTTGAAGAAATAAGAGGTAAGTGGATGGAAATTCTACAAGAATATGATATAGAGATGAAAATATCCAAATTAGTAAAATGTCAAGGTTTGGTTTAGATGATCACTAGTATTGATCCAAAATGCTATGTCATGCAAATATATCAACAAAACTTCCAACCCAATGAGTGGTATGACTCTATTATCTATTTACTTGTCAATGGCAGTGGACAACAAATTGATTAATATTGAAGTAGAACTTTTTCTAACTTTAGATAGTGATGGAAGGGTCTTTAGAGACATAGAATTGGATTTAACATCCTTGAATATGCATAGAATTAGAAATTGGTCTAAATTATTTTTATTTATAGAAGAGTTACAACAAATTTCCTAAGAATAAAAGAGGAATGATTTAGTGTTCCAAAGATACAAGGATTTAGTATAAATTCAAATTCTAGGCCTTCATCATGTAGTTGCTAAACTAAAGGTAATGCATTACATTGATCTTCTTGTTTCTATTTTATTCACTGCAGAATAGATGGAGAATGGATTATTTATAAAAGAAGTATCAATAACGTTTTATGAATATATCCCATGGAATTTGAGGCTTATTATAATCTCCATTTTCCTCATGTCTATCTCCCTTCTTTGAGAGAATGAATAAATTCCCAAAACTTGGATATAGTCCTCTCACCTTGGTTAATCTAAGGCTCCCATGTTTTCTCGACCTCAAATGGTGATATTTCAATTACCAAATTTATAGATGGTGTTAGGGTAGCTATTAATTTATTTAATATATCCTTTGGTTCCTCTTCTAATACTTATTTAAATAAGGTTTGGGTATCCTATGTCTATTGCATGTTGGAGCAGAACATAACCCCTGCAATCAGAGACTTAATAAGTTTCTTCTTGGTAAAAAAATTTACAAAAATCAAGATAAAGACTTCCAATCAATTATTTATGATGTATTAACTCTTGGATGTACTCATATATTCTATTTATTTCCATGGAATTCAAAATTAGTCCCTTGATGGTAGATCTACCATTTCCCATCATTACTCCAAATTACATATATTTAAATACAGGAATCACATGCAGTTCATTTATGATGGTATCTTCCCAGTCATTTTTGAGGCAATCATTGGTGTACCTATTCCCAAGCTTCATCCTCTAATAAAAATACAAGTAGTGACCATGGGGTATGTGTGGTTCTATCCAAATTAGACTGTAATAAGGATAGAGGGAATCATGGTCCAACCATACAAATTGCTTATATATGTTCCTAGTAAGCTTATAGATGAAAAAATTGCTTATCAAATCATCTAGGGAATGGATTGGCACTACAATAATAATAATAAAGCTCAAGTTCATCTCTTTCCACTTGAAATTGGAAGAATTGTAATCAAGGATTGGAAATAACTAGAGATCATGGTAGTGCACAATTAGTCTTTTGATTTCCAATTGGATGATATTAAAATGTGGGACCCCAATGATAGAGTGGCTAACCATATTTAGAATAAAAGGGTCCCAAAGGTTGAGTACAAATATCAACTAGGTGTGGGAGATGGAATTTACACAGGAAAATAACATTGAAGAAGTCTTGTCTAGGGTTAAAAACTACAACATAAATTTAAAACATAGGCTAGTTAGGGATAATAAGCCTTCAGGAGAAATATGGTTATTACATCATTTATGGTATCTCTTGTTTTAAGGACCATATGGGACTACACATCAAGAACCACCTATTTATGGAAAATCTTATAAGCCTCATTAGGGAGAATTGACAAAGTCATCCTAGATTAGTCAACTTGATGATGCAGAGGGAAAATGTAAAGCTATAACTAAAGAGTATAAAATTGAGAATAAACCTAGTGAAGGTCCCTAAATTTAGGCATCCCCACCAAGGCCTTCTTCCCCAATATAGGTTATTAGCATGATTTCTTTGGAAACTAGAGAAATAGTAAAAATTTCCCTTATTAATATCATAGATTCTTATGTTTCAAAAAAGGAAGAAGAACCATCTAAGGAAGTAGGTAAGGAATCGGTTCCATTAGGCAATGGAAAGAGATATGTAGAATTAGCCTAGTTCCTCTAGCTCCAAGAAAGAGGCCTAGGCTAACTTTCACTCACCCTACTAGTGAAATAAACCTCTTCAGTGATGAGAATCCTATTTATGGATCAGTCATTCTTGATTGGTTTATTTATGGGAAGTTATATAAAATCCAGTCTCTTTCTCCTTCACTATATTTAACTCTAGTGGGCATAGATGTTCAAGATAATGTCAAGCCTTGGATTTAGGATATGTTGAACAAACAAGTAGAGAGAAGCATCTATATTCTTCAAAAAAAGGAAGGTTAATGGTTTGGTAGCCCAGGAGCCTCTAGGAGTTCAAATGCAAAGATTCTTGAACAACCATAGGTGAAAGAACTTGATCCTCAAGTCCAATTTAATCTAGATACATAAATTCTTGAGAGAGTAGAGACCAATAAAATTACTATTGGTACTGAGGATTTCACCTTTAAAAAGGTGGAACCCTTTTCAAGCTTAACTCCTATTCTATGGAAGGTAGCAAGGGAGCATCCTATTTTTCAAAAGGATGTAGCTAGTATGGTAATAACCTAGTCAACAATGACCTTGGCTGGAGTTTAAGGAATTAAGTAGAGGGTTTTCAAATTGGAGAAAAAAAAGAAAGATTTTAAAGCTCAGGTCCTCCTTTCAATTCTTAAAGACATATTTTAAGTGTTGAATGTATCATTGATGGATGCATTCAAGAATTTTAAAATCATCAATTCTAGACTGAGTGCTTTAGACCATCAAGCTAAAATAACACAAGCCTTAATCACTCAATAGTAAAATTCTAAAGATTAGATGGAGGAATTCATTAAGATGCATAAGACAAAGTAGGAATTAGATTTTAATATTATCAAACTTAAACATCTATACTTATTCATGGACATTTTGATAGATAAACAAAAGGATTTGATCACCAAGAGAAATGATGTTAATGAATTCATCAAGAGGGACACAAACATGGTAAAATGGATTGAGAAATTTTTGGGGAATCTATTAGATAACCCTTCTCAAACCACTACTATAGGTCTGATTGATGATGAAGAATTCAAGTAGAGGGTTGGAAATCATATCTAGAACATCAAAAACATCAAAGTTCATTTAGCTAAGGATAACTAGAAGACCCTTGATACTATTATTTATGTAGGGAAGCAAATTGTAGAAGTATAACGTATAAAATAACTTGTATCTTGGGTAGATAATGAATTTGGCAAGTCATGAGATAAATAAGATGATTGTCTAATGAATCTTGGAGTGGATTTTGAGCTAATCAAGGAAAAAATCACCAAGGTGAAAGACTTATTTAGATAAGGCTAACTAAAATGCCCACCAATGAAATTATTAAGAGAATTTTCTTTTTGTAAATCATATGCTAGTCTGTTAGCATATACTTTTTTTATCATGCTGACATGTGACATTCCACATTGTATCTTTCTATTAAGGATAACTTTCCTTATTCACATGTTTATATTTTAAAACTTTATTGCTTAATTGCCTATGTTTCTTATAAATAGGTAGGTGGTTACCATTTGTAAAGGAGATTTTTTGAGTAATTGATATCAGGAGCATTTAATACAACTAAGGAATTATGAAAAGATTGTTTGGATAGTTTTGTTAAATGTCTATGATGTCTCTCAATTGTGGAAATTTGTGTTGAATTTAAATGATTATTCTTATTTTGAGTCACATCCTTTGTCATATGGTAATCTATTTGTGTTTAATGCTAGATTCACTATAAACATTTCAAGTATACTTCATTGTATTTGCTCTACATTTGGATGTACTTATATTATTCAGATCATAATAGAAAAATTTCAAGGTAAACCTGGTTCTTGCCTATGATTCATACTTTTCCTCTGAATCTTGCCTAATTTATGATATAATTTGAGACTATGATATTTTATAACATAAATTAGTTTAATGTGTACTCAACATAATTTGAATTTTTTCATAATATTTGATATGAAAACCTAAAATCATGTTTCTTCCTTACCCTTCCTTTTTTTTATTTTTTTATTTATCAAGATTCACTCTAACTTAAAGATCATTGTTAATAATAATTTAGTTTAAATTCAAAGCCTTAGAAACTACTAAGTATTCAAATTGTGTAAACCCTAGAGGCTCCCAACCACTAAATCAAATAAATATTGTGGACAGTTTTCATACTTTGCTTTTATTTCACCACAGATAATCACTAAATAGTCACAAAATGCAACTCATGCCATAGATTCTTAGAATCATAAAATGATAAGTGTTCTTCAACACTAAGAGCACCTATGGTATATTTTGAAGCATTAATAAGAGAAGCTCCACTAGTGCTAGGAGGGTCTCACTGAAGATACTTGATATCTTTCACCTATATTTGATCAAATATATCTGCATTTTACATGATTATGTTTCTTTTAGCATAAATTGTTTAAATATTGGTGACCTTTATGTAAATATTACTTTTTATGCTAAGAATTTATTAGTATTTGGAGTTAAGATGGCTTATTTTATACAAAATTTACAATTCTTTTACAATAAGAGGTTTATTTGAGTCATAAGTTATAAATATTGGGCATCTTTGCATAATTTAGTATATCTTTGCACTTGTTTAATTAAAGACTAATGTCCTTTATCCTTTTATGAACATTTTTTTGCAAATTAAGCTTAGTGTGCATATTAATTGTTCTTTCTTTGGAAATTAATGTGTTACACAATGTTTTAATATATGATCCTTAATCTTCAAGCTAGAATTACCAAAGATTAGGAATATATCACATTTAGAGAATAGAGAACCCTTGCATGAACTCTAAATTCATAGAAGGAATAGACAAATTCATAGAAGGAATAGACAAGATAGAGGAAGATGTAGGTATTCTAAATATTTACCATCATCACATTCACAAGGGATTTTTGTGTTTGATCTTCATGCCAGCATGGCATGGCTTGGAAGTTCCCTTATCAATATACCAGGTGTAGTTCATGATTTACCATGTAATCCTAAAAAATATTTTCCAATATTTAGTCCAACTGTTATTATGATTGTTAAAAAACATGTTAAATCTTTCAAAGATACATTAATATTATTAAATTTTATTCATGAAGATGTATTTTATAGGTTATTCCCATCTACATTCAAAGATGTTACATATAAATGGTTCTTTAATATACCTAACAATTGTATTATCTCATGGAATAACTTTGACACAATTTCCATTGATCAATTTGGAAAGATCATAAGCCCTTGTGTCATCTATGATCAATTTACAACTATTAAGAGAGATACAAGTGAACCTATTAGGTACTTTAATGCTAGGTTTTAAAAAATGTTTAGTTAAACCATGGATCCATATAAACCTCATGAAGCTTTAGCTTTGGAGGTTTATAAAGATGATGTTGACCCCAAGACTTTTGAGTTTCTAAAGAGAGGCCTTCCACTTATTATCACATTAGCTCAAGCTTATTTTGAAGTAGTCATTATTAGAGACCAAATGCAACCCCAAGGATAGATGACTTATTCTATCCCAAATGTTAATCCTCAAATTCCTTCATTAAACCTTTTTTAAAATAATAATGAAAAATCTCTAGTATTAAACCAATTTCCTTATTTGAATGTGTTGCTTACTAGTCATGCTACCCATAATGAATATTTAGGTTTCTTAAGCCATCAAGTTAACAATGGATTTCATGACAATGACCAAAATGATTTAGTGTCTATTAATGAAATTAATAGTAACCAAGGTCAAAATATTGAGGTTCCAAAAAACATGAATGACTCTGTATTGAAAATGGTACATAAGCTTAGCACTGACTTTCTACAATTGCAAAAATAATTTGGTAATGCTAATGACAATTATAGAAGGGACTTCACTTTTCAAACTTTTAATAGGCCTAGGAATAGGTTTTAGAACAATAGTTTCTATAATAACAAAGCTAATGACCCTTTTCCTAGAAAAAATAATATGGATATAAACCTCACTGATATTACTCTGTTAGATTATTGTAGGGTACATATTACTTTCAAGCATGGTAATATTGATTGAATTAATTTATTTAAATCTTTTGAATATTTTCAAGAACTTTACACATTTGAAGTGGTTCCAAACAAAAATGCTGATACAAATTATTCTCAATCCAAACCATCTGACCAAGTGCATATGGTGGAAACTTTTCAATTCCTTTTTCAAGAGGATAATGAACCTAAAAATATTCCTGATGAGATTCAAGCATTCTAATAATTTTGGAAGACATGTCCTCTAAGAAATAGGGAATAAAAAAAACCATTGACTACTTTTACCAACCTAACAATTATGGAACTCCTCCAGACATTATATCAAAAAATAATCTCGAACCCCCTAGAGGAAGTTATTCTAAGATAACTATTAATCCTCCAAGCAAAAATGGATCCAATATTATGGAGGATATGAAAAGGATTAAAGCCAATATCACTCTACATGAGTTAACTCAAATCATAGAACAAAGAGACTTATTCTTGGAATATTTGTCTAAGGAAATAGGGAAGCCCCCTAAGAATGATAGTGAAAATGTAATTACTCAAGTAATCAAAGTAGAGTCTCCACCTTTTTTACTTAAAGTTAGGATATTTGGGAGGAATGTTCATAATTGTCTTTTAGATTATGGAGCTTTAACCAACATTATGATATTGGGATATGTGAACAGCTTGAGTTAACTCCAATAAAGTTTGATAGGGTAGTCACTCAATTGGATAAATCTAGAGTTAAGGTTATAGGAGAATTATTGAATGTGCATATACAGCTAGCTAGTGAACCAAGTGTTCAAGAGTTCATTGATATCCAAGTAGTAAAAATTCCTAGTGCTTATGGATTAATTTTGAGTAGAGAATGGAATAAGGCTTTAAATGTCAATATGTCTACTAATTGATCACACTTATGGATTCCTTGGAAAGGTGTGCCAAATAAAATAAGAGTAGAAAGGGAACCTTGAATGAAACACATGATAATAGAATATAATGTTGTAAATGAAAGGATAAATTTCTTGGATTTTGATTTGGGAGTTTTCACTTTGGAAATTACAAAATAACCAGTTTCTAAGAATTCTTCTCAAATTCTTAGTTTGTCAAATTTATAAATTGATGGTGTCAAGTGAAAATTGAGATTAGGAGCTGGTATTGTATTGATATATCCTTCAAAAAAGTAATACCATGTAACTTATAATTTATAATTCCCTTGCACCCATAATTTAGCTGAGTATGAGACTCTCATACTTGGATTGTAGTTTGTCATTAAACACAAGTTAAGTAGTTCCTTGTATATGGAGAATCTGAACTTGTGGTTAACCAAGTGAGGAGTAAATATTTTTGAAAATTATCTTAAAAAGTTATAATTTTATGGAGTGGGACTTGATTGAATCTTTTGATGCCTTCAACATCTTAGTTATTCAAGAGAAGAAAATAAAGATGATGATGAGATTTCCTCAACTATAACTAACCTCATACCTAATCATGATTACAAAATCATTAGTATTGATATAGTACCATGTATTTTACTTCCTAATAATGTAAATCATTTCCAATTTTTCAATGATGATCAATAAATCAGAGATTTCTTAACTAATTCTAGAGCTTTTAAATATTACACTATTGATGAAATTGATGCTCATGAGAAGGAATTTAATGATAAAATCATCCAATTAAGTGAAAATAAGATACATAAAGGGATGATTTCATTGGAAAGACTATTTTATCTTGACAAGATTCCTGAGGCAACTAAACAATGAAAGGTAAATGGTAGAGATTATCATGTGAAGAACATTGGTCCACATGATCAGCCCCAAATGGTGAATATAGGGAAGGCTTACACTTAAATGGAAAATAGAAAATCTAGAGAGTTACTTACAAAATACAATGATGTAATTTCTTGAGCTTTTGAATATTTGAAAATATTTGACCCAAGGGTCATTACTCATACTATACCTCTTTAATAAGGTTGCAAACCTTTTAGATAGAAGCAAAGGCTAGTCAACCCTATTTTAGAACCCATGATTTTTAAAGAATTCAAGAAGCTGTTAGATGTAAGGATAGTTTCTCCTATTAGACATTCCACTTGGGTGGAAAACCTAGCCCTAGTCAGAAAATAAAATGGAGAAATAAGATTGTGCATAGATTTTAGGAATCTGAATAGAGCATCTAAAAAGGATAATTATCCTTTACCTTCTCTAGACCAGGTTATCCAAAATATTTTAGGATCTTCCATGATGTCTATTTTAGATGGATTTTTTGGATATAACTAGGTGCTTGTTTCTCTAGAAGATAGGATGAAAATAACTTTTACTACTAAATGGGGAACATATTCTTACAAGAGAATGCCTTTTGGATTAAATTATGCAAGGAAAACTTTTCAAAGGGCCATAGATCATGATTTTCAAGGTTTAGTGGGAAAGTGTATCATCATGTATATGGATGATCTTACAATATTTTATAGAAATAGATAGGAACATTTCATACATTTAAGATGCGTATTTTATAGATGAAAAAAGTATAGTGTATCTCTTAATCCCAAGAAAAGTATATTCTATGTCACTAAAGGAAATTTTTTGGGACATGTCATTACCAAAGATGGGATTTATATAGATCTTGATAGAGTAGAGGCCATTTATAAAATTGGGTTTCCAAATAGCCAACAAGAACTTAAGTCATTCTTTGGTAAGATCATTTTTTGTGAGGAAGTTTATTTTAGGATTTGCTGAGATTATCAAACCTTTAAATGATATTATTAATAAAGATGCTATAATTTCTTAGATTGAATAATTTAAGAAGGCCTTAATTTACATTAAGAATGCAATAACTGAATCTCCAGTCTTCATAAGTCCTAATTTATCAAAATATTTTTATCTATATTTGTTTTCTTTTGAGCATATTATGGTTATAATGTTAACTCAAAAGGTTGATGAAAATGATCATCCCATACATTTCACGAGCACCAACTTCAAAAATGCAAAAGTGAATTATTCTATGATTGATAAGAAAGCTTATGCATTGGTAAAGGTAGTAAAAAAAATAGATATTACCTCAAAAATAAAGTACATGCCATATTACCTGATCCTACTACAAAGCTTATGTTGAGTCAAAATGAACTTAGAGAAAGAAGAGGCAAAAAGATGGTAATTCTACATGAATATGATATAGAGATGAAAATAGACAAATTAGTAAAATTTTGAGGTTTAGTTTAGATGATCACTAGTTTTAATCCAAAATACCATGTCATGCAAATATATTAACAAAACTTCCAACCCAATGAGTGGTATGACTCTATTGTCCATTTAATTTTCAATGGTGTTTATCCCCTAGGATTTATAAGATAAAAAAATAAAGCCTTGAGGCTCAAATTAGCTCATTACTTCATCAAGAATGGAGTCTTGTATAGGAGTAAATTTGAGGGAATTTATCTAAGATGTGTGTCTAAGGAATAAGTATCTTGGATTATGACTATTTTCCATGAGAAGATAGGAAGTAGAAACCCTTCAAGAAGAACCATAGCTCAAAATATTCTTAGAGCTAGATATTATTGGCCCACCCTCTTCAAATATGATTATAATATTATAATGGAATGCCATTCATTCCAATTTTTTAGCACAAAGGAGCTAAAGGTAGACATGCCTTTACAACATGTGATGACATATAAACCTTTTGCATAATGGGGATTAGAATTTATGGGAGTAATAAACCCTAATTATTCTAAAGGGTCATAAGTATGTCCTAACTACTATGGATTATTGTACTAGGTGGACTGAGGTAGTAGCCACTAGGTAATGTAGTACAGAGGAGGTGATCAACTTCTTAGAGGAAAATATTTATACTAGATTTGGAACCCTAGTTTCTTTGGTTTGTGATAATGGATCTTCATTCATTTCTATTAAAATGATGCAATGGGATTATGACCAAGGCATTGAACTCAAGTTTTATTATATTCAATACCCTCAAGGAAATGGTGTTTTTAAATCCACAAACAAAAATATGATGAAAGCTATCAAGAAATCTATTGAAAATAGACCTAAAAATGGTATAAACTTATTTTGTTTGCATTATGGGTAGATTAAATCATGATTAAAAAAAGCTCTAAATCCTCACCATTTTTTTGGTATATGGTCAAGAATCAATCCTTCCCATAATCATGAAGTTTCCTACATTCACATTCATGTGGGAATACATGGAAGATAGTCAAGAACTTGCTAATTCTTGACTATTTGACATTATTCAAATGGAAGATACTAGAGAAAAGGCATTTATAGAGTTTAGTAGGCACCAATCAACTGTGAAAAGATGGTTTGATAAAATATCTAAAGTAAAGGTGTTTAGGCAAGGAGATCTAGTCCTTATTTGGGATAAAGCATCAAAACCTAAAGTTAAACATGGTAAATTCACCCCTTTATGGATTGGCCCATACCAAATAACAAAAATATTGGGAAACAATACTCTCAGGCTGAAATATTTCCAAGGAGTAGAATTCGCACTACCTACTAATGGATAATATCTCAAACATTACTTTGATGATGTCCCACCAAGGGTCTTCATGGAATAAATGTGTAAGATTGTTAAAGTTAGAGTAGGTAGGCTAGTTAGTTTTTTTTCTTGCTTTGTTTTGTTTTTTCCTTTTCTTATTGGGTTTGTATATATTTGTTTGTTTATGTTTTTTTTTCCTTTCTTTCTTGGTGGTATTCCTTGGTTGTGGTATAATCTTGTGGTATTATTTTTTATTTGGAAATTGCTCAAGAGAATGTGGGTGAATTTTGCAAAAGGTGAACATTAGGTCACAATAAAGTATCATGAAAAAAACAATGGCACTGGTATATATTGGTATATGAAATCAATTTCCTATAAAGATTAAAATATTATTCTAAATTAAAACTTGGTTTTAAGAAAAGTCATATGTATATGATGTGAATTTAATTTTTTAACTCATATTCATTCTTACACTTAAAACATATCCTTGTCATGAACTCAAGTTTCAATTAAAAGAGATTATCCTAAGACCAGAACATTTGATCAAATCCATAAACTTGGCTAATCTGGCTCCCAACCTTTGTTGGAAGTAAAAAACTGATGATAAAAAAAAATCTTATTGTCAAATCAAAAGTTACATAATATCTCTATCAGGGCTATAGATGTCAGGCTGGTGGTAGAGCAATGCCCAAGCCTCCTTTGAACTAAGAGTTATTATTCTCAAAGAATATCTAAAATTCTCAAAATTAAATTCAATGGACCAAAAGGACATGAACCTAGATGTTGGTTTTTAAAGTTAATAACAAATAGTAAGTGGAATAAAAGCACACACTACATGTTTATGTTCTAATATCTAAGTTCAGATTTTATACATAAGGAGCTTGTTTAAATTTAAGGTTGATTTAGGAAAGAGAATATGTCTAAATGGGATATAGATTACAGGTACAAGTTTAAACTAGAGTATTTTGTTATAACATATTGCTATTTTGACCTTGTGAGTCACCATTTGTTGAGACCAACACCCCTTATCTTTCTTTTTTGAAAGGAGGACCCTTGTATTTGTTTTCAAAAAGTTTGTATTCTAGATTGAATGTGAAGATTTGTCTTGTCTTTGATTTTAAAGGCAAATCAATTTTAAAAGGGTAACATGTGCTTTGATGTATTTGATTATGTTTAAGTTTCATGGTTCAAAATTGCTAATAATTATCTTCAATGTGATTAGTTACAGGTTCTATGGAAGAAGCTAGGGTTATGAAGGAACAAACCCTAAAGGGGTGTTTAAATTTGAATATTCATAAAAAAATACTAGTGAGAAATTTTATTTAATTTTGATTAAATGATCTTAAGTATAACTTTATATTAAGATTCAAATATGTTTTTTATTTAAAACACGAAAAAACATTAATATAAAACCTTAGGCTAAAATGTATACATGATTGTGTATTATTTTAAGGCTTGTTCTCTTTTACAGATCTAACAATAATCATTTGTTCACTACATTTTATCCAATGGTGCGACAAGCTTGAAGTATTTTTAAAATGACATATAGTTAATGATTTGGGCCTAGTGAATATCTAACAATGATCATTTGCTCAGAGGATTTGATCGAATGGTGCACATTAAATATGACACCAAAAAGGACATTAATAGTTATTAACCACTTGGAACATGATCCAATGGTTCACATTGCCTTAGAGGTTCTAATCTAATGGTGCACATCAACCCCAAAGCTTCAAGATATCCTGAAGGATTTATGTATGGCACTCATTCATTAGAATATAAAAATTTATTATCTTAAAATTGATAGGTTCACTCCCATCAGTTGATGTCTACGAGCATGTATTTGATGGGCCCAGACTTTTAAAAATTTAGCATAACATAAAAAATTATATTGTCTTGATAGGTTTGCTCCTTCCGTTTGATGTCTAAGAGGATGTATTTGACATGATTGAGCCCACCAAATTTAACTTAGATAATTTTTAAATCCTAATCAAAGGGGGAATTTCTAAAAGAACCTTTTAATAAATTCCTAGCTTTTTACAAAGAAAATCTTAGTATATAAAGATCTTAGCCTAAGTTATTTTGTGTTTTGTAAACATACAATTCTAAATGACATTTTAAAACCTAAGATTTATATGATCTATAATTGATTAAAAGGTAATCATCTTGTAAGATTTAATAGTGATCACTTGTTCATTAGATTTGATCTAATGGTTCATCAAAGTTGAGGAATTTTCAAAGGCCTCGTGAGCTTGACACATGGCACAATCAATAAGCTCAAAGATCAAGAACCAATGAAATGCAAGGACCTAGATTTAGCTTTTCAAAGAAAAATAAAAATGACTTTTAAAACATAATGGTCACTCTTCAAATGGCATATATGAAATTTGTCATGAAAGGCATAAAACCCTACCACATAAGATCCACGTAAGTATGGAGGATCCAAATAAATGACACCTTATGATTCAGAACATAAAATACATGATAGTAAGGTTCTATCATATCTAATAAATGTATGAGATCAAAGCTATATGTTTTGGTCATTAAAGCCAAAAACCCTGAACCCTCTATAAAGAAGGCCAGAGTTGGTTCAATTGATTATGTGACACTTGAGATAATTGCAAAATAAATCAAGAGCAAGTAATTTAATAAGAAATTTGATAGATTTGAAACTACAATACAATGTTATCAATGGTAGTAGAAAATAAATAAATGAATATTAAAGTATAACTTTATCTAAATTTAGATAGTGAAGTAAGGGTCTTTAGAGACACAGATTTGGATTTAATTACCTTAAATGTGCATGGAATTAGAAATTAAAATAAATTATTATTATTTATAGAGGAGGTGCAACTAATTTACTAGGAAGAAAAGATGAATGCTTCAGTGTTCCAAAGATACAAGGATTTAGTATCAATTCAAATGGCAAGCCTTCATCATATAACTACTAAACCAGAGGTAATACATTGCATTGATCTTCTTGTTTCTATTTTTGTTGACTATAAAAAAGATGGAGAATGGATTATTAATGAAGTAAGTATCAACAAAGTTTAATTCATGTCAATCTCCCTTCCTTGAGAGAATGGATAAATTCCCAAAACCTAGATATAGTCCTCTCACCTTGGTTAATCCAAAGTTCCCATCCTTTTAGGACCTCAAATGGTGAGATTCCTATTACCAAATTTAGAAAAGGTGTTAGGTTAGCTATGAATTTATTAAACAGAGCCTTTGGTACCTCTTCTACTACTTATTTAAGTATGGTTTGGGTATCCTATGTCCATTACATGTTGGAGTGGAACTTAACCCCTCCTATTACAAAGTTAATAAGTTTCTTCTTGGCCAAAAAAATTACATAAATCAAGAGAACTACTTCCAAGAAATTATTTATGATGTCTTGCCTCTTGGATGCACTCTTAGCCTCTATTAATTTCCATTGCATTCAAAATTTATCCACTAATGGTAGATCTACCATTTACCATCATTACTCCAAATTACATATAATCAAATATATGAATCACATACATTTCATATGTGATGGTATCTTTCCAATCATTTTTGAGGCAATCACTAGTGTCCCTATGCCTAGGCTTCATCCTCTAATCAAAATATAAGCAGAGACCATGGGGGATGTGTGGTTATATCTAGATTAAACTATAATAGGGATAGAGGGAATCATGGTCTAACCATATCGATTGCATATATGTGTTCCCAGTAAGCTTGTAGAGAAAAAAATTGCTTATCAAATAAACCAAGGAATGGATTAGCACTACAATAAGAATAATAAATCTCAAGTTCATCCCTTTCCAATATACATTAGCAAAATTATAATCAAGGATTGGAAATAGCTAGAGATCATGGTGGTGCACATGAACTCTTTTTATTTACAGTTAGATGATCTTAAGATGTGGGACCTAAATGATAGAGTGGATAAAAATATTTAGGATTAAAGGGTCCCAAAGGTTGAATAAAAACATCAACTAGGTGTGGGAAATGTCATTTACACATAGGCAAGGAACTTTAAAGAAGTCTTGTCTAGGTTTAAAAATTACAACATAGATTTTGAACATATGATGGTTACATATAATAATCCTTCAAGATAAATATGGTAATTACATCCTTTATGGTATCACTTATTACTAGGACCATCTGGGACTACACATCAAGAACCACCTATTGATGGATAATCTTTTAAGCCTTAGTAGGGAGAATTAACAAAGTCATCCTAGATTAGGAAACCTAAGGATGTAGAGGGAAAATGTAAAGCTATAATTGAAGAGTCTATCATTGAGAATAGACTTGGTGAAGTTTTCTAAATTGAGGCATCCTCACCAAGGCATTATCCCCCAATGGAGGTTATTATCATGATTGATTTAGAAACTAGAGAAATAGTAGAAAGTGCCTTTATTAATATCACAAATTTTTATGGTTTAGATAAGAAAGAAGACCCATATGAGGAAGTAGGAAACGAATTGGTTCCATTAGGCATTGGAAAGAGATAGGCAGAATTAGCTTTAGTTCCTTTGGCTCATAAAAAGAGGCTTAGGTTAACTTTCACTCACCCTAGTAGTGAAATAAACCTCTTCATTGATGAGAATCCTATTTATGGACCACCTATTCTTGATTGGTTTAATTATGGGAAGTTTTAGAAAATCCCATCTCTTTCTCCTTCATTGGCTTTGACTCGAGTGGAGATAGATGTTTAAGTTAATGACAAGCCATGGATTCAAGATATGTTGAATAAACAAGCATAAAGAAGCATCCAAATTATTCATAACAAGGAAAGCCAAAGGGTTGATACCCTAAGACCCTCTACAAGTTTAAATGTAGAGATTCATAAACAACCAAAAGTGAAAGAACTTGACCCTCAGGCATAATTTAATCTACACACATCAAATATTGAGAGATTAGAGACCAATAAAATTATTTTTGGTACTTAGGAGTTCACTTTTTAGAAGGTGGAAGCATTTTTAATCTTAACTCCTAATCCAAAGAAGGTAATAGTGGAGTATCCTATTTTTTAAGAGGATGTAGCTAGTATGGTAATAGCCTAGCCAACAATGACCTTGGATGGAGTTCAAGGAATGAAGTAGAGGATTCTCAACTTGGAGAAAGAAAAGCAAGATTTGGAAGCTCAGGTCCTCCTTTCAATTCTTGAGGATGTATTGCAAGCATTAAATGTATCATTGATGGATGCATTTAGTAATTTGAAAACAATCAAGTCTATATTGAGTTCTTTAGACCATCAAGCTAAGATAACACAATCCTTAATCACTCAATGGTAGAGTTCTCAAGCTCAAATAGAGGAGCTCATCAAGGTACATAATAAAAATTAGGCATTGGATTTCAATATTATCAAACTTAAACATCTGGACATCTTCATGGTAGTTTTGATAGAAAAATAAGAGGATTTGATCACCTAGAGAAATGATGTTAAGGAATTCATCAAGAGAGACACAGACTTGGTAAACTAGATTGAGAAACTTCTGGGGAATCTATTAGATAACCCTTCTAAAACCACTACTATATCCCTAATCAATGATGAATAATTCAAGCAGAGGGTTGACACTCATATCCAAAACATTAGAAACCACAAAGTTCATTTAGATAAGGATAACCAAAATACCCTTGATACCATTATTTTTTAAGGGAAGCAAATTATAGAAGCATAATGTATCAAAGAACTTGTATCTTGGGTAGATAGTGAATTTGACATGTTAGAAGATAAATAAGAGGATTGCCTAATGAAGTTTGGAGTGGATTTTGAGCGGAACAATACACCAAGGTGGAAGAATTCCTTAGATAGGGATAATTGAAAGGCCCATCAATGAAATTCTTAATAGAATTTTCTTTTTGTAAAGTATATGCTAGTTTGTTTGCATATACTCTTCCTTGTCACGTTGACATGTGACCCTCCATGATGTATCTTTATATTAAGGATAGTTGTCCTTATTCACTTGTTGATATTTTTAAAGTTAACTAGTCAACAACCTATGTTTCTTATAAATAGGTAGATGGTTACCATTTGTAAAGGAGAGTTTTTGAGTAATTGATACTAGGAGCATTTAATACAACTAAGGAATTCTAAAAAGATTGTTTGGATAGTTTTGTTAAATGTCTATGCTATCTCTTAATTATGGAAATACATGTCGAATTTGAATGATTCTTTTTATTTTGAGTCACATCCTTTGTCATATGGTAGTTAATTTGTGTTGAATACTATATTAACTATAAAGATCTCAAGTATACTTCATTTTATTTTCTCTACATTTAGATGTACTTACATTATTTAGATCATAATAGCAAACTTTTAAAGTAAACTTGGTTCTTACCTATGATTCATACATTTCCTCTAAATCTTGCCTAATTTATGATGTAATTTGAGCCTATGCTATTTTATAACATAAATTAGTTTAATGTGTACTCAACATAATATGAATTATTTAATAATATTTGATATGAAAACTTGTGATCACAGTTCTTCCTTCCTTACCCTTCTTTTTTCTTTTTTTTTATCAAGATTCACTCTAGCTTAAAGATCATTGTTAATAATAATTTAGTTTAACTTCCTAGTCTTAAACATTACTAAGTATTCAAATTATTTAGACCTTGGTGGCTCCCAACCACTAAATAAAATAAATATTGTGGATTGTTTTCATACCTTAATTCTATTTCACCATAGATAATCACTGAATAATCACAAACTATAACTCATCCCATGGATTCTCAGAATCATAAAATGAGAAGTGTTCATCAACACTAAGAGCACCTATGGTATAGTTTGAAGCATCAATAAGAGAGTTGATTCTATCTATAAGGGCCCTAAAGGACCTTCCCTTCATAGAGGGTCCTTCAAATTCTTAACCTAAAGGTAGGTTAACGGAAATCCTTGATCTATCACCCCCATCCAAACTATATCTAGTCATTTCTAGGGGGATAGAGAGGGGGGCCTCTATCGATCCACTAAATATTGTTAGTTATACTACCACTCACCCCCATAAATATATAGATATGGGGTCATTACCCACTCATGTTTAGAATAGGGATAGTTCTATTTATAGTTATGTTGATGAAGGAGATTGCACCCTTGGCAGGAGGCCAAGCTCCTGCCTTCTCTTCACAACTATGGAAACTCCCCTCTCACCTATGGGATTGGAAAAGATAGAGGGGAGAGTCTCTAGATAAGGGCTAGCTCCCTTTGATGCATCATGTTCATTCTAACAAGTGCAAATACATACATGTATAGATATAAAAATTGGGGAATGAAAAGGGAGAAAGATTGTAGGAAAATAAACTACTCTAAAGAGGTGATGCACCAAAATAAGTTGACCTTCTCACATCCACTCTTAAAACTAGACAAATACATACATACACTTCACACTTGGAAGAAGGACCATGCTGCAAGAAATTGGTAGGGAGGCTTTCATGAAAACACAAAAAAATAGAGATTTCACCAAGGTGCTGTGGAATGCACACTGTAAGTGATCTCCTCTATTCTGAAATTCTCAAATACTACTCTCCTCTTATTAACTACAAAAATAGTGCCTTGTAGACAACATGTATGCTGGTGTTGGGCTTGTGAAAGCATCAAGAAATAATGACTGAACAAAAACAAACACTCAAGACATACACAAAAAAATCTATCCAAGATAGAGGTAAAACTGCGTTTATTGATTCAAGTGAAATTTTTGATAGGGCTGCGCCTTACAAATGTGAAATATGTTTCTTAAAATGACAAGTATTCAATATATAGGAGAAGTAAGGAGGCTCATTTGGTGCTTCTTTTTTACAAGCGGCCTATCATGTCCCTTCATTGGGAAGAACAGGTCGCTCAAAACATTAATGAGTTATGCACTTTGTCTATTTGAAATCTACCTTTTCAAGGTCAATACATGGTTTGTCTACTCATTAAATGTAAAATGGAGAAATCATTTGCATTGCTAGCTATTTAGATCCCCAATGATTAATTCATAGGAACTATTTCACCTACCAGAGTCACTTCTCAAATTGGCACCACTTAGACTAACTGCTTGCTCATTCCATGATTGTCTCCTTGTCTTTTCTCAATTTTGTCTCTTTTGGATCCTTCAGCCCTTGGGGGAAAATTCTTAGTGGGTCATTGCATTCAGGCCCCTTGGTTAGCTCTCTCTCAATTTGAAAACAAATGGCCATTTTATTTCACTAACTTTGACGTTCATATAGCTGTCATTAGTTTGAAAACCAATGGCTAACTTGTTTTGTTAATTTTGGCATCCTTTAAGATGTCACCGTCCCCATCAAAATGTCATTGGGTCTTCATGGCTTCTCTACATCTTGCTTCCTCTTAGCACCTTTCTGAGGGAAGGTGACCCTCTGGCTCTTTGAAAGTGTCCCCTTTGCATTTGGCTAAGAGTCCCCTATAAGGGCACCTGACCTTCAAGGTCCTTCAGTAGGTCCTTTGGTCTTCTATATTTTTCCTCGGATCCCCATGGACAATTTCTCCAAGTTTTATTTGTTCTATGTATTTTCTGCAGGATTTTATCTGTGGACATTTTCTCACAGACAAAAAGTCCACAAAAATTCTACCTGGCCTTTCCTTTTTGATTTGAGCTACACCCACATTCCTTTAGACTTTTTGTCTAAAGGAATTCCTTCGGGCAAAAAGTTCAAAGGAATTCAGGACTTAGTCAATTTTGACAAATTTGAACTTTGAACTTTGAACAAAACCAAACATACCTAGGTCCTTTTTATTTTAAAGTGTCTACCCTCCACAAGGGCATTTTAAACTTGAAGACTCCCCTCCAGCCAAGGGCATACCCTTGAACCAAGCCATTGAACCAAAAATGGTTCAATAGTTTAAGGGTTCAACCATTAAGCGTCGATGAACTAGTGAACCAAGGCTGATGAACTTCTTACTTTGAACCAAGCCCATTGAACCAAGCCCATTAAACCAAAAATGGTTCAATGGTTCAATGGTTTAACCATTGATGAATCAAGATGTTGAACTTGAAGATAGAACTTTGAACCATTAGTCGCTGAACCACTTGAACTAAGCCATGAACTAAACTCATTGAACTTGTGCACCCGAAAATGACTATCATGAATAGCAAGGGAATAAGGGGACCAAAAAAATTTCTTGGGGCAAAATTTGGTCAACAAATTGGCAACTCCCAGGGGAAGCATGCCTGCTATGCTTAGAGACTAGTTGCCTTGCAGTCCATTGGGCATGGAGTTAGATTGTAACTTTAAAATTAGCAATAGCCCCAATAATTGAAAACCAAACACATAGATCTACCTCCAAGGAAAATAAAACACACACAAGACTAAGAAAACTACTATTTTTGCAACAACACTTAGGGAAAATAAGAAAGAAAACAAGGGGAAATATATACAGATGAAAGGAGACTTAGTGGCAATGCTTTAGATGTATCCAATTAACTAGGATATGCAGTTCTTCACCATCCAACTTGGAGAGTTGGAATGCATTATGCTACTTACACTAAGTAATTATGTAAGGACCGCTCCATAAGGCATCAAATTTTGCATGATTTCTAGGCTTAACTCGATCTTCATCCCATTTTAAGACAATATCTCCTTCAGAGAAATATTTTGACAAAGATTTCTTGTCTAAGTGTCATTTTTCTTGTTGTTGGTGACTAGTAATACAAGCCATAGCCTGGTCCCTTACCTCTTGGAGCTCTATCAGCTCACACATCCTAACTTCCATGCTACTTCCTTCTTCTAATTGTAGTTGGAGAGTGAAGTCCAATGCTGGTAATTCAAGTGAGATGGGAAGCCTAGCTTCCCTTCCATATATGAGTGTATATGAAGAATTTCTGATTTCTCTCTTTAGAGTGATTCAATCAGCCCACAGAGCTGTCTTCAACTTGGCATGCCAAGTCCTCTGATTTTCTTCCATGGTCTTCTTTATGATTCTAATCAAATTTTTATTGGTGGATTAAACCAACCCATTCCCCTATGGGTATTAATTGGATGAAGCACTGAGGTATATGCCATACATTAACACCATTCACTTGTTTTGGTCCCTAGAAAAGCCAAGGCATTATCTGAGATTATGGTGGCTGGGACCTTGAATCTTGTTACTAGGTCCTCATAAAACTCTATGACCGCACTTTCATTTGCCTCTTTTAGAGAAATAGCCTCCACCCACCATGTGAAATATTTTGTGGTAGTTAGGACCCACTTGTGTCTAGCACTGGAAGGAGGATTGATCATCCCTATGAAATCTAGGCCCCACTGCATGAATGGTTGCTCCACCTAAATAGGCTATAGAGGCATGGCAGCCAACCATTATTTCCCATCAAAAAGTGCACACTTTTGGCACTTTCTTACCTAGGCATGGGTGTCCTTGAAAAGAGTGGGCCAAAAATAGCTAGCTCTCATTATCCTTGCTGTAATAGCTCTAAGAGTGAAATGACTGCCTGTTAGCCCATCATGGAAATCAGTGAGTACTTTATCAGCCTGGTTTGGGTCAATGCATCTTAGAAGGACCCCAGAGAGATCCTTCCTAAACAATACTTCATTAACTAGGACATAAGTGAGAGACTAGAGCCTAAAATACCTTCTTCTAGTCCTATTAAGACCCTATGGGCACTCACCAGTGAGAAAGAAATGCCTCAAGTCCAATGTCCAATCCTTTGTGATAGCTAGTTCTATTGCAGTGGTTGTATCATGAATTAGCAAGTTGTCTTCCCATTTTTTCTTGAAGTCTGTAGCAAGCTATTTACATAGGCCTCTTCCCCTCACCATCTTGGTGATTTTGATGTCTATGTCATACTCCATCACTTTGGTGATCCACCCTGCTCTCTTCTCATTTAAGTCTTAATTGGTCAATAAATCCTTGATGCTAGGATGTGGACCATGAGGTGAATCCTACTGTTAGACAACATATGCCTAAATTTCTTTAGGCTCTACACTACTGCCAAGACTTGCTTCTCTACATACATGTATCTAACATCAACATCCTCTAACCCTTGGCTAAAATAGGTAAGTGGTTGCTCGAGGTCATCACCATTTGCTTGGGTAAGCATGGTGGAGATCACCTCTTCATTGTTGAAAGTGTAGAGGTTGAAGTCTTTGTTGAAGTCAAGGTTGATCAATGTAGGAGCCCAGGTTATGGCCTACTTGATGGCTTAAAAACTATCTTTTCTTTGTGTTGTCCACTTCAACTCCTCACCCTTCCTCAGCATAGAAGTTAGGGGCTTGACTATCTCTGCAAAATTTGGAATGAATCTTTGAATGAAATTTATCCTGCCAAAGAAGCTTTGCAGGCCTTTCTTGTGCTTTGTTAGGGACATCTCCAGGATAGAGCAAACTCTTTTAGGGTCAATGGATAAGCCCTACTTGGACACAATGTTTCCAAGGAGTTTCCCCTCATGAATAGCAAACATGCATTTCTTTGGATTAAGATTGATGCCAAACTCCTTACACCTTTCAAAAATCTGCCTAAGGTGTTCCATGTGTTGGCTCACTTCCTTGGAGAATACTGTCACATCATTGAGGTAAACCAGGACATTATTATTTATCAAGCCTCCAAAATCCATGTCCATGGCTTGTTAAAAGGTAGTGCCAGCATTAGATAGCCTGAATGGCATCTTCTTGTAGGTAAACATTCTCCATTTAGTAGTGAATGCTATTTTTTGATGGTCACAACCTTAAACTAGAATCTGATTATACCCTAAATAACCATTTAGGAGGGAGAAGCACTCGCTACCAGTTACCTTCTGAAGGATCTACTCCATGCTTGTGAGGGGATAATGGTCTTTTAAAGAGACTTTATTAAGGTCTCTAAAGTTGACACATAACCTGATCTCCCCATTATTCTTTCTAACAAGAACAAGGTTGGCCAGCTAGGAGGAATGCTTGATTAGAAATATAATTGTAGACTCAATCAATTTGGCTAGTTCCCTCTGCATGAGGGGCTCAATTATTAGATTGACAAGTCTCTGCTTCTACGTGACTAGCCTAGCACTTTCTTCTAATTTGATGGTGTGCTGGGTGAGCCTTGGGTCAAAGCCCTTTAAGTCACTGTAATCCCATGCAAAAACATCTACGAATTCTTGACATAGAAAAATGAAAGCTCATCTTTCTTGAATCGTGTAGACTTTTCCAAGTGCAAGCAACTTGTCCTTAAAGATCTTAACCCTTTTTTAATTCTCCTCTTTGTTTGTGATGCATGCCTTGTCATTTCTCAATTGGTCATCTCCATTGAATATGCTCTCAAGCGTGACCAAACCTTTAGGGAGCTTATTGTTCTTTAACTGAACAATTTGATTGCCATATTATTGCTACAATTCTGGTTGATTCTATGTTGAAAACTCAACTTCCTCTTGTAGGAAGAAAGTTATATGTTGGTCACTTTCAAAAACTTGCCAATTTTCAATGTTGTCCAGGACAGAAGGCCGAACCACCACTTTTAAGTGGTGCGAACCATAGTCTTGACTTATTTCCTTAGAAACATTGAATTGAGCACCAACTTGTTTGTTTTTCTCTCTAGGAATGGAGGTGATATTGAAAGTGAGGAAATATTTGACCAAGTCCTAAGCCCTATGCTCGTAAGACTTTAGTAAGGAATTCTTGGTTAGATTCTGGCCTTTTACCTGATTTACAATCAGCTCACTATCTCCCAAAACTTGCAACTCCTTGATCCCTCTTTTTCTTGCCCATTCTAGCCCATGGATAAGGGACTTATATTTTTCAACATTGCTTGTGCAAGAGAAATGGAAATGGAAAGCTAAAAGGTACCTATCCTTTGAATGGATACTAACATGGCCCCAACACTAGCTCTTAGCCTATTTTTGAAACTATCAAAGTACAGCTACCATAGACTAAGGTCCTCTTAGATTTCCTTCATTATATTTGGTATGAAGGCACCCTCTTTGTGCATAGGATAGACTCCAAGGTTTTCCTCCTAAATGAACTTGTAAGGATCATGTTTGAAGTTATCATTTCCCCACTCATCCAAGAGTAGGTCTGCAAGTCCTTCAAGATCAGAAGATGGAGATTGGTCTGTTTGGGACTCTTGTGGGTTGATAATGGTGTAATTGATGTTTGTGACCTTGGGAGAGTATGGTTCTAGATGGTCCTTGTAGAGTAGCTCAAACTCAATTTTTACCTTAGTCCCATACCTAGTTTTAAAAACTAGATATGACCAATTCACTGCTAGATAGCCACCTATCTTTAATGTGAAGTCCCTGGACAAGAAAATTTTGAAATAAGGAGGAACATCCGCTACCACTATATCATGGGGAATTGAGAAGGTTGGGTAAGCATACAATGTCAAGCCTAAACCCTTCAAAATCCTAACTATTTTTGTAGGTGTCCCATCTAGCTACAAGACTCCTTTGTTCATCTCTTCATATTTTAGTCCCATCTTGTCAGCTATGCACTTGGTCATCACTAATGTGCTAGCCCTGTTATCAATTATGTAGTTGTGTACCAAGAAATACCCTATGACCAAGGATACATAGAAAGGGGGAATTTTCTCTTCCTTCTTTACCTAACTTGAAGTGGAAGGCTGTCCATTTGTCATCAAGACATTATCAGTGCTTGATGGGATAGCTTGATGATCCAGCTCATGCAATTCCTTCTTCAATACATCCTTCTATCCTAGAAGAGACAATGAATCCCATAAAGAGATGTTCATATGAAGCTTCTTCATCTAGTCCACTATATTGACCTGGGGACTGCCTCCCTTCAAGTTTTCTTTGGGGTTGATTCCAACCTAAGCTATATGCTAAGGGGCTGAAAGTAAAAATGTCTATCTAAAATTTGGGGCCTTCAAATTTGAGTGTGATGGAGAAGGTGTTGCTGCTACTTGGGTGGTAGCCTGGGCTTCTCCCATTGCTCTTCTCTTAAATCTTGTGTTGGCTGCAACATAGTTAGCTTGATTGTTTGTAGCATCCACATAATTCACTGAATAAAATTCCCCTTCCAGATGATTCATGAGGGTAGAATATGGCTGGGCCTGATTGCTACTTGTGCTGGGTTGAGTTGGAGCCTCAAAAATCTAGGAATGAGTAGCTTCCTAATTGTCTACATTATGGAAATAACTCATCATCTAATTTGTGTGAATAGCCTGTTCTTGACCATATCCCATGGTCAAACAACTTGGTTATTCCTGTACTAGATTGTTTTAAATCAGCACCATGACTTTAGATGATGAAGGGGGGCCTGGGTCATAGTTTTGAAATATTTTGGTCTGAGTGAGCTAACCCTATCCTTGATTATAGCCTTGAAAAGGGGGTATAGGGGCTTAACCATAATTCTGATATCCATGGTTTGGCTTGTTGCTTTGATCTTGCTACCTTTTAAGAGCTACAAGTTCATTTGACATGCTTTACAATAAACATATAACCTCATGAAGTTCATTGGATGGAACAACAGCTGGTTTCTCTATGGTAGGTAGAGGAGACAATGTGGGAGCAACGGTTTGAATTAGAGGCAACATTTTTGGGAAAAGTGGCATGTGAGGCCTAGGGGCTATTTTCCCAGCATGTACTAAGTAGTTTTCAGTTACAATGGCTATGTCATAAGTAGTAGGTAGTATATGCCCTCCCATAGATTGGATCATCACAACAATATCACTATTTAATGCCTTTAAATAGTATAAGAAAGCATAGCTAGGAGTCAGTCTTACCAGGATGGGAATTATATCCTATGTCTTTTGAAACTACATGTTAAAATCTTGCATATACTCATGTGGAGCTCTCTTTATGGTCATTAGCTACTCAGCAAGTGAGAGGCCATCACTCTTTTCCCCAAAATGATCTATCAACTGAGTGCCCAATTCATTCCAAGAATGTATTGAATTTATAGGCAAGGTCTTGTACCAGTCAAGAGCCTTGCCTTTGAGAGACAATGCTAACAATCTGATGGTGATATTTTCCTTTGTTACATTATGAATATTATAGAGGCTAGCAATATTCCTAATATGCTCGATGACTATAATGGGCCCCTGTCCATCGAATGAAGGCACATTTCTTAGGGCTATTCCTGAAATTGGATCATAACGTGGGAGATTTAAGGGGCTTTGACCATGAAAAGCTATAAAAGGCAGTGCCATCACTGGGATGGGCTGTAACTAGGGCTCTACTTCATTTGCATCCCTTATAACAAGTCTAAGAGGATTAATTGTTGGATAAGGATGGGTCCTCTCAAATTTTAGTCTTTTTGTAGAGTTCAAAGGTAACTCAATGAAATCGAAAAGAACCCCTTTTGAAATAGACCTTGTGGTGACTTTAGGCATAGAAAGTTAAGAAACTAGTCTTAATTAGAAAACTAAAGCTCTTACTAGTGGAGTCAATAGATGCTAGAAAAATTTGAATTGCTATGACAGGACCAACATCAATCCTGAAACCTTATTGAGTTGTCAAATTGAGTCCCACCAGGTGTGCCAAAACTGTTGACAAAGGAGATTGCACCCTTGGCAGGAGGCCAAGCTCCTGCCTTCTCTTCAAAACTATGGAAACTCCCCTCTCACCTGTTGGACTAGTGAAGCTAGAGGGGAGAGTCTCTAGATAAGGGCTAGCTCCCTTTGATGCATCATGTTCATTCTAGCAAGTACAAATATATACATGTATAGATATATAAATTGGGGGATGAAAAGGGAGAAAGATTATAGGAAAATAAACTACTCTAATGAGGTGATGCACCAAAATAAGTTAACCTCACATCCAATCTTAAAACCAAACAAATGCATACACACACTTCACACTTGGCAGAAGGACCATGCTACAAGAAACTGGCAGGGAGGCTTTCATGAAAACATAGAAAAATAGAGATTTCACCAAGGTGTTGTGGAATGCACACTATAAGTGATCTCCTTTATTCTGAACTTCTCAAATACTACTCTCCTCTTGTTAGCTATAGAAATGGCACCTTATAGACAACAAGTATGCTAGTGTTGGGCCTATGAAAGCATCAAGAAACAATGACTGAACACAAACAAACACTCAAGACATACACAGAAAAATCTATCCAAGATGGAGGTAAAATTGCATTTATTGATTTAGGTGAAATTTTTGCCAGGCTACACTTTACAAATGTGAAATGTGTTTCTTAAAATGACAAGTCTTCAATATATAGGAGAAGTAAGGAGGCCCATTTGGCACTCCTTTTTTATAAGTGGCCTATCACATCCCTTCATTGGAAAGAACAAGTCACTCAAAACATTAATGAGCTGTGCACTTTGTCTATTTGAAATCTGCCTTTTCAAGGTTAATACACAGTTTGTCTACTCATTAAATGTAAAATGGAGAAACTGGTTGCATTACTAGCTATTTGTGTCCCTAATGATCAATTCATAGGAACTATTTCACCTGCTGGAGTCACTTCTCTAATTGGTGCCACTTGGAGTAACTACTTGCTCATTCCATGCTTGTCTCCTTGTCTTTTCTCAATTTTGTCTCTTTTAACTCCTTCAGCCCTCGGGGGTGAATTCTTAGTAGGTCGCTACATTCTAGCCCCTTGGTTAGCGCTCTCTCAGTTTGAAAACAAATGGCCATTTTGTTTTGCTAAATTTGATGTTCCTACAATTGTCATTGGTTTGAAAACCAATAGCTAACTTGTTTTGTTAATTTTCACGTCCTCTGGGATATCACCATCCCTGTCAAAATGTCATCAGGTCTTCATGGCTTCTCTATGGCTTGCTTCCTCTTAACACCTTTCTGAGGGAAGGTGACCCTCCAGCTCTTTGAAAGTGTCCCCTTTTCATTTGGCTGAGAGTCCCCCGTAAGGTCACCTACCCTTCAGGGTCCTTCGATGGGTCCTTTGGTCCTCTAAATTTTTCCCTGGGTCCTAGCAGATAATTTTCTAGGGTTTTGTTTGTTTTATGTATTTTCCATGGGCTTTTGTCCATAGACATTTTCCTGCAGACAAAAATTCCATGGAAATTCTACCCAGCCTTTGCTTTTTGAATTGACCTAGACACGAATTCCTTCAGACTTTTTATCCTAAGGAATTCCTTCAGGCAAAAATTCTGAAGGAATTCAGGACTTAGTCAATTTTGACAAATTTGAACTTTAAACTTTGAACAAAACCAAACTTACCCAGGTCCTTTTCTTTTGAAGTGCCTACCCTCCACTAGGGAATTTTGAACTTGAAGACACCCCTTTAGCCAAGGGCATACCCTTGAACCAAGCCATTGAAACAAAAATGGTTCAACGATTCAAGGGTTCAACCATTTCTTGCCGATGAACTAGTGAACCAAGGCTGATGAACTTCTTGCTTTGAACTAAGCCTATTGAACCAAAAATGGTTCAATAGTTCAATGGTTCAACCATTGATGAATTGAGATGTTAAACTTAAAGATGGACCTTTGAACCATTGGTCGTTGAACCACTTGAACCAGGCCATGAACTAAACTCATTGAACTTGTGCACCTAAAAATGATTTTCATGAATAGTAAGGGAATAAGGGGACCAAAAATTTTGCCTAGGGAAAAATTTGGTCAACAAGTTATATATAGAGGGGGGAGAGGATGACATATAACCACACCATGAGAATATATATTAGATAGGTCTCCTAAATAGATATATAGAGGGGGGTCATTACCTTACCATATAGATATAGAGGTATATTCTAGACTAGACAAGGGCCCCTCTCCCATTGGTCCCCCTAGATATAGTTAGGTTCACTATCACTCACCCCCATCTAAGATGATATATAGATAGGGGGACTTTTCTAATGTTTAGATATGGATAGGGATAGATATAATTCTAGTTGTTGTTTTAGTTATAGTTATATATAGAGGGGGGAGGTGGGGGCCTGACCCTAATGTCTTAAAAGCACTTAGCATCAGTTGAAGCACTCATTATTTTCCTTTTCTACCCATCTGGTATGGAGTATAGACAAGTGGTAAGGCATCAATTTTTAGTACTGACATGCAAAGGTTTGAATCCTTCTACTCAAGGCTTCTCCCCAGATCTAGATAGATTTTGAAGGGTCAATTTATTCTCCCATTCCTAAATGGTTCTTGTGGTTCTCCATTTCCTCAACTCAAAGAGATAGATATAAGGGGTCCCTTATCTATATAAATGGAGATAGGGGCATCAACTATTAGACATGTGTTTAAATCCTTACAATTAAGGATTACCCCCAAATATAGATAGATGACAAATAAGACATGGTCTAACATGTAAATTTTTTATTCCACTCTAGATTTGTGTTCTCATCTATGTGTTTATTCTTCTCATGAATGTTTATGAACTCATTGAACTATATATGGGTTCTAGTTGACATGAAAAGTTTTGTATCTACTCTAGATCTGTGTTCTCAATTGTCCTCTCTTTACTGACAAGATATATGTTCTTATCTCTCTAATCCTTGTGTTTTCATTTGGTAAACATGCATTTGAATCCTTCCACTCTAGGAGACATAGTCAAAGCTAACATGCATTTGAATCTTTGATCTATATAGTATGGGTATCCTTGTTTAAGTTCATCCATCCATGCATCTATATATAAATAGGGATAGGTATAGGTATAGGGATAGGGCCAATTCCCTATATTTAATTCATGGAATAGGTATCTAGTATTTGTGTAGTTCTCCCAATCTATTCTCCCTAGATATAGATAAATATCGAATGGCCCTTATTAATGGTTTATATTGGCTCCCCATTTTTCTAATGGTCCTTATATGTCATCATTCATTCCCAAATAAAGGAAAGGGATTTCACTTCCTTTTGATTATGGGACCGTGTATTGATCAATCTAGAGATTCTTTGATTATTGCTCTAATTGGAAATTCATTCAAAAAATTTCCTCACTATAGTGAGAATAAAAGATCAAGCTATAGTGAGAGAAGGAACTCCCTCAATCCCTATATATATATTTGGGAATATCTAATCTATATACGTTAGATCTATATAGGGGGAGACCCTCCCATGCCCTATATATCTATCTGGGTTAGATCTATCTAAGGGGTGCCTAGATATATCTACCATATATAGATTAGATAGTCCCACCTCTCTATATAAATGGGATATATAGGGATGGTGCCCAATAAATATAGTATGCCAAATCTATCTAGGGAGATCTCTATATATATGATAGGAAACTAACTCAACTTTATAGGGTATTATTGGGGGTGGCCTTAAATATATAACCCATTAAATCTATAGGGTGGCCAATCCCTATATATCTATCTAGCCCTATATAATCTATATATGATATATATATATATATATATATGTATATATATATATGGCCAAATAAGCTCCTCATATATGTAAAGATGGGGGATATCTTCTCTATATAGATGGGGGGGGGGGGGGGGGGGGCGGGGGGGGGGGGGGGGGGGGTTAGATCAGATCTATATAGGGGGAAGGGGGCCCAAGATAGATATTATTTGGCCCTGTATATAAAGTGAACTAAACTAAACTATAAATAACTATAAACTCTAAACTCCCATATATAGAGAGAAAGAGGGTCAAATCTAGAACATGTAAAGATAAGATAGAGTGGGGGGATACCAGATACATATAGAAGCCTCTATTATATATGTGATATAATGATCACATATTATATATATCTTATCTCTAACATAGGGTTGGTCCATCCACATCCCAACTATTATATAGGATAGGGGAGTGATAATATATCTATATGGGGAGAGACTCTTCCCTGATCCCCCAAATCTATATATAGATATATAACCCACTCATCTTTGGGAAAGGTAAGATTGGGGAGATGAGGACTACAGTCATAAATATCACTACCCCTAGAGCTAGAGAATCACTATGTCTAAGATAGGGCTCCCCCTATATAGACTTCACTCCCACTAGAGAGATATAGCTTCCCCTAAAGAATATATAGGGATCACTCCTCTACATATATTATAGATAAGTACCTAGAATAGATAGGGATATAGGGTTGATCATGACTCTCTACTCTCTAACCCTATATATCTTATTTTTTGTCCTTAGAGAATAGATACAGCTCTAGCCATATATATATATATATATATATAGGCCTCTCCCTCATTAACATATAGAATAGAATGGGTTATGACATATGAAATCAAGATATTACCTAGATAGATATGGGGATTGGGGACCCCATCCCATCCTATGACATAGATAATCAAGATCTATATTACTCCTCAATATACAGATATAGATGACTACCCCCAGATATAGATATATGATGTATATAATATATATTGAGACATCTATATATATCCCTATCTATCTATCATATATATATATACATATATATATATATATATGTAGGATGATTTTTTCCTCACTCAAGAGAGTAGTTTTCTAGAGTAGAGACCTATCTATCTCATATCTATATATAGAGAGGGGGACCCTTGCTAGACCCAATCCCTATCTATGGGGGGTTAAGTACATTACCCTCCCCTCCCCTCCCCTCCCCTTTATAACTATATGGGGATCCCTATATATTTGTTCAAACCTCCACCCCTTTATTCACCCTATGCCCCATCTATCTTCATCACTATATTTGAGCTCTATATAGATAGGGAAGTAGATCAATGGATAATCCTAACTATATCTAGACAATCTAGTCTTAACTCTATTTAGGTCCCCCATGGTATATAGATATAGATTTGGTACCCCCCCTTCTCTATATATATGGTCTATCCCATTAAATCTATAGGGTGTCCCCCTTTCCCTCTCCCTCTCCATCTCTATATAGATGGGATGGGATGGGATAGATTCTATCACCATATATTATATAGGTATATTCTAAAGGGACCCAAGACCTATCTAGATCAGTATTTGCTATGATATATATATATATATCATAACAAATACTGATCTATAGAGGTCTTAGGGTGGGGCCTATTTGAATTAGGTCCCTCTACCTCAACCTCCAAAGTGAAACTCTAAGTATGACTATAGATATAGAGAGTCCCATCACTATATATATATATAGTTTAGAGGTATATCCCTATCCATATCCCATATATAGTTGGTGGGGGTGGTCCCATATATAGAGAATATAGATGGTGTCATTGATACAACTAGTCATCACATATATAATGGATGGATGATGTGTGATGGATACCATTGGGAGAGCACTTGACCTCTCCCTTGATTTATAGTCATTTAAGTCAGTAGGGATTGGGTATATGGGATTATATACATCTACATAGACATTTACATATACATTTATGTGCTCACTCGACTGATGACTAGTGCTCACTTTACTAATGACTAAACATTTCATTTATAAAACTAGGCCCCCTATCTCTATCTCCCAAGAGAAATTTAGATGTGAGAGAACTATAAATTTTTATATGAGATGGTCACCCTTTCTATACATGGCCTCCCAAATCAAGATGGTCGGCATGAGGGCCTCTTATCCTTATCTATTGTAGATAGGCCTATATATCTTATCTATCTAGGGAGGCCTAAAATATATAGATAGGGAGGAGGATAAGTGGCCCTATCTCTAGGTTCCCCTATTTACAACCCCTATCTAGAATGCCCCACTCTATCTATGGGGGACTAATGACATCTATAATTGTGTTTTTCAAGGGCACACATATTAAGTTATATCCAATACTCGAGGGATAGAGGGCCACAACTAAACTTCTATTTAGAGTTATCTGGGAGGTCGAGGGGGAGCCAAATCTATATTCTATTATCTATGGGTGGTTAGGCTAATGTGATTGGGCACTTAGATCAAAGGCCTAAAATCCATTTTCTATCTTGGGTGGGAGGGTGTAGGGGTAAGATACACTACTCTATCTATATGGTAATCAATAAATATATAAGGGGTTGGGGTTGGGTTTGATCCCACCAAGGAAAATACTACCTATATAAGAAATAGATTTATGTCTATAGTGTATCCCTCTATTCTATATAGAAAGATATACATGGTCACCCTATATATAGATAAGGGTTTATCTATAGGGAAAGCAACCAACCAACCATCCACACATATCTAGCTAAACCAAACACTAGTGAGGATTAATCTACTCTGATATAGATAGGTAACCCCATAGTCTATATTAGAGATTATATAAATGCCCCCTCAAACCCTATATATCTATTTGGGTTAGATATATCTAATGGGGGCCTATATAGATATACCATATATAGATTAGATAGGCTTG
>JARHVA010004397.1:1305000-1342500 GCA_037957365.1 Torreya grandis
TATGGGGGCAGCTATCAGATATATATATATATATATATATATATATATATATATATTATATATATGGGAGTGGGATTGGCCCCTCTATATATATTGGTGTAAAAATTCCCTATAGTTGGTTGCGAATCAGATAAGATCAAACTATACTAAGTAAGGGCCTTTAGGGAATTGGACTTTAAATAGGGCATGATAGAAGATAGTTATAGGGCTTGATCTAGAGCCTTTAATTGAAATTTATCAAATAAGGACCATATTTCTATATAGGGCCCCTCTAGGATACTCATATTCTATATAGTATAGGGTAAATCCCATTTATATATAAGGCAAATGGGACCATATTTATATATAGGGAACCATAAGTGGATACATATAGGCTGACAAATAGGTCAGATCGATCAATGAGATGGAGACATTAATAGATGATAGATGATCCCACCCCCCTCTATAGATATGGGTATGGTATATTGAAAGGGACTACCTAGAAAGTCTTACCTCTCCCTCTTTACACAAGATTAGTGGAGATGAGTGGATGGATCTAGTTTGATGGATATAGGTCATTGCATGGCCCATACATATTATATATAGATATATAGACTTGAGTGCCAATTATAAATTGTATATTGATATACCATACCTCATCCTCTATACCATACCCATCTAGTTAGATAGGGGTTGGGCCCCTATAATATGATATGGTTGGTATGACCCATATCTCTACTATATATGGTAGTCTAGTCAATAGTCTATATCAGATTGGTACCTAGCCTTGGTCTCTATCTATTTCCTTTTATATAGGGAGGGGGTTCCAAAGAAACTTAATCTCTATATGGGGTGGAGGGCCCCTCCTCTATATAATCTATAGATATAGGGTATGGTATAGCTCATTCCTTCCTTCCCCCACCCACCTTTGTATATTGGATGAGGATATGGATATATGGTAATAGTGAGATTGGCATATCTCTATTTGTATCTATATGTAACATGAATCACTAATCAAATCTAAACTATGGTATGGTTGATAAATCAGATGGATGAATGAGATGGTTAGATTGGCCCCTTGTATAGAGATATTGACTCACCCCATCCTTATATATAGTTGGGGATGGGGATTTATCCAAATATATATGGGAATGGGACCATATCTCTATATACCATATTTCCCATCCCCTCCCCTATAAAAACTATTAAATGATCCATATATTCCCTATCTATATATCATATTCGATGTGCTTTCCCCTTCCCCTCTAACTATAGAGAGAGAGTTGGCCCCCTCTATCTAGATATATGATTGGCACCCCTCTATAGATATGGTATGGAAAGAAAGATATATATAGGGGCCCATCTAGATCAGTGGTTGGCCTATCTATATATCCCCTTCTAGATACAAGATCAATAGATGGCCTATCTATATATCCCCTTCTAGATACTAGATAGTTATACTGGGACTAAAGAGAGTTGGCCTATAGATATATGACCCCCTCCATTATATAGATATGGTAGATATATTAATGCTATCCTTTTTATATCTATATATAGCACTAGCCGGACCTTATCTAATATCTTGGCCTATCTCACTATGGCCCTAGGTTAGGTTAGATTGGTGTATATCTAGTTGGCCTAGCCCCTTTAACTAACTAATTGGTATGACCCCCCCTCTATAGATATTTATATGGTAATTCAATTGACATTAGGATGAATTATAGATTAGATATCTGCATTGCAGTGACTAAAGAACCAAGTTAGATATAGATAGGCACGCTCTTATGAATTGATGTGCATGAATGAAAGGAATAATCAAATTGACCTACCCTTTATAGAATATATATATATATATATATATATATATATATATATATATATATAGTCTTGATAATGAAACTTTATATAGTGGAGGTGCTAATATCAATATGTAAATGGGCCAATATAGAGTTGGCCTCTATAACTATGTGTGTGGGTTGAAAAGGATGGTCAAGGTCCCTATATATATATGGGGATGGTCAATGAGGGATATTCAAGTAGATGGTCATACATCAGTTGAGCAAGGGATAGTCTCACTCTATCCATTCAAGCTTTCTAAGGTAGGGTTGAGTATGTTGAGTATGTATGTCTATATATATATATATATATATATATATATATATCAAGGGATAATCTCGCTCTATCTACTCAAGCTTTCTGAGGGAGGGTTGAGTATGTCAAGTATGTATGTATGTATGTATGTATCTATATATATGTATATATATATATATATATATATATATATACATACTTGACATACTCAACCCTCCCTCAAAAAGATTGAGTAAATAGTCTCTACACTATCCCTTGATATATATATATATATATATATATATGGGACCTATATATCTCTCCATTCCCCCTCTAACTATATGGCATAGTTCCATAACCATATCTATATAAATAGATAAGTGATAGGTGCCATAGTATATAGTTTCATTAGCACCCCATATAGACTATACTAATTAGGGAACCCCCTACCAGAGTCAAAGATAGGGTTTCAATATAGATAGGGAGAGTAGATAGAGGTAATTAGATCACTCATATCACATCTATCTATCTATCTATATTATCCCCTTCCCCTATCATCGACACATCCTCTCCCCATACCTATCTATATATATGGGGGGCCTATATATCTATTTGGGTGAGGCACCAATGAATGATGCCCTACACAGATATGTCCCCCTCTATACAAATGGGATATGGGGATGATTCCACCCACCTCCATTATATTCACATCTCAATATCTATATATGGTAGCCTATATTCTCTCTATATATATAAGGGTAGAGCCCTAATTCTAGAATATAAAATATATGGACCTCCCCCCTCTCTATATATTTAAAGTAGGAGGAGTCAGTCAATAGGCCTAACCAACTCCTAACCAACTTCCAACTAACAACTACCAATTGCATGTAGATTATATTATATTAGATAGCTGGTGAGTGAGAGGGTAGGGTGAAGGGAAGGCATTGATATGATCTTTAGTGGATCATTGTATCTAGTCATGCCTTAGTCTAATATAGATGAGATATATATATAGGGGACTACCCTGTTTCCTATCTATTCTATATGGGAGATATATATATATGGGACCCCTCACTAGATAGACAGATATAGAGATCTAGCTTCCCTCCACCTCTAGATAAATAGGAGTGATGCCATATCCATTTATATATATCATGTTGGGTCTATACTATATAGACTAGACCATAATCTAAGAATATATGGGATGGCCATATATTGTATATTTCCTCCTCTATATATATTCTCTCTATCTTCAAAGGGAACTCTATCCAATATCCCATCCACAGATAGATGAAATATTATGTATAGGTGTAGGTAGAGGTGGAGGTAGCCATATATACTTAGATCTTATCTAATATATCTAAAGTATAGGGGCATTTGGATTGATATCTCCTCTCCCCCATATCTTTATATGAGTCAACACCTACATCCTATAGAGATAGAGATGGGATCATAAACAAATTACTTAAAAAACTTTCCATCCCCTATCCTACCCTATAGATATGGGGAGTGTATAAGAAGGACAAGAGGGTTATGGGTGATGATAATAAGGGTTAATCCTCTACAAGGAATATTTGGAATCAATAATTAGGGATAGATAGATATATAGGGAGATGTTATATCTATATATCATCATCCTACCCCCCACCCCCTACCCTATATATAGATATAGATATGGTTAGGTGGGTAGATATAGTTGGGCCTCATCTCCCCAAATATCATAAAATATATATTTAGGGTGGGGGGGGATCTCCCCCTATAGACTATACCCCTCTAAGTTATACTCTATATATCTAAAAGAACTTTGTCCTCTAGATTCAAGTAGACTATTTAGATATATAGGGTCAATCAGTCGATATCTACTATCTATAGGCCTAATATATTATATAGATCTATCACTCACCTTGATTCAATAAAATCTATATAGATGTATATAGATATTCATCCTTAAGAATCTCTTATTATTATATTTATATTTTGGTGGTGACTACACCGTAGATCAATATTCAAATCCCCATGTATAGATAGGCCAAGGCTAGAAGGTAACACTAATATATCTACCAACTAAAATCAATCCACTAAAACCATGTCTAGTATGGGGTATAAATATACTAGTTATAGTATGCCTAAATATATATATATATATATATGACCCCCCACCCCATATAAATTATAGATATGGTGCCTATATATATAAATATGACCACTTCTATTCCATCTAGAGTAAAGATGGGTCATATCTCATCTTTGATAGATCTAACTAGCACACTGATCCATCTGATCTACTAACCATACCATATAGCTAACTAGTTATAACAACACCTAAAATTAGAGGAGAGGGCCAACCATACCATCTCTATATATGGGGTCCCCACCCCATATAGAGATTAAGATTGAGTTTCTTTGGCACTCCACTTCCATATATAGATATAACCCTATATATTCATATGGTTTATTTGGTCCATACCATTTATAGATTTAATTTATTTCCCCCTCCCCCTCTATATAAACTATAGATTGTATTTAGATAGAGTAATATAATAGACTAGGTAGTTCAGGTAGGGGACATATCACCATACCATAAAGTCTAATTAGAGGGGCCATAGTTAGTTAGTGATTAGATAGGGCTACCATATATATTTTGTAAGACCTAATAAATAGAATAGAAGGGAGGTTCATATCTCAATCAAAGAAACTAGGGTTTGGGTCCCCCCATATAGTTTCCCATCTATAGGTAGGCCAAGGCTAACCACTACCATAGCTCTCTATAGAGGGAGATGGTAGGCCATATCTCATATCAAGTTGGGTGGACATATATAGATTATAGATAGGCTAACCACTACACTGAAGGGGATGGAAGGATATATGCAAGAAAAAGGTGACAACCATATGTATAAAGTGGAAGGGCACCCATATATATAGAGATGTTCTAGTTCATAGTTTTAGTTTACCTATATATAGATATGGCCCCCACACCATATAAAGTATAGATATGTCATAACTATAGTTCTAGTTCTATATAGAGTAAAGTAGAGAAGAGTAGAGTAGAGTAGAGTAGAGTAAAGTAGAGTAGAGTAGAGTAGAGTAAAGTAGAGTAGAGTAGAGTAGAGTAGAGTATATTAGAGTAAGTATATTAGAGGGGGTAGGCTAGCCATATATCATCTCCTCTAGATCATACCAACCTAGCTAAGCCACTAAAGGGTGATCTAATCTTATATGATCACTCTAGAAGGGCCCCCTATATGTGTGTGTGTGTAGGTGTGTGTGTGTGTGTGTGTGTGTGTGTGTGTGTGTGTGTGTGTGTGTGTGTGTGTGTGTGTGTGTGTGTGTGTGTGTGTGTGTGTGTGTGTGTGTGTGTGCGCGTGTATACATACATACACACACACACACACACACACACACACACAGATATATATATATATATATATATATATATACATATATATATATGTATATGTATATATATATATATATATATATATATATATATGTATATATATATATGTGTATATATATACATATATATATATATATATATATATATATGTATATATATACATATATATATATATAAATACATACATACATACATACATATATATATGTATGTATATATATATATGTACATATATATATACATATATATACATTTATATAATATATATACATATATGTATATATATATGTATATATATTATATAAATGTACATATATATATATATATAAATACATACATATATATACATACATATATATATATATATACATTTATATAATATATATACATATATATATATGTATATATATTAATATATATATATATATACATATATATACATATATATATATATATATGTATATATACATATATATATGTATATATATAGATATATACATACACACACACACACACACACACACATATGGTCTAATTCTATATGGAATACCTTTTCACTTGAGATGTAGATACCACACATTTCTATTGAGGGTCAAATCTCAAGAGGGAGGTTGAGGGACCAACTGAGGGATGGGATATGGCCCAGTTGGCATCACTCCCTAGTTGACCTAATGTATAGTAGTCTGGCATTGACATCCACTATACCCTATACATTTTTATGGCTATGGTGCCCTATATATATATATATATATATATAAATAGATGTATTTTATATGTAATATAGTAATTCTAAATAGAGTATAATTTCATTCCATTCAGATGATAGATAATGGTAGGGTGATGTTTTGTATCTATATACAATTTAATTCCAATAGAATGATAGGTCATGAGATGATTATCCCCTTGGGTCAACCTCAATGACCATCATTTATTCTACACCCATGCCCCCACACCCCTATAGAACTTAAAAATGGGGGGTAGGAAATTGATAGAGTTGGGCCAGTCCCACAATCAAATGGGATGAATCTAGAGGAACCTCGCTTGCTTCATTATTCAGTCATAGCCACATGATATATATCTATCTACCCTATATCATAATCATGAGTGACATATAGACTATAGGGCTAAATGGTCATATTCCATTTGGAATTTAGTGGCCAATTAGGGGGCCCCATGGGGGCCTTCTTTATAGAGTGGTCAATTCATTTATGGTCAATTGAGAAGGTCATGAATTTGCTAGTTAGCATGTATCGGGTCATGTACCCATGTTCATTTGATTCAAATAAGAACTAGGTAAAACTCATCCATCTAGTTTGAGTCTAGCTAGCCATTATATATATGTGTGTGTATGTATGTATGTATGTATGTATATATAAACATATACATATATATATACACACACATATACATACATACATATAGATACATATACATACATATATATACATACATACATACATAAATATATACATACATATATATATATATATATATATATATATATATATATATATATATAAGATTGGGGAATTTGATTACTGCATCTATGCATAATGGGGGTTTAGAAAAAATTGATAAAGAGAAGATAGAGAAATAGTTGGGGTGATTTCTATATAATAAAATACCCTATACCTATCTATATATGAGGATGGGGTGGGGAATAAAAACAATATTGGAGAGCTCTGAGCACTCTAGGGTTGGGGTAGGGTAAGTTGTAGTCTTAATGAGTTCTAGTTCTAGTTATATATAGAGGGGAGGGGGAGTAGGAGGGGGAAGGGGGGGCCCTATCCTCAACTATCTTTAGAGGATTTAGGTCCCCCTTTATATATAACTTATATATCTTAGAGTGAGTTTAAGAAATTGAGCCTTGAAAACCTTAACTAAGAAGAATAAGCACCTGATTGGGGTGGGGCTGAGGAGTTGGTGTTGGGGATGGTGACTTCCATCAGTATATAGTTTTTAGGTTAGGGGAGAGGGATACCTATAATTTGGTGAAGAACCTTTATTTAGGGTGGGGGGAGTTATGGGTGATCAATCCCTATATATCTATATCTAAGATACCCCTAATATATAAAGGTTCCCCAAAGAGATGGTGGAACTATGAATGGAAAGATCCCTCTAGATAAGTTAGTCCCCCTTATATAAGGTATAGGGGGTGGGTCCCAACTATATCTAGGGATGGGGTAGCTAATGTGTGGCCAAAAAACTATATACGATGGTGTGTTTATCTATATGTGATATAGGGGATATTATCTTTTGCTTGTCATCTTGGTTGGTATTCCAGTCTTCATTGATCTAGAACTCATATCTCAAGTAGATAGTAGATATGTAGGTGATTAATTCTACTATATAACTAGGGGATGACCAATTTTCTTAATGTGTCCCCACCCGTAGATTAAATATATAGGTCAATAACCCTATCTACATATGGTATATAGGTCCCTTATATACATAGGTCTCCTCTACTATATATGATATACAACTCTACACTAGGGTTGGGTGGTTGAGCATGGTTATATATAGTGGGAAGAAATGACCTTTGTGGGAAATGTCTATCTATATATATGGCTCAACCTCCCCTTTTCTAGAGTAAAGACACAAACCCCTTATCTCTACCCTATATGGCCCCTCCCTATATATCTTATTTATCTAGGTGCCTAGTTCTCTTTCTCTATAGGGGTACCTTATATAGAGCTAGGGGAACTAGATAAATAGAAATAGAAATAGAAATAACCTAGGGTCAGCCATATCTATATATAGGGAGCAGCTATAACTAGTTGGGCATTTATATTCATGCACAACTCTATCTAGGGACAATGGCCTAGGCATCTTAAATATTATGTAGTATAATGAGAAGGAGAGGGCCCAAATATATATATCTATATGTATATATATATATATATATATATATATATATATATATATATGTATATATACATATGTATGTATATATATGTATACATACACACACACACACACACATATACATGTATATATATATACACACATATACATATATATATATATATACATATACATATACATATACATATATATATACATATACATATACATATACATATATATATACATACATATATATATACATATACATATATATATGTATATATATATATACATATATAAGTATATATATATATATACATATACAAATATATGTATATATATATACATATACATATATATATATATACGTATATACGTATATATGTGTATATATATATATACATACATATATATATTTACATATACATATATATATGTATATATATATATATGTATGTATATATATGTGTGTATATATATATATATAATTAGGCTAAAGTCTATATAAGTTCTCTTTGGGCCCACTCCAGATAGAGATATAGGCTACATAGCCTCCCTCCCCTCTTTGACTATGGGCCCATCTATATATCTAGGGTGGCTTGCCTAACTTAACTATCCACCCACTATCCATATATAGGGAATCATATCTATTCTATATGGGGGAGTGTCAACTATTGATACATTTTTGACCCCCTAGATAGACAGGGGTGGGGGAGGCCCCCTTCTCTATATATGGGGATTAGATATATAGATATGGGGAAGGGGGAGTGTCAAGTGAGTATATATAGCCAACCTTGAGTATATGGTCTCCCTCCTATATATAGAATGATAGGCCCCTCATATCATAAAATATAGCCTAGTTATTTTCTAGGTTGTGCCTATCAGTGCCATTTCTATATATTCTATGTCATGGGTGCAACTCGAATAGATAATATATAGGGGAGCCTCCCTTTTGCCTAATCTATACAAAGTAGGTGTCGTTAGTATATAGTTATTTTGGGGGGAGTGCCTACAATTATTAAGGGGTATGTATCCCCCTAGTAGGGGTTAAAATCCTCTTATTTTGGCCTATAGGCCTATATAATATATCTAGGGGGTGCCAAAGAAACTATATATAGATTGGTTGCCCCTAGCTACTGCCATATAGATTAGGGTAGGTCATCAGGGCCTTTCTAGTTATGGTTATGGTTTTGACCAACTAGATATAAGGGGCATGGGGAATCAAGCCTAACCTCTAAGTCTAGGTTGTCAAGTGCCTATCTTTTTCATGTCGAGGGAGTGCCTACCTCCCAAAGTGGTGCAAGTGATCTCTGGTGGCCTTATATAGATAAGGGGTTAGCTAGAATATCTATCTATCTTGAGCCTAGCTAGACTATCTATCTATATGGCATATGGAACTATTGGGTTGAGGGAAAATATCTAGAGTATAGTCAACCCCATCCCCACACATATAGAATATAGAACCATTAGTAAAGCCCCCTATATATATCTATCTATCTAATTCTAAGATAGAGTTTAATTATCACTTAATTTAATATAAGGATAATAAACCTGAACCCAAGGGCATATAGATAGAGGGGTGGGACATATCTATATCCATATCTATATACAAGGTAGGGCAAGGGACAAGATGGGAATTCCTTTCTATATATAGGCTCTCCCCATGGCCTTCTCTCGTATCCCATCCATAGGCCCTATGTATCTATCTAGGGAGGGGAACTCTACTATATACGGCATATGAGTGACATGACCCCTATCTCAATATCATATCCTCTATGGCCTATATTTATTAGTGAGTCACTCATGTGATGTGATGTGTGTGTGTGTGTCTATATATATATATATATATATATATATCTAAATACTATATATAGATTACACTAGACTATAGGGGGACAGATCTCCAATCCACTAGAACATATCATTACAGGGGAGGAGGGGTGGCACCATAACTAGTTTAGTTTAGTTTCTCTATATTCCTACAAATATATAGAATAGAGGGGCCAATTTATATAGAGGGGTAGAAAGATTTAGATAGGGGCCAATATCTGTATTAGTTATAAGTTTCGGATCCAATCCATTATATCCATAGAGGGGACATTTAACTAGATACCATTCAACTACATGGTTAGGGAGCTAAGCTAGAAAGGGGACTATATATAGATAGGTGATATACCATATCTATATCTAGAGGGGGAGGGCCTGATATATCTAACTAACCAAGGTCACCAATCTTCCATACCTAGTTTCATTAGGGTCCATACCATATTTATAGATGGCCCCCCACTCCATATATAGAATAAGTTTCTTTAGCACCTCCTATATATTAATTAGATTTTTATAGGCCAAGGTTGGCCATATATCAGAATCAGGGATCAACCATACCATATATATAGAGAAGAGAGGAGGGGATGGGGAACCCCAAATAGTTAGTTTTAGTTTCCATACCATATAGAGGAGAGGGGCCTAGCTATACACTAATCATATATGATCTACCATATCCCATATCCCATATACATGGAGGGAAGGGGAGGGGCGATACCATCTCTATACTATAGAGGGGAGGGAAAATATAGATTTTCTTTGGCACCTTGCCATATATAGATATATCACTATATATCTATCTAGGTTTCTTTGCCCCACTTTATATAAACTATAGATTAGATTTAGTTTCTTTGGCATACCCTTCCCCTATATAAACTATAGATTAGATTTAGATAGGGGGTAGAGATAGGCCATCCAATCTTATATGCCATAGCTTTGTCCCATACGTAGAGAGGAGAGGGGTGGCCACCTACCAGATATAGATGAGTTGTGGTTTCTCACCTAATCCATGAATAGGATCAACTAGGTATGCGTCTATATTTATAGTTACCTGGGGAGGGCAGGTGGCACTGACTATCTATCTATAAGGGGCCATATCTCCTAGAAGGTGGCCTTATATATATAGGTCAACCACTGATGTAGAGGAGGGGCAATATCTAATCTTATCTACCATATATATAGAGTTACCAAGATAATTATACTATACTACACTAGACTAAACTACCATATAGAGATAGGGGCCATACCAAAGTGTTCTATTCTAGTTTCTAAACTATTTATAGGGTGGGTCCCAACTTGTCTACATTAGATAAGGCTAGCCTAGCCATACATTAATTCATCTATAGGGACCAATTAAGGGGAGGATGGGGGGGGCACAATAGTGATCACCATATATAGTTAGGGGTAGGGGCCATTCATTCCAAAACTATGCCATATATCTATATTTAAGGGGTTGATCAATCTGCCAACTATATGTATCCACTATACCATAGTTTATATTCAATTACAAATTAACTCATGTGACATATATAGTATATGTTATATACTTTATGGTTATCACTATCTCTATTTATATTTATATGTAACATGAGTGACTTACTAATCACTAGAGTATAGGCCATAGAGGATAGTAGGGTTAGATAGGGGTAGTTATGAAACAATCTATATATATAGAGAGGGGCACCACCAATCTCTATCCATTGGGTGGGGCTTAATCATATAGATATATGGGGGTGGGGATTGATTTCTATAGATATATGATGGGGTGGGCTAATGAAACTCTATATAGTGGGGCCCAATCTATTGAGTGGGGTAGCTCACATCTATATAGAGGGGTAGGGGAGGGCACCACCCCATATCTATTCCACCCAATATCATTTTCCCACCCAAATATATATGGATGGTTTCCCTTATATCTAGTCTATATAAATGGATGGATGGATGCCCTTATATATAGTCTATATGGGTAGTTATCTATATGGATGGTACATAATTGATGAAATAATCACTATCTCTATTTATATCTCTATTTCTATTTCTATTTATGAGATAGAGATAGATATAGGGATAGCCCAATCTCACCTCACCTAACCTTTGAAGGCTAGGGAAAATAAGATATAGAGATGAGGATATTTTCCAACTAGATTGAATCTCTATATCTATATCTATATTTATATTTATTATATATGTGATATGACCAATCCCATCTATAAGGAGGTAATATTTGGTTGTCCATATCTATGTAGTACAGGTTGGGGTTATGATTTATATATAGATATAGGGGTAACTCCATATATATATATATATATATATATATATATATATATATATATATATAGGGTAGGCTATCCCACTCACCAGTATTTATATTAGGGTTTAGGGTTGGATGTCTATAGATATATGGGAGTTGGGGCTTGATATATATTGGGTGCTACCCACCTAGATACCTATATATCTATATGGATACAATATATATATATATATATGTATGTATGTATATATATATATATATATATATATATATATATATGTATATATATATACATACATATATATATGTATGTATATATATAGTATATGTATATATATACATACATATATATATGTATGTATATATATAGTATATATATGTGTGTGTATAGAGAGAGAGAGAGAAAGAGAGAGAGAGAGAGAGAGAGAGAGAGAGAGAGAGAGAGAGAGAGAGAGAGAGAGAGAGAGAGAGAGAGAGAGAGAGAGAGAGAGAGAGGTACGAACCAAGATAAGATGATGAGCAGTCACTTATATATAAATGGGGTTGATAACTATCTCTCTATCTATTTAACTATATGGAGTAGAGGGGGGGATCTAACTCTAACAATTTCAATTTCTATATGGGGGGAGATAGAGATAATGATAGAGGTAGGGATATCCCAATCTCACTAACTCACTAATCCATCTACCAAACATAACCATATCCACATCCATATCTATAGTGAGGGAGGAGCTAATATCACATAACCAACTCAAGTAATGAGATTAGTGAGTCACTCATGTTACATATATAATCCAATCTCAAATGGCCATATCTACACACACACATATGTATATATACATATACATGTACATATATATATATATATATATATACATACAATATATATATATATACATATATATATTATATATATATATACATATGTATATATATATTATACATATATACATATATATATGTATATTATATATATATATATGTATAAGTGTATATGTATATACACACACACACAGATATATATATAGACATATATGTGTGTGTGTATTTATGTATGTATGTATATATACATACATACGTACATACATATATTCCCCATATATATAGAGGGGCATACCATTGAATTATATATTCTCCCCCTCCATATATATATATATGTAGATAGGGGAGGGGTGAACACCATACCATAGTGATAGATGGGATCCTCCGCTAAATATATAGTTTTCCATATATAGATATAGATAGGGCTAAAATGATCATTAATAATCCATATCTATATAAGGACCATAGATAGATAGAGGATAGGGGTAAAACTAATACATAGATAGAGGGGCATCATATACTATCCCTCTCATCTCATTCGTGGTGGTGAAAGTGATAACGAGTCACTCATGTTACATATATAATCTATATATAGATAGTGTTATGTTACTATATATATATATATATATATATATATATATATATGTATATATATATTCTCCAATCCCCATATCACATATATAGAGGGGTATACCATTCCATTATAGATGGGTATAAAACTATGGATGGGTTGGTCATATCTCAAACTCTATATTGGGCCCACTATATAGATATAGAGTTTCATTGGCCATACCATAGCATATCTATCTATAAAGGGGAGGGGGAAGTTCTCTCTAGAGTTTAGAGGGGGGCCATAACATCTCTATCTATCTATCTATCTATCTATATATATATCTATATGGGATGGGTCTGACTATATATGTCACATGAGTGACTCACTAATATATAGAGAATAGAAGGCCATTCATGGATATATCTAGTCAGTTGGCCCATATCTATAGAGGGGAGGAGCCATACCATCTATATACTCTACTATAGAGGGGAGGTCCCCCCACCACCACCCCATATAGAGATAGAGATAGAGTTTATTTATCACCCCCCTCCCCCTCTATACAAAATATAGATTAGATTGTGATAAGGGAATCTAGTAGTTAGTTAGGTAGTTAGAATGTTACTAGCTAGTCTACCCCATATACTAGTTTAGTTATATAGACTAGAGGGGGTATCATCTCATCTTTGATCATACCAAACTAACCTTTGAAGGGGAGGTGGGGCCACCAATATGATGTACCCCATATATATATTTAGATAAGAGAATGAATCTATAGTTGTACCTAGTCCATCTCCATAGAGGCCCCTTATCTATATATGGAGTATAGAGGGGAGAGAGGGGGAAGGTAGGCTATAAGTTTAGTTAGGTAGACATATATCTATAGAGGTACTTAATATTATAGATGGGAGGGGTTTCTTTCCCCATATATAGAGAAGGGGCCCTCTCCCTCTTCTTGATATGTATATTGGCTTGATAAAAACTAGCTTATAAGGAGATGGACCCATAGATTTTTATGGCTAAAGTGGATCCTTCTTGAGATGAATGCATTGAATTGAATAGTTACCATATATATTATCTCTACAGCATGAGAGAGAAGAGATAAAATCCACTTTACTTATGCCTTATCTAGCTTGGGTGCTTATTATAGATTTGGTTGGTTATTAGGCTAGGATTAGTGACTAGCCTGACTCAAATTGAGGCTCATTACCATAATTATACCACCCCATCTATATATATGAATCTAAAGGCTAGAGGATAGGCCCATGGATTAGGCTCATTAAATCCCTACTACTTATAGATAGATATATAAAGTCTACTCCTATTTGAAATATATATCTCATCTATCTAGGTCACACCCCCTCTACGTATATGGGATTTTTTTGGATATATAATTTTTTTTAATTCCCCACCCCATATATATAGTAGAGCTAGATATAAATTATTGGGGGGCTCTCTCTCCCTCTCTCTCCCTCTCCCTCCCTCTCTCTCTCTCTCTCTCTCTCTATATATATATATATATATATATATATATATATATATATATATATAGAGAGAGAGAGAGAGAGAGATATAGAGAGAGGGAGAGAGAGCCCCCCCTATTTATATCTAACTCTACTCTATATATGGGGTGGGGAATTAAAAAAACTTTATATATCCAAAAAAATCCCATATACATAGAGGGGGTGTGACCTAGATAGATGAGATATATATTTCAAATAGGAGTAGATTTTATATATCTATCTAGAGGTAGTAGGGCTTTAATGAGCCTAATCCATGGGCCTATCCTCTAGACTTTAGATTCATATAGATTGATGGGGTGGTATAATTATGGTAATGAGCCTCAATCTAAGTTAGGCTAGTCACTGATCCTAGCCTAATAACCAAACAAATCTATAATAAAGACCCAAGCTAGATAAGGCATAAGCAAAGTAGATTTAATCTCTTCTCTCTCACCCTATAGAGATAATATATATGGTATCTATTCTCTCTCTCTCTCTCTCTCTATATATATATATATATATATATATATATATATATATTAGAGTTAGATATACATTGGGGTGGGCCTCTCTATATATGGGAGTTTATGTTGCCCTATATATTTATAGCACTAGAGAATTGAGTTTTGAATATATAGAGTTTCTTTGGCACCTCCCCCACCTAATATAGAGAGTTAAGAGTTAAGTATGAGGCATATCTATTCTATTATATATATATATATATATATATATATATATATATATATATATATATATATACAGGTGCCTAGCCATGTCTAGTTACCATATATAGAAAAAGGGGGGGGCATATCTATTTCTATTATATATAGGGCTTAACTAGGGGCATGAGATAGTTATTTCAAGCAAGCCACCACAACCATATATACATATATTGGGAATAGATTAGCTGACCATAATCACATCATAAGGCATATCCCATATATAATAAATAGTTTTTATTGATTGATTATATACACAATATGACATGATAGATATATAGAACTGGTCTATGCCATATAGATACTAAATATAAGGGGGCATAGATCTAGATAGAGGCTTCCCTATACCACCTATGTATCTCTATGGCATCTCTATTTGTAAATCCATTATCATCTCCATAGTTCATCTAGATTACATAAATAATATATAAAGGGGGTAGTTCACCATGATATCATCTATATATAGGGGGTGCCAATGAAACTAACTATATAATGGGCCCTATCTATATCTTATTTCTATGGGGATCCAATGTTAAAGAAACTCTATCTATATACTACACCCTATCTATATCTTATTTTTATGGGGTGCAAATGCCATGAAACTCTATCTATATATTGGGCCCCATCTCTAGTCTATAACCTATATTTAATTGGAAGGCCAAGGGATAATATATAAATATGGGCCCCCACCACATAGATAGTTAGATAGTGATATGGCCAACCCCTATTGATATATATTAGGAGGAGAGGCTGAGGACCCCTCTCACTCTCCCTCTCTATATAGATGGGTTGGGATGGGATTAGATTATAGAGATACAAATTTGGGGGTGGCCTTCCCCCCTCTATCTAAACACTAAAATCAACTCTAATAGATAGATATATAGTGGTGTATTTATTATATATGGCTCTCAACCCTCCCATGATTGACTAGATAGAGCATGCCTATATATAGATATATAGGGCTCGATCATTCATCATTGTTGGAAGATTCAATAATTGATTAAAGCCTTCCATCATCATATAAATCTTTTAGTTTTCTATCTTTATTCTTTGTATGAATCTTTAGTGGTTGTCTAAATCCCTGGTGGTAGTCTAAATCCTTTGTGGTTGTATAATATGAGGGGGGGCCTCTTTATATACCAACCCACAAGTATCTAGCCCATATATAATAAGAGGGGGTTATGGTACCTATACAGTGCCTCTATATATCCATCTATATTCTAAAGAATAGATATATATGGATCTATATAAGATAAATCAAATAGATATTTTAATGCCCTCTAGAGATCAAAGGCCTATATATGGATTGAAGTCTCCTAGTCAGTCCTTTTCCTTGATGGAATGAGTGAAAATTTATCAATAGATAAGGCTTTTCCCTTAGCTAGAAACTCCCCCAGATATATCTAATCCATACAAGCAATGACCCATAGATTAATAGTTATGGGTGCCCCATCTATATAGACTCCATATAGGAATAGAACCCAATGCCCAATGGATTTCTAGTTATATCTATTAGTTCCAAAAATATGATAGAAATTCTAGATTCATGTTGAGAAGGTTGAAATAAATATCTCATGACCAATCTTAATCAATCTAAAACTATAATCTCTAATCTATTTCTATATATGGGGTGTCAATGAAACTATATACTATGGGGGGTCCAAAAAAATAGATCATGCCCCTATATATCTAAACTAACTCTATATTCCCCAAATAAATCCATAGCAAATCTATACCATGCCATGTCCTCTATATCTATCTATCATAGTGAATATATACCATGCCCCCCCATAATATAGATATGGAGATAGAGTTTCATTGGCATTGGCACCCCACAAGCCCTATCTATCTAGGTGCCCCAATCCGCTATTTATATATAGGAAACTAAATCAACTTAATAGGGTTGACCAAAAACCTCTCTCTTTGACACCCCTCTCCCATCTCCTAGATATATAGGGGCTCTCTCCCCTATTCCCTCTCCTAGATCTATATATGGGCCCTCTCCCCTCTCCAAAATATATATAGGACCCATCTCCCCTCTCCTAGATATATATAGATGGGATGGGATGGGATGGAGTTAGATAGAGTTAAAGGGTCCTTCATATATTTTATCTAATATTGAGCATATCCCCCTTTATATTTATTGGGTTGCCTCTATGACTCCCATTTATATAGATGTAGTATCCCCTATATCTATTAGAATGACTCTCTATATATTGAGTTAGATAGAGTTTAGTTTAGTTTATATAGAGGCCAAAAAGAACTCTATGTATATAGGCAGGAGGGAGGAGGACCACCATATCGATTTAATGGGCCCTATCTTAAGGAGCCCTTTATAACTATTTCTATGGGTTCTGTCATGGGATCAAAGCCCCTCTACTCTATATATGGCCCCTCCCCTCTATATAGATCCATATCCAATTCCCACAGTCTATTCTAGAGTGAGTCTATATTTAATTTATATATGGGGTGCTAATGGAAATATATACTTCCCTTAGATAGAGATAGAGGCTAGATGGGCCTATCGATCTATATTGGAATGAGAGAGGGTAGCCATCCATCTAAATTATATCTATTACTTGGATAATGGAGAGAGGGATGGGCCCTAGACCTAGATATATAACTTTAGTAATTGATATCAGTCATCTCATCATGTTATAAATATAGAGTATGGACTACATCACTCTATTCGACACCCTATATCCAATATTCCATATAGAGTTGAGACACCCCTCTATTTAGAAGGTGTCTACCCACATCTCATCTATAAATCTAGATGGGGCATAGGCCTATAATAAATAGTTATGACATGGGTCCACTCACTATGGAATGTTAGGATGAATGTTTTACTACCCTAATTCCTATCATATTTCATTTATAGAGAGAGGGAAGGGGATCTATACATATATATACCCCTAGCTAGACTCAATATACCCTATTTATATATGGGTTGGGGGGGCTCCCTCTCTCTCTCTCTCTATATATATATATATATATATGGGATGGGGTCTCTCTATGGGGGAACAATGGATTAGAGAGATATAGGGATAGGGGAGTGAATAAATTCAATATATATCCATGCTCACTTTCCAATGCCAACCTTATCTATGTCTATAGAGATATGGTGACCATATGGATTATGAATTCCCCAACTATGATGGGGGGAGGGAGTCAAGCCCATTCATCATCTCTCTCATATAAACTTTGACATGTGTTCCCAAGCCAAAGGACCCTTCCCTAAAGCCCTACCATATATATCCTATATATATAGATAGGAGGGTCTGTCTAATCTATATATGGTAGATATATCTAGGGGGATCCCACCAAGTCTTATATATCTATCTAGGTTAGATCTATCTAAGGGGGACCCTAGATAGATCTACCATATATAGATTGGATAGGTCCTCCTCTTTATATATATGGGATATATAGGGTTGGGCCCCCTTCTCTCTATATATGGAGTTATATCGAGTTTATTTGGCACTTCCCCCTCTATATAAAGTGGGTCTTATAAATTATATACCCCCTCTAGTTAATATGTATCTATAGGGGTGGGGCCTATCTAAAGTCACTCCAACTCTTTATATATCCACCCTCAACTTTATAGATAGAGAGGCCTAACCTCAACTCAAGTGGATCATCCATCTTATGTAATATATCTATATAGGGTGATCAAATAGGGTTGAGGAAGCTCTTAGATGGGGGTATCATCCATCTATATATCACTATCATTGGAAAAGACTACTAGAAGGACAACCTCCCTCTCCCCCTCTCCCTCTTTATAGTAGATTGATTTCCTTATATGTGGGAATCTCAAGTGAACTTGAGGCCCTTATTCCCCTCTATATATAATAAAAGGGACTCCAATCCAAACTTGAGTTTAGGTCCCTATGTACCCTATATAGAGAATATAAAGGTTTAGTAAACTATTGGGAGATATGAGCTCAGTATGCACTCAATATCCTATATATATAGGGGACATCTCCCAGATATATATAGCCCCCCCTTCTATTCTATATGGGATATATGGGCCCAAATATATATAGGGTAATCCCATCCATTCTATATAGAGGAGGAAGGGGAGGGGGAGGGGGAAGGCAAAAAACCCTATCTTGGGGGTCAAGGTGAGTGATAGATATTTAAAAACCCCTTTCTATCCCATTGGGAGATCCAACATGATAAATAAGAAATTATGCTTGCTCCCCTATATATCATATCATAATATGTATGTAATATTTTTAAACCCTAGAGAGATGAGACTAGTAATTATGTGACCATCCATCTAACCAATCTAAGAGAATCTATAGTAGAGTTCCCCCTCGAGTATAAAGTTTCATTTAAATATATAGGGGCATCCCCATATATAGAGAGGGATAAGGATCCAACTATCATTAGTTGGATATATCAAATTGGATCGAAGACCTAATTAGATATACCTAAATGGATAAGTATCCCCCTCCCCTATATATAGATAGAATATAAGGCTCTCCCTTGATGGATCTCATTAATGATTTTTGATCTAATCCTAGTGGTTGCCCATATATAATTAGAAGGGTTTCATCTAAATGTCATAGTTGGTACTTGACCAATGAAACTCTAAATCTAACTCCATATAGCCTATGCTTAAGAGGTTGGGGGCTATCTATTGATATGTTCCTTGCACCACTACCCTTGATAGTATAACTATCTCCTATCCACATATATAGATAAAGATAAGGGGTCTAGAATTAAAATCTCCACTCTATGGGGTGGGGGTTGGGGAGCCCATTCACATCCCTGTGTCTATATATATAGATTGTAAGGATAGATAAATGGGGTTAATAGACTAAGAATTTAGTCTCAATATCTATTACATAGATCGAGGAGTGTTTATCTTTAGTCTATATTCACTATGATAGATAGAGATAGAGGCCAAAAAACCCTATCTTAGCATGGTCTAGATTCACTATGGATTTTTATAGGGAATATAGAGTTGGTTTAGATATATAGAGGGTACCCCATATATAAATTTAAATTTAAATGAGAGAGGGGAGACTGAGGCCCAAATATATATATATAGGACCTATCAGTCAAGTGAGTTTGATATAATTTTAGGTTTATTTCCACATAGATAAGATTTTGACTCAACCCAAAGGCCTTTGATCACAAATATATATAAGGGTAGGGGTGCATAAATGTAACTAAGATATATAGAGTTAGATTAAGCCATCAATGCCCCTAGGATAGCCAGTTAAGTTAACCATACCATATATACTCACTAGACTGGATGCCCTATAGACAAACCCAACCCTATCTAGTTAAATTAGAACTTTTTAAGGCCCCCCTATGGCCTATAAATTTAAGGGAAGGGAAGGCCCTATAGATATATATATTAATAAATATAAATCTCTCTCTCTCTCTCTCTCTCTCTCTCTATATATATATATATATATATATATATGGGGTGCCCCCTATATATATAAACTAACTCTATACTCCCCATGACCATAGTGAATGTAGACTATGACATCCCCCTCTATCTCTATCTATCATAGTTAGTATATATCATGGCAATGCCAATGAAAAAATATATATATATATATATATATATATATATATATATATATATATACACACATATATACATATATACATATATATATATATACACACACACATATATACATGCATATATATATATATATAGTGATAATTAAACACTAGACTTTGGGGGGTGGATCCATATATAGGGGAAATTAAGGGAAACCCTCTTCTCTTCCCACTGAGCCTTACTAATATTAGGAATTGTTATTACTACAGACCACTAATCTAATTGAAAATTAAGAAATAAATTGGTGAGAGATAATACTACTCCTACTACTACACTATTCCTATTGATGATAACAATATAGACTGACATTTTGATTCTAGATGTCCCATCTATCTAGATAGGCAAAGGTTTAGCATGAATGGGTACGAATAACATTAGATGGGATAGTTGAATCCAAATAATTTAGAAATAATAACATCATATACACTAATGGGCATAAATACAAGACATCTTTTTTGATGAGAGGACATAACTACCACAAACACACCATTGGGTGGGACATTGCTTACTTCTTAGATAATTAGATAGACAAAAAATAGGGGTGAATAGAAGACTCATCCCTAGCCTAGCTCATTAGGGGACTAGGTGAGCCATGTTAGAACCAGTAGTATAGATATATAGGCTTTGGCCATATGGAGGTGTATATACATGATGGTTTAAAATTGGCTCATATCATGGTGGTAGTCATGTTATGTAATTAGTTAATGTATGTAGTTAGAGGTGATCTATTGATATAGAGGACTCTCTACAGTCTAGTTGGCACATCTATCTCCCTTAATGGCCCTAAATAAATATATAGGCTATACTCTATATAGATAAAGTCTGAATTGAGGTTGGTTCATGAACTAGATGTAGTAGGAGATTCATTTAATTATGTGGGGATTAGATAGATATATAGGGATTGCTATGAGGAACCCCAATCCCTATATATCTATTTGGGCCCCCCTCCATATTTATCTTATCTATATGTGGTCTACCCCCCCTCTCTCTATATATTATAGTATATCTATATAGGGGGGATAGATATTTAGCCCATCAAACTCATCTCAACTCAATTTTATTAGGTGTGGAAAAATAAAAGAGGGGACCAAAGAAATATGTATTTAGATATTGACCCATATCTATATAAAGGTAACCACCCCTATGAATAGATCCATAATATATAGTTTAATTAGCAAAGTTTATAATTGGCACAGTATATAGATAGAGATAGCCCATATATCAATCTTTGACTTATCCATACATTGTCCCCATCTAATTAATAGGTAATTGGCACCACATTTATTGATTAGAGAGAGGGAAACCTCCCCTCTATATATATGGTCTATCAAATGGTCCTATCTATCTAGAGGTAACTTGACTATATTCTATATATTATCTAGAGTCAGATCTACTCTATATGGCTTGGCCTTTCGAGATGGAATAGATAAATATGATTAGTGTGAGTGCCCCATATCAATATTCCCTATCCCCTATTGATATAAGCCCTATCAAGATATATAGTGGTGGTTAATTTATATATACATAATGAAAATGAGAGAGATAGTGAGAGTGAGATAGATATAGATGGGTAAAATTCCATCTATCTATTTATAGATAGAGTGTCGATCTCTCCATCAATTGAGTGTTAACCTTGAGAGAGATAGAGATGGGTTGAGTGCCATTTATCCACTCAGCTATAGATAGTGGATTTAATTTTCCATCTATAGAGTGGGGGTCGAGTGACATCTCTCTATTGGCATGGTATTCCATATAAAATATAATAATAGGGAATGATATGATTCTCCATATTTGTATAATGTACATAATATTAGGAAGTGGTCCCTAGAGAGAGGGATATAGATTAGGAAGTGAGAGATTGGTTCATGGTTACATCTATATTATTATATTAGACAATTCTCACTAGATAGATAGGGATTACATAATAAGACTAACTTATTATGTTTCATCAATGAGGAGATAAAATAATACCCACCAAGTTATCTATTGACAAGATAGGGTGTCGATCTCGATCAAGTGTCTCCATCTATAGATAGGGTGTTGATCTTGATCAAGTGCCCTTATATATATATGGTCCATTGATCCCTATAGATATATAGGCCAAAAATAGATATAGATAGATACCATAGTTGAGCTATCATTTTTATGTTATGTTATGTCATTAAGACTTTGTGTAAGTAGATTGGATCTCCAGATAGATAGGGCCACCATATATAGATAGATAGGCAATCTAGTCACCACAGAGATGGATCCAAGATTAATATAAGTGGGTATGGATTAGATAGATATAAAGGACTATAGAGAGAAAGAGATAGAGTTGGGGGAGGGGCCATATAGTTAGATGGGGCTATTGGTTGATAACATCCCCATATATAGAGGGGGTTAGCCCCTATCTATATATGGGTGGCTAGAGATAGAGTTTGGGCCATATAGATAAATAGTTATAGATGGGACCATTTCCCCCCTCTACCAATATTTAGATAGTGATATGGATAGGGATAGGGATATATAGGGGTTGAGCATAACTAGAGTTTTGTCATCATATCATATCTATATATAGGGTGTCAACTAGACTATAGATGCCCATAGATAGATAGGATAGATCGACAAGATAGGTTGGATCAGATCTAAGGGATGGGATATATAGGGGATTTATCCCTTTATAAAAGAGAGGGGGAATTCTTAATAAATATAACCATATCTATCTATATGGGCCACATCTATTTAAAGGATATAGATAAGAGATGATCTTGATTGAGTCTAAATAGTAGAATGCCCTCTCAATATTGAGCTTGATAGGGCCCTCTTGATCTTGACCTTGATAGGACATTCTTAAGCTTGATAGGTTCCTCTATACTTGATAGAGAGATAGGGCCCTTTTTCTCTATCTTAATTATATATCATCTATATGGCTTGGGTAGGCCCAGGGGTGCCATATAGATATCTAGAGCCTAATATAGATATATAGGGAAGGAAAACCATATATAAAGGGCTAGGGATGATTGAATATAGGGATGAATGACCCCCTCCCAATTTATAGTGTAGACATGCCATATAAATCTATAGGGCCCCCTATCTCTTTATTTGGTAGGGTGAAGACAAGATGTTATATAGATATAGATAGGCCAAACTCAACTGATGCCATATATATATATATACATATATATATATATATATATATATATATATATATATATATATATATATATATATATATATATATATATATATATATATATATATATATATACATATATATATATATACACACACACACACACACACACACACACATAGATATATATATATATGTGTGTGTGTGTGTATATATATATATATATGTATATATATATATATATATATATATATATATATATATATATATATATATATATATATATATATATATATATATATATGCCCCTTATATATCTATCCAGCCCCCCACCCACATAGATTAATCTAATGAGTTAAGTTGGTTGGACATCATACAACATTTTATAACCCATAACTATCCATGACCTCTATGTATAGATGGGATTTCATTTAGATATATTTTTCTACACTCACCCTCTATATATCTTATCTTATTAATATACCCATCTATCAAGGAGGGTAATCAATCCCTTATATATATATATATATATATATATATATATAGGGTGAGTGTATAAAAATATATCTAAATGAAATACCATCTATACATAGAGGTCATGGATAGTTATGGGTTATAAAATGTTGTATGATGTCCAACCAACCTAACTCATTAGATTAATCTATGTAGGTAGGGGGCTGGATAGATATATAGGGGGCCTATATATATATATATATATATATATATATATATATATATATATCAATGGCATATAATATATCAAGGAGTGCACCTGAGTCCCTATATATCTATATCGATGGTATATAACCCATATATAGATAGGGCCTCAACTATATAGTGGAGTCTATCACCATCTATATGTATAGGGTACCTATACTTAAAGAGAAAGGTTGAGTGATAGTTATATAGATAGGGTCATTTCCATAAAGATCTATAGGGTCCTCTCCCATATATATATATATATATATATATATATATATATATATATATATATATATATATATATATATATATATATATATATATATATATATATATATATATATATATATATCAATGGTATATAATATATCAAGGAGTCCACCTAAGTCCCTATATATCTATATCAATGGTATATAACCCATATATAGATAGGGCCTCAACTATATAGTGGAGTCTATCACCATCTATATGTATAGGGTACCTATACTTAAAGAGAAAGGTTGAGTGACATTTATATAGATAGGGCCATTTCCATAAAGATCTATAGGGTCCTCTCCCATAGGTAAAGTCAATATCTCCTTCCCCTTAGCCTTCCCATAGAAATATAGGGCCTCCCCTGACTATAAATAGTTATTTTATTGGCATCAGTCAGACTCAAATGAAACTATGCCCTAACCCTTATATAGATAGGGGTTAGCCAAGTGGTATTTATATCTATAGGGGGATCCCTACTTTGACAAGGACCACACCAAATCAGATTGGTGGGACCCCCTATAAATTTCTCTAGATCATACTTGTGGTGACCAAATTACCTATCCATCTATATATGATGGCCCCTATCTAATTCAAAGAAAGACTATAAATCTATAGGGAATTAGGTACATTCCTACTTATTTCATCTTCATACCCAAAATATATAGTTTAATTAGTTCTATATAGATTATAGATATGGCATCTTAGTGTCATCTTTGTTGATACTCTATAGAGGAGAGGGATATGACTTAGTATATAATCTTAGTACCTACTTTATTCAGAATATAAGGAATAACCCCAACTTCCTCACCATATAAAGAAAGAAGAGAATCCCACCTACCCCATATATAGATTTAGGGGCTTTATTAACCCCCCTTATCTATATGGGGATATAAAGTAAGATCAACTAGATCAATTGATGTCCACCCCATATCTAACTATAGGGTCCCAAGTCCTAAGTCTATATATCCTAGCTCCACTTATTCTCTCCATCCTAGCCATAAGAGATATGTGATAGGGCACATTCCACCCCCTTCATAGGCTATAGGTTGGGATCCCCAGAGATAGGGCTCAGCCTCCTAGAGAACTAAACTCTAAATGATAGATGGTAGATAGATATATAGGGGTTGGGTGGGGATTGGAATCTATTTATATGATATATATAGATTAGGGTTGGTGTAAGTCCCTCCCCATCCTAGATCTAGATAAACCCCATCCCCCCATGGTATGGTCTATATTGATTAAGATTAGATCTACCTCCTATCTATATGTATTAATATTAGATAACAACTATAGATTCTCCCCTAGAGCAAGACAAGCTATATATCCCTCTCTCAACCCATATAGAGATATAGGAGTCCCCAACATTCTCTTTTGCTTATTAAAAGTGATGGGTTTAAACTATATCTCATCAGTATGTGCATATCATGTAGTTTAGAGTGTATCATGTGCATAAAATGTTGGAATAGTCTAAGATCAATCACAATCACTATATATATAGAGAGAGAGTTAGTGTAACTATGATCCAATATAGTATATATAGGGAAGGGAGGGCCACCATATATATTTTAATGGATCCACACACACACACACACACAGATATATATATATATATATATATATATATATATATATATATATATATATATATATATATATATATATATATATATATATATATAGAGAGAGAGAGAGAGGGGGGCAAAAAAACCTAGATAGATATATAGGGTTTGGCCAAAGAAACCCAGATAAATATATAAGTCTTGGGTCCCCCTCTCTCTATATATGGGGAGTTTATTTAGCCCCCTCTATATGTATGGGTTTTTTTTGTCCAAGATAGAGTTGATTATTTTGGCCAAGCTCTATATATCTAACTAAGTTTTTCTGGCTCTATATATATATGGAGTTTTTTTGGCTCTCTCTCTCTCTATATATATATATATATATAGGGCTTGGTCTAACTATGTATATTAATCTATATATAGAGAGGGGGAAATTGCCTATAGTTGTTTGGTAATCCCTATATTATATGTATGTGTGTGTGGGGGGAATTTTTTATATATATATATATATATATATATATATATATATATATATATATATATATATATGGGAGTTTGTTTAAAGTTTATAGTTTAGATATAAAGGGGAGATAAATAACTCTATATACTATAGAATCTATATAGAGAGGGGGCCTAGATAGATTTTATTTGACCAAGATAGATTTTCTTTGGCTCCTTCTATATATATGGGGAGTTTTTTGGATATATAGATCTGATGTAACCCAAATATATAAATAAGGATTGAGCTAAATAAAATTTATATTGGGGCACTCAGCTTGGGCCACCTTCATTCACCCTTCTAGATATATGGGCTAGTGGATAGATAGACCATTTGGGATATATCTATATCTACATCTATATCTAGATGGAAATGGTCTTAATAGATTAAGTGAGACTAAGCTTTATTCTACACAGTAGGGATTCAATAATAGCTAATTAGTTTAGATGATATATAGATGGTATAGATAGGGCATGGTATATATTAGTTTAGATTTAGTTATAGTTATAATTTAGTTTAGATTTAGTTATAGTTATGAAGGGGAGGGCCCCTCAACTAACTCTATCTAACTCCATATATAGAGAGAGGGCCCCCTTCAAGATAGGGTATTTTTAGCAAGATATATTTTCTTTGGATCTATATATATGGGTACCTTCTTTGGCCCCTCTCTACAAACTAAACTCTATCTAAATCCATCCTATCCCATCCCATCCCATCTATATAAAGAGGGCTAAAAATACTCCCAATATATATAGAGGGGGTGCCAAAAAACTCACCATATATATAGAGGGGGGGAGAATGATATCTATTGGGGGCCTTAGATAGAGATTCTTTCACCAAGATAGGGTTAAAAAAAATAGAGTTATTTAGATTTATAGATCTGATATAATATAATATGATCTAACCTAGATAGATAAGATATATAGGGCTTTAGGGGAGTCCATCTATATAGAGAGGCCATGGATAGATAGATAGATAGGGCCCAACCCCATATATAATATAGTGAGATAGACCATCTCATGATCTATATAGATAGAGTTTCATCTCACAATATATATAGATAGACCAGTCACTATCTGTATATCTATCATGAACTAGAGAGATAGATACATAGAGAATGAGTGGGGGGTCACCTATCTATCTATATGGGACTATCGACCATTGATAGTGAATGTCAACCATTGATGCCATAAAACTTATTCTATATCTATATATCTATCTAATGCCCACCCCATATATATATCTTATCTAGTTATTCCATTCATTCTCATCTATATCAAGGCACCCTCTCTTGATTGATGATATTTTATTATGCATACCAATAAATGTGGTTAGTATCTACTATTGATGGTGAAGGTGGTCAACCCCCTCCCCTCCCCTCTATATAGATATGGAATATGGGATTAATATATTTGGGACCATCAATCTTCACTCTATATATGTATGTAATACAAATTTCTCTAGCCACACACACACACACACACACACACACACATCTAACCATCTGAGATCATTCTACCATACCATATAGAAAAGAGGGATATATTATAGACATAGATCTATGTTTATATATGTAAGCCTCTATATCTATAGGGAAACCAACCACCCAATCCTTCAAATAAACACCCAAACCTTAGACTATAGACCAAAGCCCCTGTATATATATTTACCCCCTACCCCCTACCCCACCTCACCCAACCCCATATATAGACTGATTTCTATAAACTAGCCTCCAACCAACAACTAGAGACTTGTTAGAGTAAAACATGTTCACATTATTTATGTATAACATAACTATTGTTTGATAAAATAATGATTGTTAATATCTTATAGTTTGATTTATTAGTTGGTCAAATATATTGTTTATAACAATACATTCATTTTTAGTGCATTGTTATTCAGAGTTTATTTGAGTTATATTTGGAGATTTCGGTGGAGATTTCATCTCCACAAATATAGGAAATAAATTTCTTATATATGTGTAATCTTTCATATGGTTTAATGTATGAAACAATAGTAGAAATAATTATTATGTTTTAAATTATTTATCTGGTCTATGTGAAGCATGATGATCCTCTGCTAATCTAAACCAAATTTATTATATGGTATCAGAGTAGTGTTTGTCTAGATATATGATGGAAAAATAAAGGATTTTAAGGGACAATTACTTCATTTTCTATTTTCCCAAAGTATGTTATCCATTGTATTCTTTTAGAATTTTTGTTTCATATAATAGTTTGTTGAAGGAATTATTTATCTTAGTGATTTGACAAAGGAAAAATTATTTGAAGAGGGTTTGACTATAATCATCAACAAATTTTGAAAGTAATGAGTGATAGGTTAGGGGATTGAACCTCAATAACTATTTTGGCCTTAGGAGTGCCATTGTGAATGACATAATTATACCATTCATCAAACATTTCATATTTAGAAGGGTCCCTATGGGAGTGGAAACTATAGACCTTTATATTTATTACTTAGAGGACAATATTATGTGCATCAGGATTACACCTCCTAATCTTGTATTCTACATATGTATTTTCCATTAAAAATTATTATCTATTAGTCATAACCCATGCATCACCATATGAATATTGTCTATCTCATTGCCCCTTGCAGTATACAAACCTATGATGTTGATACAATCTTTAATGGATCCAAAGTTGACTAATCACATAGTTAAAAATCCAAGCCTACTACGTCAAATATCATTAGTTGTCAAAAATTGGTGAGTTCTAGTTTTGATGTTGGATGTGCTTGATTAATAATTTTCCCTCTACCTAAAATAAATTTGAAAAGCTTTTAGGTATGGTCAAGTTTTTATTTTTTGGTTTTCAGGAGTCCAAAATCAATAATGTCTAAATAGGTCTTAGGTGTCAATATTAATATTAAAAGTGGTCCAAAATATGTTTATATTTTATTTTATATTATTTCATCAATTTTTAATATAGTCTTTTGTTACATTTTAATTGATATTTAGATTTGGGTCATTTATTATATTTGTCAAAAACCTTTATGTCATAGTGTCATTATCTGAATTGAATGTGTAAAGAGTCATTTTTGTAAAATAGTGTGTCAAAAGTGTTAAATTCAAAAATTCTATAGTAAAAAATGTTTGGGTTCACTATCAAAATTGTAACAAAAAAAATTGCCTCATAGACACATTTTGTCTTGTACATGACATCTGAATTATGGGAGGAGTTTCTCCTCATTTGAGCTTCATCAACATTCTTGCTGAGTAAGAAGCATCCTATACTAGAGGCTAGATGCAACATGGAGGATGGAGGTTATTCAATGACCTCTTGTTAGTAACCATTAATGAAGTCGTATACTAATTTGGTGGGCATGTATTTTTTTGTTGTGTGGTTTGGTTTTTAGTGTGGTAGACACATTTAATTTTTAAGTTGTGTGGTGTCGAAATGTTCACATTATGGAATAAGAACATAAAGTTATGTGTCATTTTCCATTAAGAATTAAACATACTAAAGTCAAGGAATACTATCAATGTTAGTGGGAGTCTTTTTTGTTGTCTAAGATCAAGTGGCATGATCATTCACAGTGGCTACAAGTAAGAAATTGATTTCTTATAGGGTAAAATGTGACATTCAATGTGTGTTTTTTCATTACCATACTTGTTTGAAATGCCTCTACTATTCAGAGACAAGGGAGAGTGTGGATATAATGGAATGTGGTGAATAATTTTATAAGAGGGTAGCTAACTATAGAAATCCTCTAACTGTAGAAATCATTTGACTACCTTACTTTTTTATGGAGTTGATCAGCTACTGAAACATCTAATATAATTAAATGTTGTATATGTGGGAATAATTCTAGTGATCATGTACATCAATATCCAGACAATATGATTTAGACAATAGTATGCAGACCTATAAGTATGTGTTGGCATATGATTATGTTCAGGCTAATTCTTGAAGATGTATGTTTTCCCCATACATTAAGGAGGTGTAGATAGGATTAATAATGTTCACAAGGGGATGCATGTTAGATTAAAATGTGTTCACATTATTAATGTAAAACTTAATTTTTATTTGATAAATAATAATATGTTAATATATTATAGTTAGAATTATTAGTTGGTCAAATATATTGTTCATAACAATATATTCATTTTTAGTGAGTTGTTAGTTAGAGTTTGTTTGAGTTATATTTGGAGATTTGGATGGAGATTTCATCTCCCTAAATATAGTAAATAAATTTCCTATATATATTTAGTCTTTCATATGGTTTTATCTATGAGAAAATAGCATAAATAATTATTATGTTTTAAATTGTTTATCTGGTCTATGTGAAGCATGATGATCCTCTACTAATCTAAACCAAATTTATTAATATTCCCACTACCACTATTAAATTTGGGGATGGGTTAGATATGGATGTACACCAATGAAACTCCCCATATATCTATATGGAAATGTGGCCCCATAGATCTATCAAGATATATATATATATATATATATATATATATATAGGGATCTCAACCAGAAGGGTGGTGTTGGCCCTCATCAACTCTATATTATCACTCCCACTATAGATAAGGAAACTCTAGATTGTCTCTTGAATATTATTTGTAAGGCCTAGTACAAGTATTAAGGATTAAATTGGAACTCTTCTCTTCATACTAGTAGGAAGTGTTTACATGAGTTGGAAGATATATATAGATCCAATACCTAAGCATATTGTTTAATTGGCACCCCCACCCCATATATATTTATAACTAATATTGTCCTATATAAAATTCCCTCAAATCCTTATATCTATTTTATTTTATATCACTAACACATAACTATATATAGGGGGCCTAGATAGATATATAACACCTATATAGAGAGAGGAAGTCTATCAATCAGTTAGTTAGTGGAAATGCTAGCCCACCCCCTAACCTTCTCCCTCTCCCTCTCCCTCTCCATATTTATATAGATGGAATGGGATGGGATGGGAGATGGGGGAGATATGGGAACTTGACCCTCCTCTTGAATCAAGACGTAAGGGCAACTATATCTAATTAGTCATTACTCAACTGATATATAAGATTATCTAGAGTCTACCCTTGATCAGACCCCCTAGATATAATTGGGGTTAGGGAATTTATATAGCATCTTTACCAAACAACCCATTGATTGGCCACATGTTCTTAGGTCTTAGGATTCTCACAAATCTCCCCTCAATCTAGCTCTATCTCTAGATATAAAAGATGGAGGATAGAGGATGGCCTATCTATCTATGGGGGAAAGGATGGATGAAGGGTGGATAATAACATGTGGAGCTCATATTCATGTATCTCCTATAGTGTGGATCTTATCTTCCCTAGACATATATTCCATTAGGTTAACTATCTATACTAGACATGATCACCCTATATATATACATTATATATATATATATATATATATGTGTCTGTATATATATATATATATATATGTATATATATTTATATATATATGGGGACATATCATTAGATATAATTTATGCTCTCAACTAGACTCGACCACTTCTTTATTCTAATCCTTATATAGTTAGATGGGAGTCTTATTTTTTTATCAAGATGTCGATTAAGTATTTCTTGATCAAATAAATAAATGAAATTAATAAAATAGAGTCTATGCTACTCCATTATGATCAAGAAATAAATATGTGGTATGACTAACCTGATCAAGAAATATCTTCTGATAAGATATTAATCTCCAATCAGATATTCATTATGGAGCATTCATGATGGACCTTTATCACATTCATGAGGGGGAGAGGTGCCATCCATTTGATAACCTTTAGTTTTATCATTCAATCGACATATTAGATTCTAAAATTATTGGCATTTTGTTAGGGTGGTCTCTAATAAACATCATTCTTCTCCAACTATTGGGTGATCATCATGACATTATTTATATATAGATTATATATTGATTGATCATTTGACATAACATCCATTAGGCTCCTTGACATTATGAAATTTAAGATAATCTCCCTATCATATTATATCATAGGCATAGATGGCCTATGTGTATACACACACACACACAATAGCTGAGAAGAGGTAGGGTGACTTCATTATGATTATCTCATCTAGGGTTCTCATCTAGGGCCACTAAATTAGATAATCACCACACCCTATATATAGATTAGATATAGATCCACTCCCCTATGATATAATATTCCTTGCTAGGTCATAATATAAGATAATTTATAGATTCTACATTTATTTATCAACAAATCACTCAAGTGGCCCTATTTATATATGTGTATGGGTCAAAATAGCTTCATTATGATATCTTTTACTTACCTCTATCTATCTAAGCACTCTCTGATCATAGCTTTTAATCTCACCATATATCTATATATAGAGGGCCCTGTCTCTATATGGTAGATGCCAACAACTAATCACTTATCTATAGAAGAGATGGTAGACTAGCTAGCACCCCCATATATAGATAGGGATAAGGGCCCTAACCAATCCACCATCTCACCTATGTTTATAGTCTTTCCTCACTAATCTCTTTGATATTCCTAATTTGGTGAATGGGTATTTAGATCATTAAACTGACATTCACTCTTCTCAACTAATTATACATAGATTATGTGGTGATGTGATCTAGTTTTCATAGTTTAATTTCTATTTAGTGGCGGTGTTTCAATCAAATATTCAATTTTCAATCCATTTGAGCCACACATGTATAGTTAATCTATATATGGTGTGTTAATTCCAATGAAACTCTATTTATATACTGCACCCCCATCTATATAGTTTCTTTGGTGTAAATTTAAATATTCACTATGAAACTATAATATATTATTCTCTACACTGAAGGGGTGGGGATAGGATAGGTATGTAGGGTTGGATCTCCCACCTTATATATAGATTTATATTATAGATAGGTGAGTAAGTAAGTATTGGTTAATTCAATACTAGTTCCTGGTAAGTATTGAGTTAGTTCATTCAAGTAGGTGAGCACTAATTGATTTAATTGGGCTATATATGAATGATAATTATAGTTAAATCAATCATCAATCAAATTTCCCCATCCATTGCCCCATATAATATATAGACCAATGAATATATCCTTCTACTAATGAATAAATCCCCTATATATGGTCCCCACAATATTCTATATTAAGAGGGGGCCCCTACATAGATATATAGTCTATATGGGACTATTATGTATAGATCCAATCCCCACAGTCTATAGTTAGAGATAGAGGGGGGACCCATAGATATATTATCGATTAACCAACCCTAGATAGAGATACTACCTTCATTAACCACATCATCCCCTATATATAGATGGCCAACCACTAAATCCATCCATTATAGATGTGATATGAGTGACTCTCAACATGCCCACCCTAGATAAAGTACTAGCCTTCACCATATACCCAATCCCCATAGATAGGTTAAAGAACCATAAATATAGATAAGTCATCACTGACCACATCATCTTCAAACTAGCAACCTATATATATAGATATGGCCCCTAGATATAGATATAGATATAGATATAGATATAGATATAGATATATTTCTCTATCAATCCTCAAACTAGGTACCCAATCCCTTAGATATAGATATTGTTATCTATGGGGCAACTATCTCTATATATAGAGTCATCACTCAATCATAGTTAGACCCTATTTATCTATCTATCTATAGTCTTCCCTCAACCCCACCTCTTTAATCTAAATCTATCTATGAGGTACCAATGAATACTATCCCCATAGACATAGTGAACTATACCATGCCAAGATAGCATTTTTTGGGCCTCTATTTATATCTATCATATTGAATATAATATCATTTAATTAAGCACACATATATATAAATATAGATATAGATAGGCCTTCAAATGAGTACCAAAGCCTCATATAGAGCACCCCTATACATAGATCTAATTCCCACACATTTACATTAGGTAACCCTTATAGATAGATCTAATCACCAACCATTTAGATTAGGGCACCCCATATGTATAAATAGGCCCCATAAAATAGATAGGCCAAGAACCCAATGCCCATATAGATCTATAGGGCCAAGCACACAAGCCTATCATTTGGTACCCTAGATATAACTAGCCCCTACATATAATCCACCCCCACTCATATTAGATTTATTTATAGCTATAAGGAAAGGGGTGCTCTCCCCATATAAATAAAATTGTCACTGTGAATTGCCATATATAGATAGGGCCTCCTCCACCAACTATAGCTATAAATCTATATATAATAGCCTATATATCTATCTAGGGCCTTCACCCCCTATATATGTTATATAGATAACTCTTTATTGGCCCAATATCTTAGCCTATATATTTGTCTAGGCCCTTCACCCCCTATATATATTATATAGATAACTCTATATTGGCCCAGTATCTTATCTATATAAAGGTAGGGGTGGGAGAGAGGAATCTATTGTGATGGGGGGCCCGTAGATAGGGGGCCTCCTTGATTATATAGAGTTTAATTGGACCTAGAGCCTATATATCTATTTGGAAGCCTATATATCTATAGGGTAGTTACATGCCTATTCTAGTCTAATCTGATGAATAGTTAACTAGTAATGAATTATAACCAACCAACTATTAGAGATCAACTAGGTAGATTAGAGAGAAGATCATCCATTAGAGAGAATAGGTCGATCAAGCCTATAGAGATATATGGCATTAGCTATAGAGAGGATCATTAATTTATTCTAGTGATGGTACATTAGAGAGAAGGGTCAAGCAATGATGACAATAATCTATCAAGAATTCTAGAGATATCTACAACCGAACCGACACTGACCTTTAGATTAACACTCTCTATTTGTTACTACCTAAGGCTAGATAACAACCTATATATCTATCTACTAAAAGGCCGTATATAGATTGATAGATAGAGGGATAACTATAGATTGAGCCTATATATCCCATCTATCATTTATATATAGAGTGCCAAAAAAATAAGATATTTGGCTAATAGATAGGGTTAATCAATTTATATATAGGGGATAGGGGGAAACCATATTAAAGTTGAGTATAATGGGATAGATATTTGGGGGAGTGTTAACTGAATATCTAATACAACCATTAAGTACTAAAACAATGGGTCTCGATAGGGAGAGGAGCCCAAATCTAGAGATGGTACCCTAAACTAGATATATGGAAATGGGAGAGGAGGTCAAGATCAATAACAACTTGATCAATGAACTCTAAACTAGGGGGCCCTATCTAGACTCTATATGGCTTAACAAGCATAACTATAAATATTCTCATCACTATATAGAGATGGGTATTCACTAAGAGATATATAGATTAGGGTGTTAACCCTAATCTGACCCTACTATATATATCTTCATTGCCCTAACCCTGATCTGACCCTACTATATATATCTTCATTGCCCTCCCTATATATGATATAGTTTTTCTAGCCAAACCTTATATATCTATCTAGGTTTCTTTGGATCTATAACTATGTGTAGAGATAAGAGATGGGAAATTCTCCTTAGAGATAAGATATATAGGGCCTCCCCACCCCCACCTCTCCTTTATAGTGGATAGTTGTCTAGTTATATCATATCCATATAGACTCATAAGCCATCGATATCCTATCCTTGAGCATAGAAAATAATATAGGAGTGGCATAATATAAAAATACTTGATTTAGAATTAATTATACTATAGCCGCATTGATGGTTAGATCTATATACATTAAAGAAATAATCATATAAGATGTGATCACATGAATCAAATGGATTCCCTCTCCCTATCCCTATAGATAGGTGGGTTTGATCGATCCATTATATTTTTATCTGGCCCCCTCTATATAGATATA
>JARHVA010004397.1:1347500-1392500 GCA_037957365.1 Torreya grandis
CTGCTTCACACTTTTGCTATAAAAGAAAACATAATTTGTGTAGAAAAGAAATGAAATAAGAAAATTCTTTTTCTAAACTATGCATTTATTTTAATGTTGTTATAAATAAATGCAAATAGAAAAAATATTATAAATAATACAATAGAACATAAATACCATACACAGTTCTTGGTTCCAAGGAGAGTGGGCCCTTGCTCCTATCAGACTTAGGAACAAAGATTAATCAGTGCTGGAAACTTGAAGTATTAATTCATAGAACTGAAATGATTAAAATTTGATTGAAACCTATATGCTTCTAAAAAATCTAATTATTAATTCTCTATTTTCTCTATATCTTCTATTATCTTTTTCATATTCAAAAGTCTTATTCTTTATACTAATACAATCAACTGAAAATAGGATGTAAAAGAATAGGACTCCTAGTAGATCCCTTTATCCAAAGATAGGAGATTAGATTTCTAAGAGATCCAATTATTTTGATGAAATAAATATCCTATCCTATAATAGTCTTAAAATCTGATTACAAACATATTTATCAAAAACAAGTCCTTCAAAATAGTAGGTACTTATTGTCCTTATTTGATTCTAGCTAGAATGGTTCTTTCTTATCTTATCTAGTCTCTAGCTTCCCATTGTCCTTACAAAATTCTTGGTATTGACCCTATGGAGTCCTTAGAAATGATCCTATGAATTCCATAGAAATAAGCCTATGGAGTTCATAGAAACAAGCCTATGGAGTCTGTAGAAACAAGCCTATGAAGTTCATAGAGATAAGCTTGTGGAGTCCATAGAAACAAAGGCTGTAGAGTCCATAGAAATAAGCCTGCAGAGTCTATAGAAACAAGCTTATGGAGTCTGTAGTTCTACTAGATGGAGATTAAAATGGAATGTTCATTGGACATCACCTGTGTCTTCTTTCTAAGAATTATTCATGTAAAATATCATTAAAACATGATATGTATTAGACATTAATGACAAAGTAAAGGTTTGGTCTTTAGTTTAATATAAACAAGACAAATATCTATTTTCCATGTAATAGCTATCTAAGAATCTAAGATTTGTATAAGATAATATCCTTCAAGAGATGATTTGAAGGAAATAACATGTCAATAATGAGCCATATTTTGAGCTCATCATCTCCCCCAAGCTTTATCTTTTGCAAGTCCTATTGTAAACATTTATTAGCATTCATAGTTTTGGCTTCTACTTTCTACACTCTAACTCAAATCATATTCATCAAATTCATCTGTTATGTGTCTATCTAAATTGCTAGTAAATCCCTAATGTGTTTGAATCATTTATTTCCATATATTGAATTTCTCTTCTAATTATGGAACCCAAATCTGCCATCCTGGAATAGGTATGATTAGTAAAGGGGGTCTATATCTCATGCTAATCCATTTCTATTCTCCTCCAGATTTGATTACCTCTATTAAAATTTCTATAATTGAGGATGCTCTCCTCATAATCCATATACAGTTATTTGGGGACATGAATTCTCACCTTTTAAGAGGCACTGAAAGTTGGTCCCATCTTTTACACTTGCAGTCACTACTGAATCAAAATTATGTCTTGAAAACAAATCAAAAGAAATAGTACAATCATATAGAGCCTATAAATAATATGTTTTAATCTCATCCTTAAACAAAGCACAATGAAAATTTTCTTTGATCAATCTGGGAATAGAAAAAGCTGGTCTGACACATAATCCTATAGTCTTAGCATGATTTGTATAGTCCTCAAATCTACTTTTCCATGCTATCTAATTTTTAAATGTATAATGTATTACTCTCAATTGAACTTATCCTACATGAAGATTTATTAGAAACTTATTGTGCTCATGATCTCTTAAAATCAAGTCATGCAAATAAAATTCACAAAGTAAATCCTACTGATCAGGTTCAGCACTATAGAAAATTTACAAAAATGTTGTTGGCTACAAAATCTTGTAAGGAAGATGATAGGAGATCCGTAGAAGCTGCCATCTATAAAATTGTTCAAATAAAAATAAACTGTATGTAGGAGAAGGATTCCTACATGCCAAAAGAGTTTCTCCTAATTTACATGAATTTTGCAAATTTTCTTCTAACTCTTGGACTTTAGCCTCTAATTCTTTCTTTTCATTTTCTAAGAGTTTGTTCGAAGAAGTTGCATCTTTGTTTTTATTTTTAAGTACAAAATATTCTTCTTCAATTTGTTGTAGTATTTTCAAGGAAGGAATACCTAGATCACTTGTTTGACAACCATGGTCAATAAATACTTTGGAAGGAGAAAGTGCAATAGTAGGTGCTTCAGAAGAGTTTACCAAATTTTGCAACCTCCTATTTTCCCTCTTCAGACTTTCTACATATATCCAAAGATCAATTTGTTCATCTTCATGTTCTTGTATTATTTCCTCTAATCTATGAATTTTAGTTGCATGATCAATAGATACTATTTCTAATTTATGCACTAAAGATGAGTTAAAATGATCCTTATTTTGCAATTGACTAGTCAAGTCAGTAATGTCAGCTTTTTGTTGTTGTTCAAGAGCTTGAGCTTGAGAAAGCTACAAAGTTAGCTACATAATAAGATCATTAATATTTGATTATTCACCTTTCTCATCGGTACATACAATTTTTTCTTTATCCATTATAGTTTCAATTAGAATAGGTGGTTGTTCCACCATACTTAATTCCTCTGTCATGTGTGGCTCTTCCTCTAGATTTGGCTCCTCCATTATGATTGGAGAGTTCCTTTTGGAAGGAATTTCTTCAATATCTAAAGTCACAGGAATATTATGATGTATGGGGGAATGAGACACCATTTTAAGACTTTTTAAAATATCTACAATTTCTTGTTCATCTTCTTCTGTTAAAATGAGCATTCTTCTTCTTTTAGTTACTCTTTGCGCTACATGTGGTTGATATTCCTTCCCAACCACCAAACCCTTGGTCATCTCAAGTTCTATAGCAACCCTCTATCTCAATTTTCTTCTTCTTGTCAAAAGAATTGGTTGTATTATAGACTAATGAGGCTCTTGTGGAGACCTTGAAGTTTTAGGGTTTTGAGACCTTGTGATTTTTCTTAAAAAAGAAGGGATTTCTATGTAGATTACAATCTAAGATTATTATCTTGGTGTTGTATTCTCAGATGATGGGGTAGGTGGAGATGAGTGTTTCTATGGTACATTTGGGGTTTCTTGTGTTATACTATTCTTAAATTCCTCCCAGACCTCTTGACCTTGCTGAAGGAAATGATGCTAGATAATAAGCTAAATAAGGCCATGATGCCTAAGAGTAGCAGTAGGGGTTGTAGACATAACTTCTAGAGCACCATAGAAGAAAGATGTGAGGTTAATTTTGTATTGAAGGTTTTGTCTCCCATCCTTAAGATGCATTAACATTTTCATGGTGTCTCCCCCTAAAAGACTGTGTTACCCTTCACAAATGATATATTTTAGTACCCACTTGGATATAGATTTCCAAGGTTCAAGAAGTGAATTCCTTTTGATCCCTTTTGATTTTCCCTTGGAATCTACTAGAAATGAAATTCTAGTCTACTTATTACCATTAAACTAACTAATAAAATCACTAAATGACACTCTACTTGTAGCTCTCATTCCTTCTTCTAGAATTTTTATAATTTGGCTTATGATTTGAGTTGTAACAATAATAAAAATGCCTTTCAAAATTGAAAATTTAGGGGTGAGATTGGTAATGAATTCACTTACCATCATTCCATTGAAACCCTAGAGCTTTTCAATGAAAGGTAGCTAGCCATTGGCTCTGAACACTACTATAAAAGCTTTGTCTTTATGAAACTTCATTGGATCCTTTGGCTCTGATCTTATTATCTATCCCATTTTTTTATGCAAAGTCACAATTAGCTTAGCTATTTTAACTCCAATTAAGGTGTAGACCAGTCTTTTATTGATGTTAGTAGGCAACAAGCTCTGAGTATTAGCTTATATTAAAGTTTTTAGATAGGAAATGGTTCATTTGAAATGTTACAGCTGCATGAGTCCATAGTGTGGTATGATGATGTGATACAATTAGGTGACACACATTTCTACAGAGTGTGCCAACTATTTGGTCTCATCAATACAAGTCATGTGAAATGATGACATGTCATATTAATGGTGATAGTGACTCATTATCTCATTAATAACCCCTTTTCATGACATCCCATCATTATGGTACTTGATGACTCAATTGATGATATCCAAGCTACACACTTATCCATACACCTTTGGCAGCTTAGTTGCATGCTTTTTCATTATGGCATGTGTCATTCTATTTTAGAAGATTCAGATTTAGGTCATCTCAGAAGAATAAGGTCTTAATAAAATTGAAGATAATTAGTTAACTAAACATAGAGAAATAAAATATATATCTTACTTACTTTAACCTTAGACGTTATCCTTTGCGTGCCATGTGTCTTGCACCAATAGGTTTGCATGGATTATTTTATTACATGGAGATGACCAATCATAGTGTGATGATAAATTTTATTTTATTTTATTTTATTTTTTATTTTTATTATTTATTTTTTATTTTTTATTTTTGCAATGCATAGCCAACTAGCAAGTTGGTTTTCTAGGTATGCATTGTCAATAGCATCCCTGGAAGGATTTTCACTATTGATGATGTTTTTTTTTGCTAGATTATCAAGGAGCATGATTAGAGTAAGTAAAGCTTTCCAAAATAGCTACTTGATCCTTTAATTTTTGAATAAATTTGTCTTTATTGAGAGGTTTTTGATAGAGCTTCAATCGATGTCCATTGACTACCAGAGCTCTTCTATTATCATGAATAGGTATCAGCTTTATAGAACCATGTTTATAGACCTCTTCAATCTCATAAGGTCCCAACCATCTTGTTTTTAGTTTTCCTTTAAACTATTGAAATTTAGAATCAAACAACAGTGCCCAATCTCCTTTCTAAAATTTCCATTGCTTAATTTATGCATCATGCCAAACTTTTCTTTGATGTTGTACCAATTCAATTATTTGTAATGATTCTATCCTCATTTCATCAGGTTAATTAAGTTGTAGGAGTCTTTCTTTCTATATTTCTTCCAACTCAATTCCTACTTTTACAGTTGTTTTCAATGTTTGTAATTTAAATTCAACAGAGAATAAAGGCTTCTTACCATAGACCAATTCATAAGGTGAAAATCTAGTTGTTGTTTCCAAGTAGTATTATAGGCCCAAATAGCTTCTAGTACCTTATCTACCCAATACTTTCTACTGAAATTAACAACCTTGGTTATAATGGTTTCTAGTTCTCTGTTGGTGACTTCAACTTGTCCATTCACTTGTGGATGGTATGGAGAAGTTTTTATATGCTAAGTTTGATACACTTGCATGAAATGCTTTATCATGTTTGACATGAAATGCGGTCCTTGAACTGAGACTATTTATCTTAGAGCACCAAATATTTGCATGATTTTGAAATATAAGAAATTATCTACCATCTCCTCTCTTGCATGAGTTAATGTTTCCACTTCTACCCACTTGGTCACGTAGTCTATACATACTAGGATATATTGTTTTCCTCTAGAAGGAGGATCCATTGAACTGATAAAATCAATTCTTGATTTCTCAAATGGTTCTAAACTCAATTAAGGATGAGGGTGCAGAGGCATCTCTGTTGAAAGAGTAGGCAGTCCAATTTGCTAACAAGCATCACAGTGTCTAACATATCTTTTTACTTGCTGATGAATATGAGGCCAATAATATCCTGCTCCTAGGATTTTATGTAGAGTTATTTGAGTTGAGTAATGGCCTCCTCCTAGTTTATCATGAAAAGCTCTGATAATATCATAAGCTTCACCATTTGTCACACACCTGTGAAACACATGATTAGGTCCAAGTTTAAATAACATTCCATTAATCCATTTAAAAGAATAACTTTCTTTGACTAAATGTTTCTTTTATTTTTGTGAAAAGTGTAGAGGAAACTTTCTTGTAGTGAGGTAATTGGCTATTTCAGCAAACCATAGAGATTATGCTAAGATAGTGAATAATTGTTCATTTGGAAAGTCATCTTCCACTAGTTCTTCACCTATAGTGTTGATTCTTGACAAGAAATCAGCAACCACATTAAACTTCCCTAGTTTTGTCTATAATAGTAACATCAAATTATTATAAGAGCAATGGCCATCTAATAATCCTACCTCCCACAATTGGTTTGTTGGTAAGATAACTAGTAGTTGAATGGTCTATGTAGATAAATACCTTGTAGCCTATTATATAGTGTCTAAATTTGTTGATTTCATAAATTATAGCTAAGAATTCCTTCTTAGTTGTGGTGTAATTTCTTTCAGCAGGTGTCATGTCTTTACTAATATAATATATAGCATACATGTTACTTTTTTCATCCTTTTGTCCAAGAACTACTCCTAGTGTTGTATTAGAAGCATCTGTGTATTTATGGAATGGTTTAATCCAATCTGGTCCTCTTAATACTAAAGCAATAACAATTTTAGCTTTGAGGGTTTCAAAGGCCTGTTGGCAACTATCATTACATGTGAATGTACTATCTTCTGTAAGTAAGGAAAACATAGGGGCAACTATCTGACTAAACTTATCTATGAAGCATCTATAGTAACCAACATGTCCTAAAAAACTCTTAACTTTAGTCTGTGTTTGTGGAATGGGTAAGTTGGAAATTATTTCAACTTTCTTTGGATCTACTTGAATGCCTTTTGTAGAAATATGATGTCCCAAGACTATTCCTTCATCCATCATCAACAAACATTTCTCATGGCTCAAAGATAATTAATGTTCCTCACATCTAATCAATACTCTTTCCCAGTTGGTAAGAGCTTCTTCATAAGTTGCACCATAAACAATGAAGTCATCCATATATACCTCAACACAATCATTTATAAGGTAAGAGAATATTGCCAGAACTGCTCTATAAAAGGTTGTTGGAGCATTATAGAGTCCAAATGGAAGTACTCGGTAAGAAAAAGTTCCTAAGGGTAGGTAAATGTGGTTTTATCTTGATCTTTGGCTACTACCATTATTTGGTTATACCCACTAAACCCATCCAAGAAAGAAAAATATTTCTTTCCTACCAAGTTATCAAGAACTTGATCAATGAAAGGTAAAGGAAAGTAATCCCTTGATGTTGCTTTGTTTAATTCTCTATAATCCACACATACTCTTAACTTTATATTTTTCTTGGGCACAATTACCAGAGGTGACACCCACTAGCTATCTGAGATGGGGTAAATAGACCCAACTTCTAGCAACTTTTGGATTTCTATTTTGACTATTTCCTTTAGTGTTAGGTTTATTCTTCTTTGTGGTTGTCTGACCGATTTGACAGATTTTGTGTAGATGTGATGAGTGCATATGTTGGGGTGAATTCCTTTCATGTTGGTATAATCCCAATAAAAATCCTTGGTATGTCTTTCCAATACCTCAAAGAGTTGATCTTCTTCTTCATTTGTCAACCAACTATTGATGTTCAAAAAATTTCTAGGTAATACCATGATTGGTTTTGTACCTAGGTAATTGGACTCTATTTGCTTGAACTCACTAATTAATGAGTTTAGAGGACATGGGTGAGGAAGTAGCTTATGAAACATAGTTACATTATCAACAAACTCTTTTCTATGAGGAATCAGTCTTGCTAAGGAATAATGAAATGCATCTAAGAAATGAGTTTTCTATTGTTATGCCAATTTCCACACACTTTCTTGAATCAATCTATGATCATACGATGAATAAGTACTAGAAAAAGTAGAAGTGGAGGTTTAAAAATTTTCCATCAGACCCAAGAATCCTAAACTAAGGTAGTTTTTAGCTTTCAAACTGGTAGAGTCCATAGTTGCTAGACTGGCATAGTCTATAGTTTTTAGACTGGTAGAGTTCATAGTTTCTAGACTGGCAGAGTCTGTAGATTCTAGGTATATATCTCCATTTAATTCTTCTAATTTTTTTAAAATATGATCATGGCTAAGGAGGAAATTTTGTTTAATGTGTTGTCTGATTCATCCACCTAAAGATCTTGTATGTAATTTGTTGATGGTTTTGCAAGAGGATACAAGGAGATTCATTTGGATTTTAACCCATTAGAAATGGTCATGTCTCCTAACCTGTAATCAATAAATGCTACTATAGTAGCCAACAATGGTCTACCAAATATTATAGGATATCCTAGATTCTTTATTTTAGGTTGCAAGACCATAAAATCTACTAGATATTCCCAAGTGTCTATTAACACGTCGACATTTTCTATAGTTCCTTCTAGTTTCATTACTGACTGATCTGCCATTTGAAGAATGGTAGTTGTGGATTGCATTTTCATAATAGATAATGCATGGAGAGTATCAGTTGTTATGACATTAATTGTTGCTTCCAAATCTACTAAGACATTAGGAATTTCTTTCCCTTCGATTGTGATTGTGATCGTTGGGCTTCTTGGATCTGCATATTTTAGAACTAATAGTTTTCCTGCCAATAAGTTAGCATCTTTTCCATCAACATTAATAGTTCTAGGATAGTTTACCTTCCTCCTAGGTGTCTTCATATAGAGGTTTTTAATGATCTTATTTAATTTAGGTATATCCCTAATAGCTTGTAGAAGGGGTACCTCAATATTGATCTTTTGCAACTCATGCACCAAGTTTGAGTCTAGTTTGATATCAATGGCTCTTAATATTTTAGGATAAGGAACTAATGGTGTAATAGTGTTTCCTTTGTTTACTTCAGGACTCATCTTGATTTCATTTTCTCCAGTGCTTAATTGAGATGATTCTATCTTTTCATATTCATCAGGTATCTCAAAAATGAGTACTAGAGGTTTTTATATAGTTTTCCCTGATCTCAAATGTATGTCTAAAGACTCAATAGCTCCAACATTGATTTTTTATTCCTGTTCATTAACATAAATAGGTGCTAGTTGTTTATTTTTTGGATTTGCTATTGGTTGTGTAGGCATTGAGGGTTGCTTGATTTATCCTTATTACTGAATAACTGGGGGTGGCATAATGGTTTGTTGTTGAAGTGGAATTCTTGGTTGGGTGAATTGTGACTATGGGTTCCACTGTTGATTCCATTATTGATATGGATGTGGCATCTAATGCTATTGTGGTACCCATTTTTGCTATGACTATGGCACCATCCATGGAGGTGTTGGCATCCAATCTTGCCCTGCCCATGGATTCTGAATTGATGGAATTTGGGGTTGATTCCATAATGGTGTAGGAATTGAAACATTCCATGGTGCCATCCATGAATTATTTGGATTTATTACATTAAAATATCCTTGAGCCTAGGTTTATGGAGCAAAGTTTTATCTCTAAATATAATTTACTTCTTCAGTGACTGGACTTGGGTTTTCATTTGATTCTTTAAAATAGGTAGAAGGGTGCAATATTTGGTATCATGATTTGTTGCATCACATATCCCACATGATGAAATATTGGTTCTATCTAGGGGGAAATCTCTAATGGCATGTTTCTATATATACTTAGGATAGTAGATTGCTAAAGGCTTTATTTCATTTACCTTGGCTTGAAGGACATTCAAATTACTATTTAGGGTAACTAGAATATCTATTTTGAGGTTATCAAATTATTCCATTAATTTACACACTTCATTAGGTTTCCCAAACTTTCCTTTCCTTATTCCAAGTTTGGTTTGAGATAAATTGGTACAAAGTTCATAAATCTAATTAAAATCTAACTTATTTATATCTCCTCTACCCATCAGATTTAAGGCATCTCTAGTGTCTTCATCTAATCCTTTCAAGAAAACTAATTTTTGAATGTCTTCAATGAGTGGATAATTTCTTATTTTATGAGTGAACATGAATCTATCAAAATAATCCTCTAAAGATTCATCCTTATTTTGATTGATTTTGAAGAAATCCTCTTTTCTTTCTCACACTCGACAGTAATCTTGGTATTTGTTCAAGAATTTTATTTCCATGTCATCCCATGTTCTAATAGAATTACCAAGTAAACCTATGAACCATCTCATAGCTACATATTTAAGTGTAGAGGGAAATAGTTTTAATTTCTAGCTATCAGTTGTGTACTCATAGGTTTGACATAGCACCTTAGATTCAAATAAGAATTGATCGATCTTCTATAGATCTTCCCCAAAAATTTGCCAAATTAGCTGGTGAAATATTTTTCATGGGGGTTTTATCATTAGGTTTTGCAACAATGGGAAAGGAGAAAGTCCTTTCTGGTTGTGAGAATTATTGATTTTGTTGGAAAGCCATTTCTTCTTTTGATGATATTTCAAAGATGGGATGATCTTCCCACTGAATGTTTGTGGTCTCAACTATAGGTTGTTCCAAGTTCTCAAAATTTTATTCAGCTATGGATCTTTGAAATTCTTCTTCTAAGTCTTTGGAAATCTCTAAATAATGTCTTCCTGTAAGAGATTGGTCTTAAGGAATTTATCCTATGGGACTTATGTGTGGTAATGGCTTGGCTCCTATCCCAGTTTCAAAATATTATTACAAATAGTTTTCACTTGTGTCTTCTGGTTCACTACTCAGAGATGTTAAAGAAGTGTCCACTTATGTCCTTGGTGGAAACTTTGGAATAAATCATCTTTTAGAATCTCTAGGATGGTACATCAATTTTATTAATTGTTTTTTTACTCTAGATCAATAATTATTACCTTACTAACACCTTTTGTTTCCTTGGAAATGGTGCCAAAAATGGTGAGTGTCATCTAAATCCTCATTTAACCAATATTCAATTAGTGTCTTATCAACTAGGGCTAGTGTCCAAAGCTCTTTGTAGTAAGGTTTGGGATGGTAGATCTAGAAGTCTGCTTATGGGGGTGCTTGTTGATCCTATTCTAACTTTGAATAAATTACTTGATTCATGCTTTTACTAAAAAATAAAGAAATCAAATCAATCCACTCTTTTGCTGGAAATAAAATATCACACTCCTATTTTACATTTGTAGGGAAAATCAATTCACACTCCTACTTATGAAATGAAATATGCTTCACACTTCTACTATAAAAGAAAACATACTTTGCATAGAAAAGAAATGAAATAAGAAAATGTTTTTTCTAAACTATGATTTTGTTTTGATGTTGTTATAAATAAATTCAAATAGAAACAAGATTTTAACTAATAGAACATAAATATCATACACATTTCTTGGTTTTAAGGAGAGTGGGCCCTTGCTCCTCTCAGACTCAGGAACAAAGCTTAATTAGTGATGGAAACTTAATGTATTAATTCATAGAAATGAAATGATTACAATCTGATTGAAACTTGTATGCTTCTGAAAAATCTAATTCTTGATTCTCCATTTTCTCTATATCTTCTATTATCTTTTTCATAGTCAAAAGTCTTATAATTTATACTAATACAATCAATGCAAAATAGGATGCAAAATAATAGGACTCCTAGTCGATCGCTTCATCCAAAGATAGGAGATTGGATTTCCAAGAGATCCAATTATTTTGATGAAAAAAATATCCTATCCTATAATAGTCTTAAAATCTGATTACATACATATTTATCAAAAGCAAGTTCTTCAAAATAGCATGCAATTATTGTCCTTATTTGATTCTAACTAGAATGGTTCTTTCTTATCCTATTTGGTCTCCATCTTCCCATTGTCCTTATAGAATTCTTGGTATTGACCTTATGGAGTCCATAGAAATGAACCTATGAAGTCCATAGAAATAAGCTTGTAGAGTTCGTAGAAACAAGCCTGTGGAGTCCGTAGAAACAAGCCTACGGATTCCATAGAAATAAGCCTATGGAGTTCATAGAAACAAGCCTACAGAGTTCATAGAAATAAGCCTAAAAATTTCATAGAAACAAGCTTGTAGAGTCTATGTTCTGCTAGATGGAGATTAAAATGGAATGTTCACTATACATCACTTGTGTCTTCTTCCTAATCATTCTTCACACAAAATATCACTAAAACATGCTATGTATTAGACATTAATGACAAAGTAAAGGTTCAGTCTTTGGTTTAATATAAACAAGACAAATATCTATTTTCCATGTAATAGCTATCTAAGAATCTAAGATTTGTATAATATAATATACTTCAAGAGATGATTTGAAGGAAATAACATGTCATTAATGAGCCATATTTTGATCTCGTCACCCCTTAATCTATATAGGTTAGGTTCTATCAAGATGTGAGTGAAGCCCCCTATATCTATCTAGGGATAGACTCTTATTTTGAACATAAAGAATATGATAGAATCTTATCTTATCCATATATGAGGGGAGGTGGTTTTTGAATTAGTATACATGCCTATATATCTATATGGCCCAAATAGATAGATAGGTCCCCTATCTATATGGGATATATATATATATATATATATATATATATATATATATATATATATATATATGTATATATATATGTATATATATATGTATATATATATATATGTATATATATATGTATATATATAGATACATATATATATATATACATATATATATACATACATATATATATATACATACACACACACACACACACACACACACACACACACACACACACACACACACACACACACACACACACACATATATATATATATACATATATATCATATATATATATACTTTATATATATATATATATGGCCCCTATTGGTTTTCAAATGAGGTTAAAATCTTCATAGGGTTTGGGTTTTTATTGGTCATTCATGGTCCTTGATAGTCTAGTCTAGTCTAGTCTAGTATAATTGGTAGAAGAGCACCCTCTTGGTCTATATTTTATGGAACCCCCATCTTATATAAATTATTATGTTGATGTTGATGTGGATGTAGATAGAGGGGGTTGAGGTATATATCTATATAGGACACTCTTGTCTTAGATAAACATATAGATGAAAGTTGATTAAGAGATAGATGTACATAGATATGATAGATGGAATCTATGATAGATGGATAGCTAGCCTAATTTGTCTTAGCTTACCAAGATTGGAATGGAGGAAGAGGAGAGAGGAAAAAGAGATCAATCAAGGGCCCCTATCTAGATGGAGATGTATGTGGGGAATCAACAAAGTTTAGATCATATCATATATAGAGAGGGGGGTGGGCCCCAAGATAGAGTTGGGCATATCTATATATATGGGCCCAAATAGAGAATATTAGGCTATCAGGGCCTATATCCCATATAGTTATAGTGGGTTGCCTCCCTCTCTCTCTCCCTCTCTCTCTTTCTCTCTCTCTCTCTATATATATATATATGTGTATATGTATATATATATATATATATATGTGATGAGCTATGAGCTATGAGAAATGAGCCATAAGCTAGAATATTTCTCTAGTAGGGGTAAAACATTGAGGCCTAGCTAATCTAAAGTAGTCTCTTCTCCCTCCTCTTAATAGATAGATAGATCAGATCATATAATTTAAGATCTATAGGATAGGGATGGGTATGGGCCAAATAGAGACTATGGGGTAGGGGTGGGGTATAGATAGTCAGGTAGCTATATCGCCTTTTTATCTATCTATGGAAAGCCCATCCATATCTCATATAGATAGGGAATGGGAGGGGAGGGACCAAATGGGCCTAGAGACTTTATAAATTAAATTTCCTATCCTTTGGGTAGTTCCCTCCATCATCAATTTATCCACTTGGCCTCATCCCCCTCTTCTCCTGATGGCCTAGCCTATATACCTAGGGTCCCTCCATAGGTATGCATATAGATCAACTTTGGTTCTATGTACAGACATAGTTAGATAAGATAGGGATTAGGATAACTAAACTAAAGTGTAGGTAATATATATAGATAGGTCTATAGAGTCTAGATATAGAGGGTGCCAACCAAATTTATATATGGAGGTCTATCTATCTATAGAATTGGATAGTGGAGGCCATCAAGTGAGACCCATCTATTCTATATATGTCAAAAAAACTAGAAACTATAGATCTCTTACATCAATAAAACTTTGAACTCTAGTCTAAAATCTATATAGCCTCTGCTTAAAAGGATCTAATCCCCTTTAGATAGATCCATGGAATAGTGGTTAATTGGCATCCATATAGATTAATATATAGGGCAATCCATATTAAACTCAACTCAATTCAACTCAACTTAGATGTCCTGAAGGTCTTAGGCTCCATTAAACACAACTTTATATGTCTATCTATGGGGTTCATGTTAATTAACCATTATACTATGAGGGGTGCTAATGAAGTTATAGACTTCCCATAGATAGTGAATATAGATCATGCCAACATATCCATTATATAATAGAATATATTCTATATAGATGGGGTGTCAATTAAAATATATACTATTCACCTCTGCCATTTATATAAACTATGATCCACATTGTACCCCCCTTCCCCCTCTATATAGACTATTTATCCCTATCCATATCTAAACAATGGAATTGGCATTGGCATTGACATTAACATTAGTAGAGGGGTGTGATGGCCTCCATTATATAGCTAGCTATGGGAGGGCCTATATATCTATATAGGAGGGACCTGACCTAACTATAACTATAGTGGGTAGTGGGTAGGGGTGGGTGACGAGGGGGAGACACTTGAACTGATGTAAATCTATCTTTGTATAATATATTCTGTGGAGGAACCCCTATCTAGATGAGAGAGATGCTTTATATATGGGGGTAATGAGCCTAGAGTGATTCTAGTCATATCACCCCAGATAGAGAGTCCCATTTCAATGGGAGCTATATCTATATCCCATATCCATATCCATAGACATAGTGCTAGAGGACAAAAAAAATAGACCCCCATCCCATCCCCATCCCTATCTATATAGAGAGGGAGAGGGAGAGGGAAAGGGAGAGGGGTGCCAAAATATAGAGTATATCAGATATATATAGGGGTGTCTAAGCCTTATATATCTATCTGGGCATATCTAATATATATATGGTAGATCTATATAGGTGGAGGAGGGCCTCCCCACAAGCCCTATATATCTATATGGGTGTATCTAATCTAATCTAATCTATATATGGTAGATCTATATAGGTCCAAAGAAAATCTATCTTGGGGGGGGAGCTCTATCTCTATATAAACTAAACTCTATCCCTATAGAAAGTAAGTAGGCTCCTAACCAAACCATATAGGTTGTATGCATCTACACAATATCATCTATCAAGAGAGGGTGACCATTTTATATCTATATCACTATCTATATCTATATCATTATCATTATTTATCTCACTATCTATATCTATATCTCTATCTATATGGTATGGGGGACTCGACTCTCTCTCGATTGAAATATTGATCATATAAAATAGATGAAAAAGATACTACACTGCACTCTAATGGCCTCCACTATAGAGAATAGATAGATTTGGCCTCTCTACATCTACCTCTACCTCTCTATTTAAACTCAACTCATATATTGGAGAGCACCTAGAATCCACTATCTATGAAATTATTAAAATGAGACTCTAGTTCCACCTTTCAATATATCTATTATATACATGACATGAGTGATTGCCTTACATATATATAGGGGCCCAGAAAGGGGGCTCCAATAGATATGTCCCACCCCTCTATAGATCAAAATGAAACTTAGAGAGGGAGGAGGGGGAGGGCCAACTAGACTCTATATGGGAAACTCAATTTATTTTCCCCTATGCATCTAGATATTAATATACCCACCCCATCTAGATCCCTGAGATAGATAACCAGATAGTCTAAATAGAACTATTGTCCCCACCCCCCCCCCACATATCAATATGGGGGAGTAGAGATAGGGTCCCACTCTTTATATGGATCTCCTTAGAACTATAGACTTTATAGATTATATAGCCCCAACTCTCTACTCTCTATAAAGGTTGTTGGCATCATATATCTAGGGCCTTAACCAAGTAAAAATAGATGTGATGAGATGTGATGTGATGACATCAACCCCAAATCTACCCTATATACATATAGATGGGGGAAACCTAGAGTCTATATTGATTTTTTCCTCTCTATATCTATTTATAGATGGGCCTCAGTTCCCCATGGAATATCTAATAGATATAGGTCAGGATCGGCCACATATTCTATCTATGCCCATCCTTATGCCATATCTATATATAGGGGTCTTGAGAGAGGGGGTCAGTCTTACCCATATATCTCTCCATTCATACAATATGATTGATCTCTCATGACACTCTATATTACTCTCTATATCTATTTGAGTTCATAGATCTAAATCTAGATCATGGTGAGAGTTATTCTATATAGATTGATTCTGATTGGATAGAGATAAAAATAGTTGCTTAGTGCATTAGCCCTTTTGAGCCCTACCCCATCCCTATTCATATTCATATTCACATCCATATCTACTCTAGATGTATCCTTGAAATTGTGTTTAGATATCCCTTTTACATAGATATGCCTTAATTTAGAATCTATTAATGGGGTTCAAAGAAATATATATTGTGTCAATGTCAGTGCCCCATAGAGAATATATAAACTTGATATCTATCTATAGACCATATCAATACCAATGAAACTCTATTCATATACTATGGGGGTCATTAGCATTGGCATTTTATAGATTCCCAAAATATGGGAAGATAAACTCCATATAGAGGGCCTAATTAGACAAATGTAATTCCTTCAACTTAGCATAGATAGAAATATAGATGAGGAGATGGGGGGAGGGTGGTGCATTGATGTTGATGTCCAACAAGATTTTAGATATATAGGGAGTAGGAGTATGAGGAGGGAAAATCCTATTAAATACCATTCCCATTAGTCTTTACCTCTCCCCGATGGAGGCTTTGATTGAGAATGTATGGAGTTATTAGATATATATAAAAAGAAGAATGTTCCTTCTACCTGAGTTGGAGTTGAAAAAATACCAATACTGATAGATTTTATTCTAGTAACCCCATATCCCCTGAGGCTCATAGATATCTTGATTCCATTTTACCCCTTTTGACCCATTATCATTCATTCCTATGATCTCCATCTCCATCTAGATAGATCAACCACAACTGACCACACCATCTATATCCCATATCTCTATTCTCTAAGATAAGATAAGATATATAGGGGGAGGGGGACTATATATGACTATGGATAAACTATCTATATAGGAAAGAAATATTTCACTTTATTTCACTCTATTATACATAGAGTGTCTCACATCGACCCCATATCTAGAGGGCCTATCCCCCATCCCATATGGAGTGAGTAGATAGCATATGGATAAATAACATAACTAGGCACTTCACTGGCCCTATTTCTCCTTGGAAACCATAGATAGATCTAGATGGCTATTGACTACCTGTACTCATATAGATAGAGTTGATTGAGCACTCTATATCTATGTCTATAGATCTAGATCATATAGTTGGGCTGGGCCTAGATTAGTTATAAGAGACTAGAGCTCACCCATCTATCTATAGTCTATCCATCCTACTTACCTTAACTCATATAGATTGTTTGCCCACCCTACAAATACCAAATCCATGTCTTTACATGTATATATTGTATTACAACACAAAATATTATTTATATTATATATGTAATACAATATGTGTCTATTTGGTGCTCAATTGACATCAATCATCAATATTATATTGTAACTTAGATTATACATATTGTATTACATATACATCAAATCATGTTACGTATATAATAATTAATATATAATTATTCAATGCAATGGGATTGAATCAATCTATTTCAATGAACCGATGACACTTTTCTATATCTATCTTTCAATTAATGTAATCCACCCCATACCAGCTAGTATAGTTGAGTGAGTGAAAACCATACCATAGACCAGACTAACTAGTAGCTAAGTTAACCCCATATATATAGAGTGCCTAAAGAGATAGGGGACAGGGTAATTTATCTATATGGGATTAGGGGGTTAGTGTTGAATAGACTATAGAGAGAGTGTCTCCTTCAACATAGATAGGCCAACATACCCCTATATAGATAGAGGGCACCCTCCCCCAACTCTATCTCCATCTCTATCTATCTTCCCATATATATGGGATAACCCCTATATATGGAGATGCTAAATGGCCCCATATAGATATTGATGATCACCCCTCCCTAGATAGATATATCTGGGTAGTGGAGTGACCCCATCTCCATATCCATATCCATATCCATATAATTTAGGGTAGGGTAGGGTAGGGAGATTCCCCTTGCCATATCTATGGGGAATCAATGATTTTCTCATTAATATAACCCATATATATGATAAATGGACACCCATCTCCATCCCTATATATATATATATATATATATATATATATATATATATATATATATATATATATATATATATATATATATATATATATATATATATATATATATATATATATATAGGTAGGGTAAGGAGATTAACCTTGATCTATATCAATTCTCACCTAGAGCTTAGATATATATGGGTATGGGATAGATTTATTATCAATGACTTGATTACCCCTTCTCAAGGTCTTGTCACTTATACATCCATATGGGCTAGCCATATATATATATAGGTTGGATTGATATTTATGTATAGAAATAGGAGGGGAATATAGATGAGTCAAAACTGATGGTAGGGAATTAGTCTAGTGGAGAGTAAAGTAGAGGGAGGTCAATGAACACTATCTATTAGTGTAGTGGGTAGCTAGTGAGGATCCCCAAGCTAGTTAGTAGTTGGTAATTAGGGTGGCTATATAGAATAGATAGAGGTCCTCTCCCTATCTTGGGGTGCTTACCTAGATAAAGGTTATTAGGTGACTCAAATAGAATAGATATAAAGGGCCTAGGTATTAAATCCTCCCCATGTACCATATATATCCCTCAACCATGCAAGTAGTTAAGTTTAATATATCTATTTGGGGATGGGCCTAGTGAGACCTATACCTACCACTATCTAGGAGGTGTATAGATAGTTCACTCTCAACCAAAGAGTGACTAGCCCAATATTAACCTAACCTAGCCTAATATGTGTAATATGAATTGGTATGAATGGGTGCATCCTTGACTAAAGAGAAACAAGGTGCTCGACTAGAGATAAATGATATGGGTGAGATGGTTGTTATGAACTAGGAATTTGACTCAAGAGAGGATGGTTAGTATCATGTTAGTTTCAAAATGAAAACAAAATTAAAGAAACACACTAACTAGCATAACATTTATAGGCTTAGACACTATGGAGAGCTTAGTTAACAAACATGAATAAAATACACAACTAAAATTTAAAATAAACCCTCTTTTACCTTCCTTGGATGCTCTAAAATGCTTGTTGTAGTGGCTTGCTCAACTTGTGCTCTTGAAGTCCTTGGTAATGGAAGCTTGGATACCTCCATCTCTCCTTGGCACCTTTGGTTTGTGGCTTGCTTTGGCTTAGAATCAATTTTACATGATAACACTATTTACATGAATCTTTGTAATCAATTATGCATATAACTTTTCATAATCATGACTTAGAAATGATGTTCATGTCCTCCCTATTTATAGATTTTTGAGATGATCAAAATCAACCTGAAGTATCCATCTCAAGATTGAGATGTGTGGCTAAGGATTAATCCAATAATGTAATTAAAATTGATAAATAGGCTCATCAATATTTGGGATAGAGGAACAATTAAGAGGTATGAATGGCATCATAGAAGGTATTGATGAGGCATGGAGGGCATGAATCTTAATATTTGTGGCATTTATGGCCTAGGGATGTCTTCCCAAGAAATAAGGTGACTTGATGATACATATATTCAATATTCATTTCCAAAAATAATTATTAAACAAGCTTCCATGGAATTGTTAATTAGGCTCTAACTTGAATTAATTAGCTCTTAAGCATGTTTAAGCACTTTGTGCACAAATTACTCAAATTGATTAGAATGCCTTATTATTTGTCTAAAATTTGAATAGATTAGAATTGGAAGGTGATGTCAGATGCATTAGATCCATTATTCCATTTATGATGTTAAAAACACCAAATAATAAAGGTACATGTCTTTTGTAAGATATTTGATAGGAAAGATCAATCTAGAGCACCTAGGTGCAAAATTGGCATTTTTGACTTGAAATGATTTGATCAAAGTTAGTTATCCCATAAATTGCATTGCCTCATTTAGGGATGCCCTAGCTAGAATCAACACTTTAAAATATCAATTTCAATTTATTTAATTCATTTTAATGTTTTTAGGCCAAATTGTACATTTTAAGTGGAAATTGGCCAAAAGCTTGGTTGGAGGTTAGTAGTGGCTAGTTTTAAGTGTCTACAATTTGCCCCTATTTGGGAAGATGTTGCAAACCATATGCAAAACAATTTCTTCTCAAATAATTAGAGATGGCATGTATGCCAACAAGAAGATGATGATTAAAGAACAAATCTCTAAATGATTTTGGGAATCTTATGATGATGCCCCCTCAAGGAAGTGGTCATCACATTTTTTGATGGATGGTCCCCCAAAAAGAAACAAGAAGAAAGGTGGAATTAATCTATGCTTGAGATTAATTTAAATGATAAAATGCTTACATGGATTAATATAAAAAGGATATTGATTTGACAAAGGTAGTTATAATCAATATTAAAATTCAAAATAATGATTTTCCCATAGGCGATTATAATAATTAAGATGACCTAGATTGGCTAAAGATGATTGTGACCTAGTTAGGGATGATTAACAAGCATAACTCAAGGATATAGCCTGAAATATAGATTAAAGATGAGCCAGGTGCAAAGTGATGAAAGAGGTGGATAGAGGAATAAGATTGATCATTAGAAATGATTTAGTTGTACCTACCAATGAGGATATGCACATCCTAACTAGAAATGATATAAATAAAATGGCTAATGGGTTAATTTGATCAAATGTGGGATAAGAGGATTTACCAAGGTGCCAAGGTGAAACTTCTACAACTCCATTGATTATAGGACTTTTTAAAGTTGATTTTTGCTATAGCATGTGACAGTAGGCATCATGATAGAACACCATGAAGACTTGGCCAAAAAATGCATATGGACTGACTCCCAATATGTGATATCCAAATGAAAACAATGCACTAATAATAAAAACCATGATGATAATGTTGACGTATGAATATGGATAGACTCAAGAATAATGTGTGTAAGGAATCACACAATGAACACATATAGACTAAGTCAAGGCAACAGTGCTAAAATCAAATAAATAGGCAAGCAAACAAACAAAACAAGCAAATAAACAAATAAACAAACAACCTAAACTAAACAGATAAATAAAAAGCTTGAAAACAAAAGAAAAAAAAACATCCTAATAATTACCATGCCCCAGTAAGGTAGATCAAGGATAATTGACTAGGCTTAGATAGGAAAAATGTTTTTGTATTTTAAAATATTACAAATGTTTTTGGCATTTTGAGGTATCTTAAATTGTTAGAGAATGACAAGATACCTGCTCACAAAATATTGAGAGCATTTGGCTAAGGTTACTCATAAAATGATGAGAGCATATGGAAAGGGGGACTAAGGTGACCTCAACATGAATTGAGCATGATACACATATTCCTAAAATGACCTCAATTCATGGTAATTCCATCCACATAAAAGGTAATGAAAAACCAACTAGGTCCCAACAAGTTCTCAAATATGGTAAATGACTAGTCAAATGAAAATAGTAATGACAAGGTGATGCGGTAATGAATGATAAACAAGTGTTGCCCATATTTTTCCCATAATAAATTATAAATAGGATATAATATCATATTTTAATGAAATTTTCCCATAGGTGGTTATAATTAGTAGCAATATTGGTGAAACAATGATTTGCCCATAAGCAGTTATAATCAAGCTCACATAAATAAACATGATAAGATTAAAGATATCTTGCTAGATAAAATATCACACTAATTTCATAGACTATCATTGAAACAAAAATTAGATTTATTATAGAAAATTTATTAGAATCCCCTCACAAAATTTGTTGGAAGAACCAAATTAACCAAGATCAAAATATGATTAGGTAAGATGACTAAAAATAGGCTTTAGTCTAGATAAGAATGGAATGGTTAGATGGCATGATATTATTCTATGATAATGATGGTTTAATAATTTGGATAAAATTTTAAGAGGGTTACCCCCAATTTATGGGGTTTATGGAAGGAATATATGACAATGGCACAAGAATATGTAACAATGACAATGGCATGGCAATGAAATGGCATATTACATTTTTTTGGCCTAAGTGTGGTTTTTTATTCTATTGTTCCTATTGATGGGGAGATGAACATCATAATAAAATAATGATACAAATATAATACCTGATCATGTTAAATTCTATCCCACACCTCTTTCAAAAATATGCTCTATTAAGAACTCAATTTAGATCTAGTTATTAAGAATGATTTTGTGATCTTCATTGGTCATTGATTTTGATTCCTTCAAATTTCAAGACAAGGTATATTTTTAGCCTCTTCAAAAGAAAGATAAAATATTGATGGTAAATAAGTAAAAAAATTGGATGGTATATTTGATTGTGAAGTTAAATGGTTGATGATAATGGAAAGGGTAATGGTGGGAAAACAAATGAAAATCAGGACTTTTAGTCACACGTAATGTTGCCAATGTCAGATCAACATAGCTTTAATTGTGGTAGGGATGAAGACTTGTTATCTCAATAGGGCCACCATATTTTTATGCTTTTTGATCTTAAGAGTAGCTACCATCTGATTAGGCTCTATATTGGAAGCTTTTTTGATTTGATATTTGAATTTGTCTTCATCAAGCAGTGAAGAAATTTTGTGCTCAGCTATTGGTTCCTCAAAGAGGTTTTCAACAATGAATTTGTCTTGATTATCCCATATCAACTTCAAGAAGGTTTCACTAAGGAATTTTTAATTTTGATTTTGATTATCTTCTAGTGCTTTTGAAAAAGTTTCACTAAAAGATGCTGAGTTTTAACTTTGATTGTCCCCTAGCACCTTCAAAAAGGTTTCACTAGGAGAGTGTTTTTCTGCTATATGAATGTGGACTTGGCCTCCTTGCTTTTCTTCAAATACTATGTCACCATGGATGAATTTCAACAAAGTGTGATTCTATTGATCCCAATTGACACTTATGGGAGATGGAATGTCAATGATATGGCTATTTTGGTTGATGGTAATGGCTTATGAAATGATAATGAAATGGGGAGAGGAGATACAATCCTTGTAGAAGATACTAGGATAACTTGGGTTAAAACTGAAGTACTCATCCTCAAAAACCATATAAGGATCATAAATGTATTCAAATTGATCTGAAAGGCATGCGTAACTAATGTTGTAATAATCATGAACATATTCTTCTTTTGAATCTAATTCTAACTCAAGGGACTCTAAATTCAATGTAGAGAGTGATGTTGATTTATATTATAATGGTAAATCTAATGTTAGTTCAAGAATATAACCTAAATATAACTTTTATTCATTATTTTAGGGTTACTTTATTATAATGGTGTCTTGTTAAATATTTGGTTTTGGATAGGTAATGGCCTATGATGGCACGGCAGGCTTCACTAAGACTAGTTCATCAAAGTGAGACTTCTCTAGGATGGGAAAAAGGTTAAGATACAACTCTTCCAATATTGGCTTGTCAATAGGAGGCCCTTAAAATATGCACATGGTCAAGGCAATGGTTTTCCCAAAGGAGGTTATAATCATTAAGAAGTGACTCAACAAAGACTAGCTCATAGTGTGAGACTCCTTAATAACTAGTATAGGATAAATAGGTGGTTCATCATAGGCTAACTTATATCTAGTGGTTGGTTCCACAAGAACATCTTGGATTGGCTAGTTTATTTAGCCTTATTTTCCAATGAGTTAGAAAATACTAGTTTTAAACATAGCTTGGTCTTTGAAGGATTATATTGATTGAGGTTTTGATGGGATTGGTATTGGAAAAAGAATGAAATGTGGTTGAATAATTTTAGGGAATTTTAGAGTATGATTTATCACATAAGACAAAGGATGAAGTCTTGAAATTATAATGATAGGGCATTTTGGGGCTTGATTTCTCACACAAGCCAAAAGACTAAGTCTTGGAATGATGAAGGGGTGTTGTGGAGCTTGATTGCTCACACAAACTAAAGGACGAGGTCTTGGTATGGTAATGGTGTGATCCTAGAATATAAATGGTATGATGTGGTGGATATTTATTACTCACATAAGCCAAAGCATCCAAGTCTTTTTCATAAACCATATCATCTTAGTTGTGAGTTGGCTCATAAGCTAGATCTTGACTATGTTCCACATATTGATTATTGCAAAGAGGGTATGGATCTATATCCCAAAAAACATTATCTATATTAGGGTCTTTAAAGTCCTCCTCACAAGCCTATCCATGCCAATTAAGGTCTTGATTTGTATTTTGTGGATTTTGACTATGTTCCCCATATGGAGTATTGTAAGGAGAATAATAAAAATCTTTAGAAAATATTTCACTATAGGGGTTCCTAGTGTGATTTTGTGTAGTCATTATATCATAAGGTTTATTTTATGTGACTCCAACATAATTGTAGCTATAAATATCCACGTAAATGATGAAATCTCTGAAACAAAAAGGCTTAGAGTTCTAAAAACTCTAAAAAACTATATCCAAAGAAAAAATGGTTTAAGCTTAGTCTAACTTAGTCAAAAAGTGGATTTGTATCTCTAATTTGGTCTAAAAGTGGAGCTATATCTCCAAAATGATTTTGGATAATACTTGTCATGAAATAGTCTAACATCAAATTTCTAATGTCAAATGTCATACACATAAAAGGTCAAGCTCTGAATAAAAACTAGCATGTCAATGATCTAGGTTAAAGTGTTCCAAATAAGGTCTAAACTAAGAAATGGAAAAGTTGAGTGACTAGGTTTTTTATCCAAATGGGGAGTCAAAATCTAGGCTTAAACAAACAAGCATACTCTAGGACTTTTAGCCAAACAATGTCAAAAGCTAGACTTGAAACAAAGGCTGATGTGAGTTGATTTAATCTAACAAGTTTGGAAACAACTTTGACATAAACCTAGCACATGGAATCAAACATAAACATGATCAATTAGAATAAGGCATAACAAAAAAGTATCTTTAAGAAAGGTTGTGTTCTCCCAAATAAAGTCACAAACAATGATGAGGATAGGCATTAAATAAACAGACCATCAATAGTTTTTAACTTTGAGTAATCAATTAACCAAAGTTATACAACCCAAAAGAGAAAGATCTATGTATCATCCCCATGAATTAAGGCCTAAATATAAATAAACCAATGTTTTAATCCAAACTTGATAAGGCTAATTGAAAACTCAATGGTGAAAACAAGGATTTGACCAAACAAGCTAGATAAGATCAGATAGCATGACGACACATAAATGAGGTCTAAATGGTTGAGGTGACATGGTGTGAAACAAATGGTTTTTTTTGGCACAAAGTGAAATAATTATTGAAAAAAATGGAGTATCCTAATGATGTAAGGATGCTAAAATTATGTGATCTATGTTATGATTCAAAAGACTCAAAGGCAAAATGGTTTTAACATGATTTGGGAAGCATAAAACTACCCTCCTCAACTCAAAGGACACACACACAAACAAGTTTAGAAAAAAATTCAAGGAATAAGTGTGGTGTAAAATGTCTATCATAACATCTCTTTAGACAAAGAGTGACATATAGTTAAATTGGTTTTGACATGGCTTATGAACAAACAAACAAGTTTAGTCTAAAAAAATACCAAGCAAAAATGACCAAAATAATTTAAGTATAATCATCCAAATCCTAGAAAGGGTATGGAAATATGGGGTTGACTAAAATAAAAAACTTTTGAATGTTTATAGGATAATTGATTGAAAAATGACCTTAATTTCAAATGATTCAAAAAAAAAGCACAAAAATTGGATGATTGTGGTATTGCCTAGTTGTAAAAAGGTCTAGTCCTTTTTAGAACCACTACATCTTGTTGTTCACTCAGTGTAGTGTGATGTCCAAATGCAGATACATCTCATGTGCAACTTAGAAGGAGTAAGTGAGGTCAATACTAGGATATGAAACCCTGCATCAAAGCTTCCCTAAAGAACTTGTGGGAGGTGATGAAGTCCCCATAACAAGCCAACTTTGCATTAAAATAAAGAAATCATGAAAATAGAAAGACTTTAGGGTCATTTTTAAGGTCACCCAAACATTGATGATTTCTTGGGGAGTGTTTTAGATGAGTTTATTTCTAAGCCCTTCAACTAGGATACTTGTAATAGGAATGGCACTTTTGATTCTAAGGGTTGCCTAAAGGAGACAAATGGAAGAGCATATATGCAACACCCCTCTTTTTACCAAACAAAAATTAGATCAAGAAACTATTGAAGGCAAAAATCTTGGAAATATGAGTTCATTTTTAATCCCAAATGAAAATGAGGTGGTGTTCATTTGACCCTTGGTCTTATTTGTAACTATGAAAAATAATGCTAAAAACACTTATTTAAGCACCTTAAATGTTACTTTACGCACTAAAATAATGTTCATAATTCATTTTTAAGCATTCAAAAGGTGATCTAAACATGTTTTTATCAAATTTCGAGCTTGGTCTTCCATCAAAAATGTTAGCATGTCCTTTAACCCTGAATCTATTTTTAATTTGAAATAATGAACTTCAAAAAAAGAGTTCTCAATTTTTTGTTATAAGAAAAACATAGTGACCAACATCGATTATATAATCAATTATGGTTAAACTTACTAATCAATGATGGTTATCTAGCAAACATCAATTATACCAATAGTGACTGATAATGGGTATGCCAACTGATGATGGTTTTACTAATTGATGTTGGTTACTGTGTAAACCCATGATAAATAAAAATGTCAAAACAAAGTTAAAAAATAAAATTGTAAGAGTTTTACTGATCAAAATGAAGATTTAAAAGTTTAAAAAATGATCCTATTCATGTGTGGGATGCATTTAGTCCCATCGGGCATGCCATATGTGAACTAGGAATTTGACTCAAGAGAGGATGGTTAGTATCATGTTAGTTTCAAAATGAAAAAAAAGAAATAAACACACTAACTAGCATAACATCTCTAGGCCTAGACATTAGGGAGAGCTTAGTTAAGAAACATGAATAAAATACATAACTAAAATGTAAAATAAACCCTCTTTTACCTTCCTTGGATGCTCCAAAATTCTTGTTATAGTGGATTGCTTAGCTTGTGATAATGAAGTCCTTGGCAATGAAATCTTGGCTACCTCCATTTTTCCTTAGCACCTTTGGCTTATGGCTTGGCTTGGATTGGAATAAATTTAGAATGATAACACTATTTTAATGAATATTTGTAATCAATTATGTATTATAAATTTCCATAATCATGACTTAGAAATGATGTCATAGCCTCTCTATTTAAAGATTTTAGAGAATGATCAAAATCAACCTGAACCATCCATCTCAGGAATGAGATGTGTGGCTAAGGATTAATCCAATTATGCAATTAAAATTCATAAATAGGATAATAAATATTTGGGATATAGGAACAATTAAGATGCATGGAGGGAATCATGGAAGGTATTGATGAGGCATGAAGGGCATGAATCCTGATATTTGTGGCATTTATGGCCTAAGGATGTCTTCCCAAGAAATGAGGTCACCTAATGATGCAGATTTCAATATTAATTTCCAAAAATAATTATTAAACAAGTTTATATTTAATTATTAATTAGGCTCTAACTTGGATTAATTATCTCTTAAGCACGTTTAAGCACTTTGTGCAAAAATTACTCAAATTGATCAGAATGCATTGTTATTATTCCAAAATTTGACTAGATTATAATTGAAAGGTGATGTGAGATGTGTTGGATCCATTATCCCATTTAGGATTTTACCAACACCAAAGAAAAAAGGCACATATATTGTGTAAGATATTTGATAGGAAAGATCAATCCAGAGCACTTAGGTGCAAAATTGGTATTTTGACTCAGAATTATTTGATCAAAGTTATCTGGCTCATAAATTGTATTTCCTCATTTATGGAAACTTATCTATAATTAGCACTTGAATATATAAATTTCAATTCATTTAGATCATTTTAGTATTTTTAGGCCAAATTATGCAGTTTAAGTGGAAATTGCTAAAAATCCTAGTTAGAGGTTATTGATGGCCAATTTTAGGTGTCTACAATTGTAAGGGTAGGTGGACATGAAAGTTTAGTCTTTTAATGGTTAGTCTTCAGTATTAGGTTTAGTATTTGATATTTTAGCGTCATATATCATAAATAATATAGATAATATAAATCATATTGTATCACATATAGATAGATGATAGATAGATGGAGGGATAGATGGAGGCATCCATGTATGTGTAGCTTGATTGATGAATCCTTTAGGTACTTTCTCATATGTCTAATCAGCATTGGGGAGTTTTGACTATGGATATTCACCACCCTAAACTACTTAACCCCCTAGCCCAACTTTAGACCTGGTATTGGTGGCCTACATGGATATAAATATAATTCTCTCTCATTAGACTATATCCATAAGGGTGGGGGGTATATCTACTCCATTGATGTGCCAACACCTACCCACCCCTATATAAATAGGGCCCTACATAGACCATAGATATATATGGTAGGGGTATTCAAGGGCATACATTAAATTCCATGTATCTATATATGGGCATCCCCACTATATAGATATCTAGCCGAGGCTGATGAGAAGACCTTGAAATGCATGGATGTTTCAAGTCAACATAGAGAGTGACCATCTATCTAAAGGGGGCTTGAGTACCCCAACCCATATATATGCCTCAAATTTTCTTTATCTATATGGGTTTAGTTCAGTTCCTAATCTATAGATAGGCTTATCGGCCATTACCCCCCTCTACTAATGCCAAAATATATATAAGGATAGTTCTAATTATACATATAGATAGGGGGAGCAATGAATCTATGAGTAGATTTAGGGTTGGGTCCCTACCTATATATCTATACCATATAGATAGATAGGCTCATCTAGCCTCTATCTCTATCAAGTGGCCCCCACCCCATATATAAACTGAATATAAACTAACTATAGACTGTGGGGATTGGATCTATATATAGGGGACTGGAGAGTGAGTTAGAGTTATTAGCCATAGATAGTGAGAAAGGGGATGGGGCCCTATATATATATGGTCATTATAGGTTAAGAAGGTGATTAGGGCTAGATATTTATATATAGGTTTGGCCCTAAGCATAGCGAATACACTCAAGGGGCTAGTGCCCTATCTACCACTATAGGGTAGGGTTGGGGCCCCCTCCCCCTTCCCTATATATCTTATCTATCTATATGTTCATGGGGAATGGGGCCCTATATATCTATATAGACCATCAATCAAGTGCTAGATAGATATATAAGGCATCAGTCAAGTGTTATCTATCAAGTACTTTGATATCATGTATCCCTATACAGATTAGATGGTAGTTGAGCACCAACCTATCCCTATATCTATTTTTAACTCTCGAGTGCCAACTATATATAGTTACTAAATATATATAAAGAGAGGAGGGGTACCATTATATATAGTTAATTAATATATATAAATGGGGTGAGGGGGGAAACCCCCTATAAACTAACTTAATTAGATGGGAAGAGTAATAACCTAGTGAGTATATAATGAGTGTCAACCCCATATATAGATAATAAGTTGATTTCCATATTCAGTGTTGAGCCCCCATCTAATATATATATATATATATATATATATATATATTTGGTCATCACTAATCACTTCATGGTTCTTCTAATGCTACCATATATATCTATCTAGGTAGGGGTAGGGGAGAATAGAGAGATATTCTAGATATTCTCATTCTCTACGTATGCAATGGGTAAGGCAGTCAAGTGCCAAGAGTGGAGATAGTCACCCTCCATAATATTATCTTAGAGGCCCTCACATTTTTTAACCTTTAGGGCCATCTATCTTCCAATTATTAAGGCCCATATAATTTTTCCATCTATTTGATCTACCCATCTATCTACTCAGATAGGTGGCCTATAACAAATCACATATCTATCCTATTTATATGGGTGGGGTGGGGAACATAGATTGACCCAATCCTTTTAAACATATCTAATCACCAGAATGCATTTCATAACCTATTGTATTAAATTCCCATGTGTAATTAAAGTGCATTGATAGAGGAGCTAATTTTTTAGAGAGTCCCCTCACCCTATCTATCCAGATAGATATCTATCTATTTGGGGCCCTTGCCCCCTCTCCCTCCCCCAAATATCTATCCCATTAAAATATATATGGTGGCCTCCCCATCCCCATCTATATATAGGGATAGGGATAAGATAAAAAAAACCCTATCTTGTGATAGGGATATAGATGGTTTTCCCTAATCAAAAAATTTATCTCTATGGGGTCAAGGGGTTAGTGCTGACTAGACTATAGAGAGAGAGTCTCCTTAGACATATATAGGCCAATAACTACCTATATACATATAGGTCCCTCCTCTCAATCTATGGTGAGTATTTAATTCTATCTATATATAGAGGGGGTGGGGTGACCCCCTAGATCTAGTTCTAGTTGGTGCCCCCTATCTATATCTAGGCTTGTAGGTCCTCCCCTACCCTTACCTCTCTATCTAGAGGTAGACCCCCTAAACAAGGAGGGGATTTTCCATATAGGGCTCCTCCCCCAAGAGAAAATATATGGCTCTCTATTCTACTTATATATCTATCTAGGTCCATAAAACACCTATTTAATCTCTATTTAGGGTGGGGAGCCTTATATATCGATCTATGAAGTGGATTGAGTCTCCATATATATATATATATATATATATAAGGATTAATTATCTTATAGCTCTCTCCCCTTCCATATATCTCCTTCTATATAGCCCATTCCATATATCCCATTCCATATAGCCCCTTCCATATAGCCCTTTCCATATAGCCCCTTTTATTTCTATATAGATAGATAGGGACATACTAACACCTAGATAGGTGAGGTTTATGGGGTTCTAACCCCCCTATCTAATATCTTAGATTAAGATCTAGAGAGGGCCCTTATCTATATGGGACCCAACCCCACATATAATAGATATGGATCTAGACCCAACCCCACCCCCCCCTCTCTAATATATTCTAGATAAGGAACCCAACCCACCCATCCCCCTATCTAATATATTGGATTAAGATCTAGATAGAGCCCTTATCTATCTATATGGTATACAACATAAACTAGACCTAACCCAACCCCCCTCTCTAATATCTTAGATTAAGATATGGATAGGGAAGTAGCCTGGTATAGAGTTTCATTGACACCCCTATATGTCTTATCTTACTTAACCCCCTAAGTCTTTCATTGGTACCCTATGGATGGATGATCCCCTTCAGAGAGAGGGAAATATATTCCTCTATCTAGGGTCCCATCCCACCCTATTTATATATATATATATATATATATATATATATATATATATATATATATATATATATATATATATATATATGTATGTATGTATGTATATATATATATGTATGTATGTATGCATATATATATGTATGTATGTATGTATATAGATATAGATATAGATATAGGTTTAGAAATTGGGGCCATCACTATATAAATGGAACACCCTATATATGGTGATAAGATGAGGAAGTAACTCGACTGATGTGACCCATAGGAGAAGGCCCATATATATATATATATATATATATATATATGGGGTAGGGGTCCCCATGGAATAGTTAATAGAGACTATGGGGGTATTCTCTATGGTGAATACCCCCGCTTTATATCTAAACTCTAAACGCAACTATATATTGCACTCAATTGACTAGATAGATATATAATCAAGGACCTATATCTATCTATATAACTTCCCCCAAATAAATAGATCTAGATGGGAACGGTCAACTTCTCCATAGAGATAGTGACCCCCTAATAGATAAATCCCATTGAACTCAAATTTAATATAGTTTGGGGTGACCTTCCCTTGACTTGAGATTTAAATTAGATTAGATTAGATAGGGCTCAGGCCAACTAGTTTTTAGAGGAGAGGGGATGATCTAACCTAACAAAGGCTAGCCACTTCCATATCCATATCTATATCTATATCCATATCCCTATCCATCTACCCATTAAACTCTATATGTGGTGCCCTTCTCCCAAATATATATTATATCTATGTAGGGGGGCCTCTCGCCACCCTATATATCTATCTATCTATATATTAAATATATATAGGGGTTAAATATCTAGTTGACCTCTCCTTCTCCTTAATATATAGTTGGCCTCTCCCAAATATCTAGTAGGTCTAATATATATAGGTGGGTTGGAGAGGCCTCTCCTAAATATCTAGTTGACCTCTTCATCTCTATATATATAGGATGGGATTGGGGTCTTGTTTGGATCTAAGACTATGTGTATGGATATGGGGCCGAGGGAGAGGCCATCCACATATATATGGTAAGGGGTGAGAGCCTTTATATCTCTATATGGCTCTTTTGTTGGCATATATAGTATTATATATGGGTGATAATTCCCCCCACCCCACATATAAACTGAATATAAACTCTATCTCTATACATATTATGCTCACACCTTGATCTATCGATAGATATCATAAATTCCATTCATCTACAAAAGACCACTCCATAATGGTAGAGTCTCATCCTTCATGTTGGACAATTTTGAAATACTCACATTGAACCCTTGGATATGCAAAAAAATCTGAAAATCATCTTTTAGTTCCAAGAATAATTTTCAAGACTCCATCTCCATTAGGAACTGGATGGAGGTTTTTTGTATTTGGACTAGAAGGTCATTTTTCAACATGACTATTGAAATATTTTCCAATAAATTACAAATCACATGCCCTTAAAAAGTGTTTCCCCATAAGTAATTATGACTAATTCATAATGTGACTCCCTCTTTCCCCAATAGATTGGCCCATTCTTAAGAGAGCTCAACCTGATCTACCAGTGCAAATCTCTGACCATGTGGAATCTCCATAGCTAATTATCAATTGAAATAAAATGCCTTTTGAACAACTACAATTTCACATGATTTAGAAACTTCCATAATTTTTGCATGATTTCATGTTATAAATGGATCTTGATGTAATACATTTTCATGATGAAAATGGATTCTATTGGGTGTGATGAACATAAGTTTTCCTCCATATATATGTTATAATTAATGATCAATGCTATTAACTCTATCTCAAACTGAATAGAGAGTGTAGCCTAAATAGCTCATGACCAACCTATCCTAATTATAAATTCTTCCCTAATTAGAAAGGCCTATATATTTCATTTTCACAAGGTAAGGATAAGGTAAGAAGTGGAGATTTAGTTTTTTCTTGCTCACTACATGCAATTACCACTAGCCCTATCCATACCATACCATATAGATCCTCAGCTCTAGTTTAAGAGGGTGACTCTCTATATTCAGAACTAAATCATCTTCCTAAGATCTATCCCTATCTATCTATCTATCTATCTATATGGTGACCCTATATATCTATCTCTATCTATCTAGGGTCAGCTATCTAGTTGGGGTGAGTGATAGATATATGAAAACCCCTTAGAAATCTATTCCCTATCTAAATAGAGGGGGCACCCACCCAAATATGATCTTTATAGATGGGGTCTCATAGATTAGATGGGTCCAATGCCAAATCCAAATCCAAAGAAACCCTATCTCTATCTCTATCTCTATCTCTAATGGGCCCCTATATATTAGATGGGACCAATGCCAAAAAAACTCTATCTCTATACCTATCTATAGCCAAATCCAAAGCCAAAGAAACTATATATATATATATATATATATATATAAATCCAATGCTAAATAAACTCTTATCTATATATACACAAATATATATATATATAGATAAATATATATAGATAACTCTATATATATCCAAAAAGAACTCTATATAGACATCTATCTATATAGTCGAGGGCATGGGTATATCTAGTCATTTTATTTCAATTTTTTTTGTTTCAAGTATTACATAGAGATCACGTAAGTACCCACTATCTATATATGGGTCACTCCCCTTGCCTATCTATTCTTGGGGCCCTATATCCCTATCCATATCTTAAAAAAGGGAGAGGGGGTCAATGGCCCTATGTATATAACTAATCCCTATAGGCACCCTCCCCACTATACATATATATATATATATATATATATATATAGTGGGGAGGGTACCTATAGGGATTATTTATATACATAGGGCCATTGGCCCCCCTCTCCCTTTGTGAAGATATGGATAGGGATATAGGGCCCCAAGAATAGTATATATATATATATATATATATATATATACACAAACACACATATATATATACATATATATATACACACACACACATATATATATATATATATATACATACATATATATATATATATACATACATATATATATATATAGTGGGGAGGTGCCTATAGGGATTAGTTATATACATAGGGCCATTGGCCCCCCTCTCCCTTTGTTAAGATATGGATAGGGATATAGGGCCCTAAGAATAGTGTGTGTGTGTGTGTGTGTGTGTGTGTGTGTGTGTGTGTTTATATAGGTTTTTATATATATGGGATGGGGAAACCTGATTTTATACATATATATATTATGGATAAATCTATCTATGGGGTGGGAGGGTTGGGGGTGAGCACAAAAAATACCCCTCCCCTTTTAAATAAACTCTAATCTATATCATGCCACCTCATTTATCTCATAGAGATTATAGATCATGCCACAAAGAACTCTAGACTATACCCCCCATATTATAGATTTTTTTGGTACCCCTAATACCTATCTATTTATGTGGGCCCCAAAACCCAATAGATAGAGCCCCTCTCTATTTACACAAACTAAAATGTATAGGGTTGAGGTTGGCATGATATAATTTTTTTTCCTTCCCTATTTATCTTATCTTTATACTAAGCCAATTAAACTCTAAACTACCCTCACACTACTAGGTTGAGGTCCCCTCTCTATATATAAGGCCCTCATGCTAATAATATATAATTTTTTTGGATTTAATCTATAGGGACCTATTTATATGTTATAAATGGCTTTGGGAGGCTAAGGGGTGAGTGGTATCATAAAGAGATAGGAATAGAGGTACTCCTAGATGGATTGATAAGATATATAGAGAGAGAGAGGGAAGAGGGGGAATCCATCTATTTATATAGGGATAGAGTTATAGTTATAGTTATAGTTATACTTTATATAGAGTGGGGAGGGATAAAAACCCTGGACCCTATATTTATAGAGGGGGAGAGGGGGGCCCACCCCATACCCACATATATATAAAGAGGGGATAGGGGTGAGTCTATAGAGTCTAATTAGTGTATCATAGCATATAGCCATCCATATAGGATCAATATCCCTATCCCTATCCATATTCCTATCCTTATTTATACCCCTATCCCTATTTCTATCCCTATAATTAGATGGTGATAGGGGCAAGATATAATAGAGATATAAGTTACCCATATCTATATATCAAGGCCATATCTTTCTGGTGAGGACCTCTTAATGATTAATTAATATATGGGGCACTCTTATAACCCTATCTATATCTAGGGAGGGTGAGGGTCTCATCTACCCACATATATAGATGGAATAGTGAATCTATTATCTCATCTATCTATAGGGACCCTCTCTCTATATAGGGAGTCAAGAGTTAGATCCTTCTATATGGTGACAACCTTCACTATATAGTTATCTCTAGGATCCCCCCTTGCGCATATATATATATATATATATATATATATATATATATATATATATATATGGTGAGACCCTCTACCCCCCAAGTTAAGGTTATCCCTCTAGAATAACTAACTCTAAACTTTAAACTAACTCCACTTTACATGGTTTGGGGTGGCACCCCTCTCTATATATATGGTAGCAATATGGTTGGAGGTGGTACCCCCTATATATATTATCTTATCTTATTTATCTGAGGAGTGAGAGAACCACTCAAACCCCTCTGAATATAGATGGGAAAGATAGAGAGCCTATATATATATATATATATATATATATATATATATATATATATCCCATCCCCACCCACTTAAATTGCTTTATATGGGAGATAGAGATAGAGTAACCTTTCTAGATAGTGCCATCTATATATAGGTTGGTTGGAATTGTCAAGCTCTCTATAGTCGACACCCTATATAAGATGGTGATGGCCCCCCTAACTATAGAGTTTTTTTGGCCTCCCACCTCTATATATATTATATTCCAATAGATATATATGTTCTCCCCCTCTCTATATAGATTAGAGTTAGATATATATAGAGGGTATTTACTCACTTTATATATAACTATAACTATAGAGTTATATGGGATATATAGGCTAGAGTTGTGCTTGAGAGGATGAGAAAGAGGGAGCCCCCTCCATATATATCTTATATATATCACACCCCCCACCTCATAATGTTATAGATAGACATTTTTATTTCTATCTATATATGGTGATATAATAGATATCTCTGGGGAGCATTATAGATCTATCCTATCCTATCTTATCCAGGAAGTGAGCATAGTTAGGTTTCCCTCTCTCTATATTATATGGGGCTCTCTCCCAATATAGAGTGAGGCCCCCAAATCCCATATATATGTATAGATAAGGGTTTATATGGGGTCCTTTGGACCCTCATCCCACCTTGCCAGATATGGATGGCCATCTATAGATAAGGGGCCATATTCTATAGTTTACAATCACCCATATAGATTATGAGTACATATATATAAATTAGATAAAACCCACTTTTATGGATAGGGGGCACTCTATTCCCATATATATGGATGTGGCCACCAACAAGAGAGCCAAATATATCTAGGGGGAATTCTCTATAGAAATGAGATTTATTCTATCACCCCACCCCATATAAGATATATATAGGGGCCTATCAGTTTATATATAGGGGGAGGGCCAATTAAGCTACATACTGTGCCAACCTAACTCCATATTATGTATATCCACCCTTGATTAAAACTTATCCATATTCCAATCCTCCCTATCTATCTACCCCCCAAGCCCCAAGCCCCAAGCCCTATAGAAATTGAAATTGACCATATAGATAAATGTGGATATGGATATAGATATGGTCTATTTGGCATTATCTATATATGGTGGCATATTCATATATATGGGGATGGGGAATTGATAGAGAAGGTTTCAATTGTTGCTTTCCATTGAATATCATAACCCATTGAGACTAAAATTAGGAAGGGAGATGAAAATGGAGAGGAATAATAAATTGATGAAGAAACATGAATCCATTCCATTTTGATAGTGGCATGAAATTTTTTTGGGGGTGATAAAGCAGGTAAAGTGGTTAGGTTTTATGAGATATTTAAACTACTAATAGGGATTCCAAGAGCCAAATGAGAATGAATACACCACATTAGAGTCAAGATGACCAACTCATTTAAAATCTATCAAATTGGTATAGGAGTTGTAAGATAGGGAAAATAAAGAGAACACAACTGATTCTAAGAACTCATTGACCTACCAATTGTGAAAGTAGGATTTTGGTCAAGAAATAAGTACTTGAAGGATATGATTCAAGTGTACCATCTTATTTATAACTCTAAAATAAATGCTTGAGGGGAGGAGAGAATAGTGGAGGAATCTAAATCAAACCTGAATGGTAATGGCATGAAAAGTCTTTTTCATAACCCATGATGAATGGCATTATAATGATATACAATAAAAATGGATAACTCATGATTAGTGTGGGTAAATGGAGTAGAATATTTTTATGGAATAGTCTAATAAAAATTCATTTCATTTCCCTATTCTTTCTTGTTATCATTGAAATAGCTAGTTTGAAAATTTGTAACTTGGAGGGAATGGGATGAGATTCAAACAAGGCTCTTAACTTTCATTATTGGAAGATGGATTTAAAAATAAGGAGGTAGGAAGAGGGAGGTAGTCATCTAAGAGGAGGGAGAGGGTCCCACTGCTAGTCATTTAATTGATCCCAACATTGACTATATACATAATACAAATTCCTAATTGGGATTGAGATATTATAATGAATCCAAACTATATCTAGGGCCTTGACCTCCTCTATGCATAGATTAGGTCATTAGAACATATATCCATACAACCATATATATCTATCTAAGGGGTACCCCATCTCTATATATTCTAATGGGGAGCCCATATATATATATATATATATATATATATATATATATATATATATATATATATATATCTATATATATACATATGCATATACATATATATATATATACATATACATATATATATATATATATATGTATATAAGATAGGTATGGGGCTCGATCATCTATACATATACATATATATATATATATATATATATATATATATATATATATATATATATATACATACACACACACACACACACACACACACACACACACACACACACACACACACACACACACACACACACACACACACACACACACACACACACACACATATATATATATATGTATGTATGTATGTATGTATGTATATATATATATATGTATAGATGTATAGATGTATATGTATAGATGATCGAGCCCCATACCTATCTTATACATATATATATATATATATATATATATATATATATATATATATATATATATATATATATATATAAGATAGGTATGGGGCTCGATCATCTATACATATACATCTATACATATATACATATATATATATATATATATATATACATACATACATACATACATATATATATATATATATGTCACATGAGTAACGCACCATAACATATAAAGGGGGCCAATAAATATCTCTCTATCTATCTCTATCTATCTATTTATATGGATTAGAGGGGGGGTCTCTAAATCTAACAATTTCAATTTTTATATGGGTGGAAATAGAGATAGAGATAGAGATAGAGTAGAGTGTACCCTACTCTACCCTATATATAGATAGAGAGAGGGATAGGGTCCTAATCCCATAGCTACCATAAATAATGAGCCACTACCATATCCATCAATGGGAGGGGGCATAGATAGATAGAGGAGAGGGGCCAACCTACTAGCTACTAGATAGATATATATAGATATAGTGAGAAGGGGCCCAACTAAATTAGATATAAGAGATAGATGGGGCCCCATACCATAAATAAATTGGCCATAGCATATCCATATCTATAGATGGGATGGCCCCTTATTTATAGATGGGATAGAAAATTGACTAGAAGGATATCGATCTGCCCCATATCTATACTATAGAGGGGAGGGCCATATATTAAATTAGATTAATACCATCTCTAGTTTTGTTAGGGGAGGGGATAACCCCATATAGATATAGAGGGGGACTATCAACTATACTAATATCGATTTACCATATCTATAGAGGGGAAGGTAGGGATAGATATTATATTAGATAGGGCTCAAGCCCCATATATATAGATAGTTATGTTTTATTCTAGTTTAGTGACCCCCATATCTATAAAAGCTATACCATACCATAATTAGGGGCCCCATATCCCATATATATAGAATAAAGGTATGGGTTCCATGATATATTAGGTGTAGAACTAGAATGAATGGCCTATATGTCTATCTATATGGGGGAGTTATAATGTATCTCTATCTCTAAGTTAGGGCTATGAACCAATCTATATAGAGGGCCTAGATGAGTGGAGTAAGTTGGGTACTAGAATGAATGCCTGTATATCCATCTATCCATATGGGTGATATGAACCAATAAATAGATCTGCCTATCAATATGGCTATGGAATAGATGACCACCACCATCTATAGCCAAGATAGGATGAGTTATGATTGTAAACCATTACCATGAATAGGATCAATGAACCATTAATAAAACTAGGATCAATGAACCATGAACAGAACCAAGATCAAAAATTTAACCATTACCAATATATATATATATATATATATATAGAGAGAGAGAGAGAGGGTGTGAACTAAGATGCCTATATATCTATCTAATCCCCATCCCTTATTTATATATATCTAATTAATATCTATATAGAGTGAATTTATAGATAGATAGTGACCTATATATAAATATGGCACATAACCAATTCAAGTGATAGCTTAGGGGGTACTAACTAATATGATCTATCATATCTCTATCTCTACTCTATATATCTATATCTATCACCCTATATGCTAGTTATTATGGGATTGATCCATACCATATAGTATATACCAACCCAACACCCCTTTAGGTCTGTAGTCTAGTGTCTAGGGTTAGGAATCTACTTTATATAGTTGGCAAGGAAGGGGACCCATAGTTAGATAGGGGTACCATATCTAACTATTTATAAAACCATTAGATTCCCAAGCATGAATGTGGCTTTTGGGATAACAACAAAAAATTATAGCTGTCAGTTGTAGTGGATATCTATCTAAGTAGTTCTACATAGAGGAGATATAGAAAGGATATAATATGATCACTCTATTTACTAGTTAGGTGGGTAGGGGCCATAGAGAGATAGTGATGAGGTTTCCACATATATTATATAGGACTAACTCTCTAGAAGGGAAGGATGGCCATATCTCATTTTTTATTCACTAGAACCACTAAATGATGGGGAGGAGGGGTGACACCATCTCCCATATCTATAGAGGGGAGGGCCTATATCATCTCTATACTCTATGATAGAGGGGAGGGACCCCATATATAGATACCATAGTAGGAAGGAATGTTCCATACCATAACCATATCTATAGAGGGGAGGGGCCAACCATATATAGATATAGAAACACTTATCTACCAACTAAAAATAGATATATATTCACTTATATATAGATCCACACCCACCTCTTCTATATTAATATATATATATATATGGGTTCTTGTTCTTTTATATAGAGTAGAGGATAGTTAGATAGGGGCTGACTCATGTGATATATATAGTCTATTTATATTTGACTGTACTTACATGATAAAGCTAGGAAGACCATATGTCATCTTTAGGGCCCCTATCTATATAATTGATTTGCCAGTTTATAGATATGGATATAGAATGGCCCCCATATCTCTATAGGGACTAGACACTTAATCGATACTACCATATCTATAGAGGGGGATAGTGATATAGATAGTTGAGATTTGGGGCCCCATATATAAATGTAGATAGGGGATGGGGGAGATACCATATCATCCATATAGAGGATCCCCATATATAGAGAGGCATAGGTTAATATATAGGGGTGAGTTAATCTCTCTATCTATATGGGATGGGATTGACTATATAGATCATATGATGGGTATATATATATATATATATATATATATGGGATGGGCACTCCAAATATATACTCAATTGATTAAACATACTCATTTAGAATGGAATGAGAACTATGATATGATAATCTAGATTTGATTGATATTTATATTGAATCACTATCTCCTCTCTATTGAATAGAACAAAATTATATACATCACATGAGAGACTTGTTAATCATTTTGAATTACACTATGGGATGCCCCCATTCTATATAAATGGATATGGGGGTGACTAAACTAGAAATAGATGCTAGTGAAATTTATGTAGTGGAACAAACTCCCAAACTAGGATCAAGATAGATAAAACAGAGGGTCTAATTTATATCTATATATAATAAAAATGAACAACAAGTAATTAAACTATCTATAGTTAAAGGGAGAGGGGTAGTGATAGTTAGAGGGGGGGAAAGATTAGGATAGATTGAAGAGAGAGGCCAATCTATATATAAGGGACAATATTTTTTTCTCGCCTAATATAAATACCAATATTAATATCTATTGTCCACTCAACCAAGATTAGTTTAGTTCTCCATGAACAACTAGTGAATAATCTATAGTTAGAGGGGGAGGGGTAGAGATAGTTATAGGGAGCCCAAAATTGATAGATAGAGTTGGGTGGGGCTTGATAATATAGATATATGGGTAGTGGGGATCATATATGTATCTATATATCTATATGGGTGGGGTGCACAAATGAAACTCTATACAATGGGGCTCAATGACTATAGATATATGGGGGGGGTGTGGATCATATATCTCTCTATATGGGGGATGGGACTCAAATATATTTATATATGGGATACCAATACTAGTGTCAATGAAATTCTATCTCTATCTCTATCTCTATCTCTATCTCTATCTCTATCTCTATCTCTATCTTTATCTCTATCTCTATCTATAATTAGTGGGGCTCGATTATCTAGATATATGGGATGCCAATGCCAATGGAAATACTAATTCCAATGCTAATGAAACTCTAACTTTATATTTATCTCTATATAGTCAGGCTCATGTATCTCTCTATATCAGGTGGTGGAGAGGGTGGGGCTCATATATCTCTATCTATATGGGGGCTGGGTTAGTGAAACTTTATATAATGGGGCTTGATCACTATAGATATATGGGGGTGGGGATCATATCTCTCTATATATATATGGGGGAGTGTGGCTAATCATTATATATATCTATCTATATAGATATATGGGATTCCAATGAAACTCTATATAGTGGGGCTAGATCATATAGATATATCGATGGGTGGAGATCACATATCTATATTGGGGGTGAGGCTCATATATCTATATTGGATACCAATTCTAATAATACTCTATTTATATATAGTAGGGCTTGATCCAAATAATATATGAGATATGCACCCATCAAAGATAAAGTTTCTTTAGCCCCAGCTATATCTATGGATCTATAACTATAGCATATAGTTGGGGATAGGGATAAGGATAGGGGTGTGTCAATCTTTCTATCTATTTATCTATAAAGGCCCCCATATATATATAGATAGACTCTCCATATATGTCTATAGAGAGGAAGATTAAGTAATAGCTATCTCTAAAGATTTAAAAAGTGAGAGGTTTCTCACATTATATACATGATATGACTGATTAAGAGTGAGGGGGGCCCTACTCCACTAGTTTAGTTAGGCCAACTAGTTAGAGGAAAGGTTATGGGGGGCCATACCATACCTATAGAGGGGAGGGCCCTAGATAGAGTTTCTTTTTCTCCACCTTTTATATATATTATATGGAACTAATGATTAATAGAATAACCAATTTATATATAGAGAGAGGGGACACCATACCATCCATATAGAGGATCCCTACCCCAGCCCCCCCCCCCCCAACACACACACACACATATATATATATAAGGGGAATGGCCAATATAACCAAAATAGAGAAGGGTGATCAAGATGATCAATATCTATACTCCCTTCTCTATAAGTTAGGAAGGAAGGTGACCATATAGAATATAATAGATATAGGCCCCACTCCCATATATATATATATATATATATATATATATATATATATATATATATATATATATATGGTATGGGGAACTGATATAGAGGCACTAGTTAGGGGCCCCATATAGAATAAATAGAGGGGAGCATCAAGATGACCTCAAACCATGATGAACCATGAACATGTCATGAACTGGATAAGCTAGGGATATGAACCATAACCAATTAAGGCATGGACCCACTACCAATACCAATACCAATACCAATACCTATATATATATATAGGGTTAACAAATGGATCTATCTATTGGGGAACCATATGCAAATGAGTTAGCTCACCAACAGATCCTAGATGTTTACATATATATCTATATGGATCTAGGATCATCACTTAAACCTAGATGAGTGGAGTGAAATGGGATAGAAGATAGATATAAGCCCCCCTCGCTCTCCTTCCCTCTATATATATGGTATGGGAAATTGAGAGGGCAATCCACTAGTTTAGTCTATTTTGTGGGGGGTGTATCATATAGAGATAGAGATAGATACAGGGATATCCCAATCTCACCTCACCAACTCACTAATCTAGATGGGAAAGGGTCCCCATATATAGATATAACCTAGGGCCATAGTGGGATAGGCCAACCACTACCATATATCCATATCCTCATCTAATATATATAGTATACGGGGGGTGAGGGAAGGAAGCAAGACAATATCTCCTATCCACCATTGCCATATCCATATCCATCTCCAATATCCCATATCTATAGATATAGATATAGATATGAATCTATGCCCCCCCCACTATATAGAGTTAGCTGGTTAATAAATAGAATTTGGGGGACAATATATATAGTTTAGAGGGTATGTGTAAAGATGATACAATCTAGGGGGCTCAAATTAGGTATACAATATTTTTAGATGCTATACTATATAACTATGTCTATGGATATGGATATAAGGTTCACTAAACTATAACTATATATATAACATGATTAACCCATATATATCTATCTATCTATATCCCCTACCCCATAGAAAGTGATACAACATTATCTATATCTTTATCCCTATATGGTATGGGGTATGGATACTCTTTCTATATCTATATGGGGTGAACTAACTAACTATGGTATGGTTGTTGTTGGTATGGTCTCTATGGATAAGATATGGGGGTCACTAATCACACTATTATGGTATGGTGGATGGGTATAGTATGAACTCTATGGATATATATAGGGTTCAATGATCACTCTTTTATGGTATGACATCCCACTATATAAATGGATAAGAGGTAACTAAACTAGAATAAAATTAAGATGATAAGATTTTAGATGTTATTAATATGATAATTTATATAGAGGGGGGAGGAGGGTTCATACAATATATGTAAGATTGAAGATGCTACCCCATCTAATATATGAATGAGATATGGAAGATAGATAGATGGCCCCAACTCTATATAGGGATAAGGATCAGGGTGAGTCAATCTTTTTATCTATCTATAAATCCCCCCTCACTATCTCTAGATCTATCTCCAACTATGTCTATGGGGCCATATATATATATAGAGAGAGAGGGATATAGAACTAGATATTATATTTGGTTTGGGGTGGCCCCCCATCCCATAGCCATATATATAAAGGGAATCTCCCAATCTCTCTTTATATCTATATCTGGTATGGGGTATGGATACTCTACTCTATATGATTTGGGGTCCCCACTCTCTATATATATCTATAGTTAGAGGGTGTGGGGTAGAACCCCATGCTAGAGCCATAGTTAGAGAGGGAATATAAACTCCCCATCTATCTCTATATCTCTATATC